>JAPDSC010131398.1:50344-75453 GCA_026290005.1 Latrodectus geometricus | reverse complement strand
TATATATATATATATATATATATATATATATATATATATATATATATTTAAAATATTTTTATTGATTACAATAATTTTACTGATTTTTATTATGTACTTGAATGGAAATTTTATTTTTGTGTTTTATAACAATTGAATAACTAAGCAATTACTTTATTTTTCTGTATATAATTCACAGTGGTGTATAGCCCTCAGCCATTTTTATGGTGAATAATCCAAACTATATTCTGTTTAATAATGTAGTCACATAAAATAAAAAAATGCTTATTTGTTTTGTTGATGCTTAAATGAAAGAGAAAAATCACTTTCATATTTGTAGTCAGATAATAGAATCAATTAGTAAATTCAAACCTAAACTTTTGTGACGTCATACATTCATGGCCAATGAGCCCAACTTCAAGGAAAGCTAAAAAGAAGAAAGGAAAATATATTACACTAGCAGGAAAATTTACTTCTAAAAAATATAGTAAGCATTTTCTATAAATTTTTATATAAAATTAATCATCATTTTTTATATAAAATTAAACTTGCAAAATAAGTAAATTTTGAAAAAATGTATTTCTTAAAATTTTATAAAAGCAAAATGCATTTCTGACTACTGGATTCCCCCCTCCAGCTGGTAAGATGAAATAGGATATTAAGTGTATCATTTTAATTGTATTTATGTGGAACAACCTAGGTAAAAGGTTGTTCTACATAAATACAATTAAAATGATACACTTTAAAAAAAGAAAATACTATGAATGATCACACTAAATCTATTTAAAACAATTAAAAATCTTTGAAATCTGATTCATCAGATTAAATTTTCACTTAATATTTTATTTGAGTCTCTAGATAATGAGTTTTCATTGTTAGAGTCATTTTCATCAACATAATTGCATTTTTAAATGTATTTTTTTATTGTAGCTTACACAGCCTGTATTGTTTTATTGTAGCTTAGACATTGTTCCAAACTTTCAGTAGCCAGTTGAAACGTTTTCATATGATGCACTTTTTAGTTTTCCAATTTTGATGAAATTCTTTTCTGCATTGGACATCTAGTACTTTTATAATTTTCTACCTTTTGACTTAAATTATTGATCAATTATGACCTCTGAAGGATGTAGTATTTTTTTAATCTTTCAGGAATAATCGCAATTTTCACAGATACAAACTTCAAGGCATGCTTAACATTCTCATTTAGATAAGCTTTCATAGAGTCCAAAATTAAAAAAGTTTTAGGATCAAAAAAGGAGTCTTTATATTTTCACCAGATTCTGTATAACCATGTCATTATAATTCCTTCATTCATCCAACCTTTCTCATTATCCAATTTCAATACCTTTAGGAAAATTTCCATTTGAAAAGATCTTTTAAGTATCAGTAATAGTTTCAAACCAACTACATCAAAGCATAAAATTATTATAAATGAAATATTTCCTGTATTATTAATAGGAACTGTTCCCTGAACATTGACAGTCCTACTAGATGGTTATCAAAGGATAATGAAACTTCATCCATATTAAAAATCAAATTCAGATTAAAATTGCTTTCTTGAATGACTTTTTTTCAAAATATAATGAAATCATCAGATTTTTTTTGCCATTCTTCAGGTAATTTTTGACCAAGCGACTATGTACAGCTAAGATTTTCCTTTTCATATACCCAAAGTACCATTTGAGTCCACCAAAGAAGTTTTCAATACACATTTCTCATTAAATAAGCTGATGTTTCATTCTGATATTTATTGTTGAAACTCCTTCCCAATTTACTCTAAATATCCATTTATATTATTCTTCTTCCATTTCAGACCAATGAGGCTTTCCGGAGCAATTAACATTAGTCCTAGTTTTCAAAATTTAACTTATTCTTTTACCACAATCAAATGTTTTGCTCTTAAGTGCCACACAATCTTGCAGCTTTTTTAACTATTAGTTTAAACTCTGCTATTTAATGTACACATTTTCATTTAAACATGATGATGTATAAATATTTTCAAAATAAAATGGGTATAAGTGAATTCAAGTTTGTTCTAGAACAAATTCTGAAGAATTAAATTTGTTCTGTTCTTGATTGAATTCATCCTTGAATGTAATTGGACAAAACTAATTTGAGTTGCAATATGTAAACTAAATCGCATAATCCTTTAGTTATCTGTTATCCTGTATATATAATATTATATATCTATTATGAATCTGTTATCCATTTTATACATCATAAATGGCATCTTTCAATGTTTTTCTGTTAGAATTTTTTTCTATCAGATTATCCACAGTGGCATATAATGCATGCAGTGAAATTCCAAACTTTTTTTAACATAATACATGGATTATATACAGGAAGATATGGTAATTAAACAAAATTTATCAACCCAGAATTGTTTTAGTTTTATTTCGATATTCAAGGTATCTAATTAAAAGTTGAGTTTGCTCTGATTTTCAAATGATTTTATTTCATTTGAGAGTATATTTCTTCAAAATATGAAAAAAAAAATTTTTTTATTCGAATAAAAAATTATATCAATTACTTTATATTGAATTAAGTTAAGTCCTCTGTTTCAAATTAATACAAATTCTTATTGCATATAATTATGTCTTAATTTTCTCATAACACGTATTTACGTTTTTCATAGGAAATGACATGTTCTTGCTAGTTGAAATTATTCCATTTCACATAATTTTTTTGTTATGAATATTGTGATACCCAATATTCTATTTGCTTATCACACAAAAAGACCAAAATACTAAGAAATTAGTTTAATGCTTTTTATAAGAATATATTAGAATTAAAATAGCTTCTAATTAATAATGGCACACATTGTAAAAGAATTTTTATATAATACTACTGAGAGGAGGTCAAAAATGAGCAATTTAAAAAAAATCAATGTATGAATAACATTATTTTAATTGCCAAGTATATGTTATTGTTCTTGCATTCCTATATCCAAGTCTTTAAATATGAGGCTATAACGTACCATAAATTGAATGAAATTCTCATCTGAAAAACAGCTGTCAAATATAACCAATGAATTCACTATAATGCATTCAATTGAAATTTTAAGCAAAATACTTATTCTGATTTTCAACCTGAAGATTAACTCCAACCTTTTCCAAATCCTGCAGCTGTAAGTCCTGGTCTAATAAGCCTTCATATGCAAAAGATAACCATTGAATGATAAGCTAACCAACCAAACCTTTCGAAATACTTTTTTTTACCAAACTTACTTTCATTAATCTTAATTTTATTACCTGCTAAATTAAGTTGCTGTATTTCATGCACAGATATTTTTTAGGAAACTTGTCCAATCCATTATGTTCTTCTATACCAAGTCCAAATCATTCACAATAAAATTATGCATATATCCTTTCATACACATATCATAGTCCTTATAAAATTACACTGCTTATTTCTGTACACACCTTCCTTTCTACTCAATCATCTCTAACATACTTTTTGTCATGCAAAATTGGAGGAATACATATCATGCGTTAATACATATTGTAATCAATTCAATTTTTAGACATTATTAAAAACCACAAATTGAAATTTTTACCTACAATTTTTACCTTCAAATTAAAAATCACAAAATTTTTACCTACAATACCTCTCACTTGCAATACAAGTATTAAAATAATTTCTAAAAGATTTTAAATAAACTTTCAAATCAAATAATTACAACTTGTTAAAAACAATTTAAAAAAATGAAAATTAAATCATGAAATTTATACTTAAAACCTACAACTTTAAAAACTTTTCTAAAATATTGAAATGAATAATATTGCATAAAATTTGATTGTTGCTAAAATTTCTATCAAATTGTGCCTTTGCTAAAACTTAGAAAAGATTAATTTGGCTCAGTAAATCAACATGTGTAGCTTATTTCGCACGTGCTTTGAGTGATAAGATTCAATCACTTAAAAGGTAGTATTTCTAGACATGATGAGCACTTTTATTTGACATTTTTAATTTGATTCATTGATTATTTTTCTTCTAAATTTATTACATTCTATTTTTAGAATTATTGATCTATTGGAAAAAAATCTACTGTCACTGGACCCTTTCATCATTTATGAACCTTTAACTTCTGCTATTTTGAATTCAAGTTCTGAACAAAAACACAGGCTCTTAAAAGTATATTACATTGTGTCTTGAAATTTAGTTAAAATATAAATGTGCTAAAATTTGCTTGATTATAGAAGCATATTATGTTGTATTAAATATGTTCCTGTTACCTTACAGTGTTTTTACAGTATTCTCACTCAAGCTCCACTGGAAATTTATGGTATTGTTCTCAAGAATATTGTAGACAAATGGGGATATTGTGAAAATTTCAAATCGCCTGATTTTCACTCTGAACTTACCCAATTTACACGAAAAATAATGACTTTAAAAGAGGTTTGTGTTTCTAAAATATTCATTTTTTCCCCCTTGCTTAATTTATCAAATTATATTACTTCTAAAAGAAAATATATTTTAAATTTGGCAATCCATTCCTTAATTCCAGACTTACCTTTGATTCCTAAGTTGTTTTTGTCTTTCTCCCCATATGTGTAAACATTAAATCCTTATGAATTATACTGTGCACATTGCAGTAAATTATGAAATGTGTATCGTTTCTAGAAGTGGTTAAAGTAGAAAAATCACATTTCAAATCAAGTTTGAGTTCAATCAATTTTTTATATCTGTTTGGATATAATAAAGCAACAAATATAAATGATTAGTATTTGCTTATCAATTCATAAGCCTTTTATTAAAATTCCAAGTTTCATTGAGAACTTGCCTATTTCAAAATATTATTCATATCTATCAACTATTTAGTTTAGTGCCTTCTTTTAGATTAATTTATTTTAACATATATTGCACTTTTAATTTTATATATATATATATATATATATATATATATATATATATATAGCTTCAATGTGAATGTATTTAATTTAATAAGAAGTAAATTTAAAACATTCATAATTTATTATACTGATTAAAAACATATATTGATTTAAAATATACTGGTTTAACGACTTATTTTTCTATCATCTTTACATTCTTTAGTTAACGTGTGCTATTATTTAAGCTAGACTTTTAAAAGCTATTTTTACCTATTCTGTACAAGTTTTAACTGCCATGTAAATTCTCTCTGATCTCTTAGGGATGCATTTTTTTAAACCACTTAAACTCTCCAAATTTATTTTAAAATCTTTTTTTTATCTACAATGAAATATAATTATTAAAATTTTATAAAAAATCTTAAAATATTGTTTTGTCAGAAAATAAAATAAAATTTTGTATCCCTCAATTTATTCAATTAAATTCTTAAATTTTTCTATTAAACTGCAAAATTATTCTATCATTAGGCTGAGCAACTTTTGCCTGCATTATTTGTACAATCTCCAAAAGAAACGTTGAACTCTTTGATTGATCAAGTGTTAATGCAAGGTGCAGAGGCCATGAAAATGCTTGAGGTATGAATATAATATATGGCAATAAAAAAAATACTTTCCTTGTATTTAAAATGCTTATTTGTCTGTTGTTTAACAGGTATTATCTACCATGAATATTGTTTGTCTCCATGAGTCTAGTGGAAATATAGAATCCCCTCTTATAGATCTGTTGTCTCAGTATTTTGAACAGGATTTATCAGCACAAGATGCGAAAAATCTTGTGCTAATTATAAAGTCACTAGCTGAGGTAATGTATAAGATTATAAAAATAAAGAAAAGCGATTTTGTTCTTAATTTTATTTAAATGAGTTTATTTCTTTTATAGATCTCTTTTTACTTGCTGTTTAGTGCAGTGATTCTTAACTACTGTGCTGTGGCACTTTCATTTGCCTGCTAATTCTTAATAAAATTGTTAAAAGTGTGCCGTGACAACAAAAAAAATGTTGAGGATCACAGGTTTTGCAAATAAGCACAAATATCTAAAATATGTAATAAAAATGAAATGTTTTCTTTTAAATCACCTATTCAAATTTTTTATTTAAAAGTTATAAATAAAAACTGTTTTAAATATTGAAGTAAAGTATTGGTTATTTTTAAAATATTTTATGTAAGACATTGTGATTGATTAATCTATTAAATAAATAACTGTTGGATATTTTTTTAAGTAATACATGGAATATAATGATGGCAAGTCTTGTCCTGCAAATTTACTAATTGCGCAGAATTTTGAAAAGGTTATGAATGTGTTAACTAACATAGATCTTATTTTCATGCATTCAAATTTCACCTTTTCATAAATATTTCTCATGATTCTTAAAAAATTTTGTCTTTTTTTAATCAAAAACAATGTATATGCAAATAATTTTTGCCATTTAAAAAAAATTGAAAAATAAATAATAAATGAAGTGGTGAATTTTCTTCAACTTGTTAAATTAAAATAAAATATAAATTTGTAAAATTTCACCTTAAAAATTACTCTAAAGTTAATGAAATCAAAATATTTGTGTTTGGTATTAGGCACAATATAATTTTTACATGATGTAAGTTCATATAATTTAAATTATAGAGATGTTATGTGTTATTAATTGACTGTAAAAATATTTAGTTAAGAACAATATTCAGAAATTTCATATTTAAAAGAAAATGTGTTGAAATATTACTATCTATCAATCAATGTGTAACAAATGATTATGTTTAGCGATTTAACATTGAGCAGCATCAATAGCATGAAGAGAGGAAAACTACATAAATAAAAGGGTTCTTATTTATGTAGTTTTCCTCTCTTCATGCTATTGATGCTGCTCAATGTTAAATCGCTAAATATAATCATTTGTTCTTAACATTTTAATGTTGGGAGATACTGCCAGAGTCCATCCATTAGTATTTTCCTCAAATTTAATATTAATATTTTTTCCTTTATGTGTTAAAATATATTTGCATGTTCATCATATCCTTTTCCCTCTGAAGGAATGTGATTTAAAACTTATTAAAAATCCCTTTGATTTAGATTTTTTTTATTCATACTTTTTTTTTTAAATAAATTCTAAATGTTTATGTATAATATAAAATTTGTAATATTATTGCAGTGTATTAATTTTCAAAAAAATCAATAACTGATGAGGTTTTATTTTCAGATTGAAATTATTCACAAAAAAATATTTCCTTTTGATCTGTTTTGTGAAAAGTGCATTTTACCTAACTTAAGTCCATGTGATTCAAGTAAAGTTGAGCTTTCTCTTGAATGCTTATATGTAAGTTTTGCTCAAATCAATTTACAACTGTTAAATTTTTTATAATCTATTTTATGAGTATACTATCTGTATCAAATTTTTAAAAATGATTTTATGTTTATATAGTGGGTCACTGATTTTGATTTTCACATTTATGTTATTTAAATTAAGTTTGATTTGATATCATATAGTTGCCACCATTATTAGGAATTTAAACAATTGAAGCATTGAGTCTTCCAAAAGAACTTCATAAATACTTCCTTTGTTAAAAAAAAAAAATAAAAAATAAGCATTTTATTCCAGTAGATGCAAAAATATATAACTTTTATCAAAATTTACATTATTAATCAAGAGCTACTTATATGTAATCCAGGAGTTTCTACTCCATAGTTTCTATGATTTTTCCATTAGCCCATTGTAGCACAAGAATAATATTTTGGATTATAATATTAGAAAACAAATTTTAGACTATGGAAAAATGTTGAATTTTAAAAAATGTTAGACAAACAAAAAAAATGTGAAATAATACAAGCCTATTTTGAGGATATTGCAAAATAAATAAGTTTTTAAAAATACATAAATTGTAAAGTAAGAAAATTAATAATTAAGTAATAGGAATTGAAAAGATACTGAAATTTACACCATTTATATAAAATTTTAAACAAGATGAAAATAAAAAATATTTTCACAAAATTTGATTTTTAAATAAATTTATCAGCATAATTATTTGATAGTTTTATGAATAAGAAATGTCTTGCAATCGCCAGGTTATCGGTTCGATTACTGACCAATTAAAGCCTGTTGAGTTCAATAAAGCTGATTGAGGCACAGAAAATATGTCATGGTTGCAATGACCTCCATGTTCTAAATTAACACCTCTGGAGGTGATAGGAGCCAGGCTTTGGGTCTTCTCAGGCTTCTTATCTCTAAATTAGAAGCCCAAATGGTGCTGCCATCTTTAAGCCAAAGTCATACCATCGTGAGGGGGTGCTCTGTTCAAAAACAGAAGACTCTCTTTCTGACTTCATTTGCCCAGTCCTAGACATGCAGGCTTGACTTTACCAAGTAATGTAACAACAACATGAATGAGAAAAACCCACCAATGATATGTAATAAAGTATACAAGATAACAAATTATCATAATCATTACTTTTTTAACTTTGATAAATTAATAATTTCAAGAAAGTTCAACTCGATTCAAGCAATTTCAAGAAAGTAATAAATAAGAAGAGCACTAATAGGAGCATTAAAAAGCCATTCTTGTAAATATATGCTTTTAATTACATTACTGGCCATTAAAATTGCTACACCAAGAAGGCGACATGCTACAAACGTGAAATTTATACGAAAGGAAGAAGGTGCTGTGATATGCAAATGATTAGCTTTTCGGTGCATTCAGACAAAGCAGGCGCCAGTTGCGACACCTACATTGTGTTTAAATGAGGAAATTGTTCAGCCCGTTCCTCATACACAAATTGCATTTAAACGTTGTTGCCTGGTGGAAAGTTGTTGTGATACCTCGTGTGAGAAGGAGAAATGCGTACCAGCATGTTTCTGACTTTGATAAAGGTCGAATTGTAGCGTCCCGGGATTGCGGTTTATCTTATCGCAGTATTGCTGCTCGCGTTGGTCGAGATCCAATGACTGTTAGCAGAATATGGAATCGATGGGTTCAGGACGGTAATACAGAACGCCGTGCGGGATCTCAACGACCACCTATCACTAGCAGCCAAAAATATAGGCATATTATCCGCATGGCCGTAATGGATCGTGCAACCAAGTCACGAGCCGTGATTTAAGAAACGGGGTCATCTTTTCCGAAAAGTCATCTTTTTAGATGAATCCAGGTTCTGTGTACAGCATCATGATGGTCGCATTCGTGTTTGGCGGCATCGTGGTGAACACTCCCTGGCAGCGTGCATTCGTCATCGTCATACTGGCCCATCACCTGGTGTAATGGTATGGGGTGCCATTGGATACATGTCTCAGCCACCTCTTGTTCGCATTGACGGTGCTTTGAGCAGTGCACGTTACATTTCTGGTGTGTAACGACCCGTGGCTCTACCCTTTATTAGAGCCCTGCAAAACCCTACGTTTCAGCAGGATAATGCCCGACCGCATGTTGCCGGTATTGTACGGACCTTCCTTGATACGGAACATGTTCAGCTGTTGCCCTGGCTAGCACGTTCTCCAAATCTTTCACCAATAGAAAACGTCTGGTCAATGGTTGCCGAGCGACTGGCTCGTCACCAAACGCCAGTCACAACGGTTGATGGACTGTGGCATCGTGTTGAAGCTGCATGGGCATCTGTACCTGTACATGCAATCCCATCTCTGTTTGACTCAATGCCCTGGCTTATAACTGCTATTATTACTGCCAGAGGTGGTTGTTCTGGGTACTGATTTCTCAGGATCTATCCTGCCAAATTTGTTGAAAATTTAATCACTTGTTATTTCTTGTATAATATATTTGTCGAATAAATATCATTTTGTTATCTGCATCTCTTCCTGGTGTAGCAATTTTAATAGCCAGTAGTGTATATTCCAATATTAAACCTAGCTATAGAGTTTGCTTCTTACATTGTCAAGTGTTCCATTGAAAAGAATGGAACACTTGACACAATGTAAATATTGCAAGTCAACATAAATATTGCTAGATACGACATTCCAAACATTTCTATTTGAATTGGAATTTAGTTGAGTTTGACCACTAATTTGGTTCACATTGAATCTAATTAATTTACTATTTATCATTAGGATTGTTGAATTATGATCTGAGTTTCAGTGTTATCTTAATACAAAAATAAACCATTCTTGACACAGATTGTAATAGGAAGTGAGAAATATATAAAGCATCTACAGAGTATTAAGTTGATTTTCCAGAAGACCCTTATGATCATCAAGGTGGAAACTTCATTTTTTAAATACTTCTTTGAATGTAAGATGGGATGTGCGAAAAATAACTGAGTAAATGATTTAATAATTTAAGGTATGTCATCTATTTACCTTAGTTAAACAGTATGGTATCATTATTTCCAGATAATATTAACTCCCTTACTACTAACTGTAATCACTTGTGAGAAAAATAATGGGATTGTTTATTTAGTTTAATCTTATTTTTCCGATGTCACTTCCAATGTCTATTAATTAACTCATTTAGCTGATAAATCTTTGGTGCTTAAATAGTTTGAAAATTCTCCATTTTTTTCAATAAATGGCCAATTATTTCTTTTTTAAATCACAAGAGTCTTACTGTTTTAAAACTTGTCTTTTACCAGAATGATAACTAATCGTCTGATAGAAATAACATACAATTTTATGGTATATTTTATTTTTGTGATTAATCACTCTGTGAATAGAACTTATGAAGCTCTTTAACTAGGAATATAGGTTTATTAATACATTCAACAAAGAATTGAAAGTATTTAATAATTGTCAAAATTTGCTGGTAATGATGAAAACAATTTTTAATAGCATTTTCTTAAAATTTTGATTATTTTCAGTTATCAAAATAAGTTAATACTGCATATTTCCTTTATATTTTTAATCCACAATCAAAATTTATTAATCCTGAATTATATTATTGTATATCTTTTGCAATACATGTATAATAAAAATTTTTATTGCTTGGTAATTATCAATTTAAATTTTCTTGGTAATCATCAATGAATTCTTCATTTAAGTCAACTCAAAATATATTTTATTTTTAGGTGTATTTTGAAGTTTTGATGCCCGACAATGGTGATAAAATAAGTGTTAATAACTTTGCTGAACTCATTAAAAATTTAGGATTCATCTTAATATTTTGCATTGAAAATGGTTATATCAAATTGAAAGAAAAAATTACATCTATTTTTGATCAACTTGCCAGTTCCAAGAGTAGATTTAGACTAGCTGCAGCTTTGATAGGTAATAAATTGTTTAAATGTTATCAATTAATATTTTCTTTCAAATATTTAAATAGCTTACTTATTTTTATTTTCATGGTTTGAAATTCGAGTCTTATGGTAATTTATACCATTTTTTGTTATGACTAAATTTTAAAGAAACGTCAGCAATTTAAGATGTATGTAGGAATTGCTTTTTCATATGTTTTAAATTCCAAAATACGGTTTATTTTTATTATATGAATCACTAATTTTTAAAAATAATTTTAAATTAATGCTTACAAAGTTTCTCTGGTTATGGTTATTGTTATATTATATTGGTTATTCTTATATTTATAAATATTTTTTAAAATTAAGAATATATTAATAACAGTATATTATTACTAATCTATAAAGAATTGTACAGACCTGTCAAAAATTAGTTTATTATTTATTTTATTTTCCAAAACTATCCTATAATCAGTTATTGTAACCATACTACTTTAAATTATAATTCATCTTTAAGAAACTCTTATATAAATGCTTTTTATCTGTAATAAAGGAATTAAAATAGCTTTCTTATTAATTGCTTATGCATAACAGTATTATGTTCATACTAATTCCAGTAGTAACAGTAATCATTTAGTATGTTGAATATTTTTGTCTTTACTTTGACTTCTAAATCTACCTTAATTATTGTATCACATACAGAGATCATAGATTATATATTCTTTCATTTATTCATTAACTATTTTTCAGAACCACCATACAATAAAAATGATGTAGCAAAATTGTATGTTTTGGGTTCATTTATTAAGAAGATCAAAGGTAAATAGTAATAATAATTTGCATTTAAAATTTATTTTTAATATTTCTTTTATTTATCTATTATGTTAATATATTTGTATAAATTGAAATCCAATCATCTATTTCTAGAAAAATTACAATTTATATTTCATTGTGAGTAATAATCTTGAAAGATTATTTGCATAGTGTAATATATAAGGTTAAAATTAAAATTAGCGTCATTACATAGCAAATGAAAATTACGTTTTGCATATGTTTGAGAACAATCTTAAGCTTGTGACTATATCAAATGGAAGTTGCAATGGAATTAGCCATTGTATTGTGGATAGTCTTATAATGATGGTTTTCATGGTTTGTTTTTTATGCTTCCATTTACTTATTTCTACCAACTAAAAAGCTGCTAAACACAGCCAATAGCCTCATAATTTTGAATCAAGGTCAAATTACTGAGCTGACACCTTCCTTTCCATGTTCCATTTCAACAATGGGAGGAAATTGCAACCATGATATATTTAATATATCCCAGTTGCCATATGACGTATTTTCAATTGTGTCAAGTATAAAATTCCCCTTCCAGTCACCACGAAAGTTTTTCCCAACTAGCCCAATGTGGCCTTAAAAGCAATTTTAAGAAAGAGTCTTTATCATAATGTCATGTTTCTGTAAGAGTATAAACTCCAATAACTTCCAAGCACTTTTGAAGCTACTTTTATGTCCAAAGAATTTGAGTCACTAGCTGGAAGATTAGCCACAACATTAAAATATTAATTTAAATGAAACTTTTTTCACTTTCTTCATATTGTTAAAAAAGTTATGAAAGTTATGAAAACTTTTTAGTTTATCAATAAACATATTGTTTTGTTCAAGTTCATATTGTTTTATAGTCAGAAATAGTATGATTTTTTCCCCCTTTTTAAGATTATTCCTATTCATTTATGTACTGAAATATTATAAATTAGAAATATTCTTATTTGGAAATTGATGTGTTCAATCAAGAATATTGAAATGAGATTCAGCTTGCATTGGTTATGATATTCAACCTGTAAATTTCAGACTCTACATATTTGAAACTTAAAGACCAAATGATTGGAAATAAATGTGAACTTCTGTGGATTTGGTGCTGCATCACAAATGATGATGAATTATTTGATAATAAAATCAAAGCTTTTGATTTATCGTATGAAAACTTATTGACAATTGTAACATCTGTAAGTCTATATTTACTTTATTATTTAATTAAGAAACTATTTTCTATAAGTGAGACAACATTGTTATTATTCACTTGTGCAGATATATTTTTAGTTGTATACAGATTTTTTTAAAATTTTAATATCAAACATTAGCTTTTTTTTAATAGTTGCATTTAAAAAAGTTTCAAATACTAATATTTTATATAAGAGGGTTAATACATTAAAATTTTCGTAGATTAATTATGGCTTTTTACTCAGCAAAATTTACTAATATGTTAATATTTAAATTTTTTATATATAAAGTAGCTACTGATTTTTGTTCATATATTTTATAGATTTTTTAACAAAATGTTATGCTAATCAATAAATACTGATCATAATAAAGTAAAACATAAAATGTTTTAAGTAGTAATGCTTAATATATATTAAATTATTTTGTGAATGCTTTGTTATTGTAGCTTTTGTCACACCTTACAAAATCTGAATGGACTTATTCAACAAAACTAATTTCCCGATATATGACAATACTCAATATTAAAGCATCTGACTATCCTTGGTTATTGCCAGATGGTAAGTTGATACTTTTGACATTTATGAGTGTTTGAGAGGGAAAAAGAGTCACCAGATTGTAAAACTGTTTAATATTTGTTCCAACATGAATTTTATAAAGTGTTAATTGGATTATTAAACCTTACATTAGTCTATGTAATCTATTCTATCTAAAAAACAAAAGAATGCAAAATTTAGTTAATTTGTTGTAAAATCAAAAATTTTGTGTCAAATATTATTAAATGTATTGTAACTACATATTTTACAGTTTAAAATTTCACTAAAAACACTACATTCTATAAATCTGAATATATACAAAGATAAAAGTAAATATATATGGCTAATCCATATTTGAGAAAACAATATTAAGTCATTGGAAGTAATTAATAAGACTGAAAAAAATTTGCCAGATCAAATTGTTTCAAATATTTTTTTTTTTTATAATAGTTGCTTCCATTTCATCTTACACCATTGTAGTTTTGATAACCAAAGTTTGTCATGAATATTAAGCAGTGTGTCTCAAATTACTTTAATATCCCAAGTATTATACATTAAATTTAAGTCAGAAATTTGGACTTTTCATTTTGCTATTTTTTGATACCAATAATGTTGATTAAATCTGAAATATCTTCCAAGTTCATGTGATTCTTGCTACTCTTCTCCACCAAAAATATTATTTAAAACTAATATTACTAATTTTTATTATTTAAACTCTGTATGTTTTTATTATTCTCCCACTTACTCAATAACAATAAAAAAGTCCCTAATGCGATGTTTCTTTATTATTATTAGATTGAAACTACAGTTTTAATGTCATCTTCAATCAAATTCTATATAATTTCAAAAATTATGGACTTGATACTAATTTTAATCTAATATCTTAATGTAAATACAGAGTTTATAATATTCTTATTTATCTCAGTGATATAAAATGTTATAAATTCCATAATAAAATCATTGCGTGTTAAGTTTGGTTAACGCTGTTCTAGTTATTTGAATTTTATATTAAAGCATCTATGCTATTTTACATTCATAAAAATTTAACTAGAATTTTTTTTACGTTGTGTTGCATACTAATACTTTATCTGTTACCAAAAAAAAAGATTATAATCTTTGTTTTCTATCCATAAATATGTTTTATTGTTAGCATATTTCCAATAAATTTTATGTGCCTATATACTAAAAATTAATTTTTCCCTCTGAAAATTTTCTGAATTTTGTCTGAAAAGATTGATAGATATAGATACATACAATTCTTATTTTCATTTCCTTCAAGAATCATAAAAAAATCCAATTAAGTACAGTAGTGAAAATATTCTGCTTTTGTGATAATGTTACTGTAACCATGGTGAGCAAAAATTACTAAACCTCAACACACTTATACATAAATTTGTGTACCTTATAATAATCTATTTGTATTATAACTTTGGTTTAGCCAGAAAACAAAATTTTTTATTAGCATAAGTAAAAAACTAACAATGTTAAATACATATTTTTTTATGTTAATGAATGTATGGCTGCTAATTTGTATGACTTGTCTTCTCTGTTTTGATTTAAATTAAGCTGATTTTTTTTAGTTTTAAAATCCATTTTCATCCACTTTTAATCTAATTTAATTCTGAGTATTGAATAATTAATTTAGCTTAATAAAGAATTGTTTTAAATACATTTTTTTAAAGTGCTTATAAGTGTTGGAGTCAATCACCATCCATGCCGTTTTAATTTGCTGAAGTTTCATTGTGTCTGAAATGTTGAAGTTTTTTGAAGAGTCAACACAAATTATCCTCTTTATCATGCAAATATATTAATGTCAAAATGTAAGAGTTCCCTTTAGCACAATTTAAAAAGGGTGTTTCTTCCACATCAATATAAGATATTGAAAAAATGTAGCTCTAATATTTGTGACAAGTATATGTATGTATAAATTTTATTTCATAAATGCTATTTTATTTTGGAATAAACTAATATCATAGAAAATCATTTTTAATTTATAGTTATTATGTTTGATTGATTACTTATATAAATTTGTTTTCAATTGTCAGATTAAAAATATTAATATAAAAATAAATAATTTTAAAAATATTGCATAAAGATATTAATAATTTGATATTGGTTACAAAATAGTTGTGTTGCATTATTTAATTCATTATTTCTAAAATATATTGAATTTCAAGATTTCTCTTGCTTTCACTTATTCTCATACAAGTTTAAAATTCCTTTGAGACCTTTGATGGTATCTATTGATTGTTAACTGATTAGTTTTTAAAGAGAGAATATATTTCTTGAATATCTTAACTTTTAATTTACGTATTATGCAGGCAAAATAACATATCTACCCTAGTATATACAATCAATGAACAATTAACTAGCTGATTCTATCAACAATTTGTGGGTTACTCATATCCATTTCAAATTATTGATTGTCATTACTAATTACACATAAAAGAGAGAGAAATATTAAGCAGCCAATCAAATGTAGTTTTTAAATAGTATATTTAGCAATTATTTAACCAACTTCAAGAATGTTTGTTTCACCTTGGAGTATATATTAATTGTAGTTCAAAATCCATTTTTTGAATGATTGTTTATATAAAGGGAACTTTTGAATTAGATTGCATGCAAAAGGTGGTTTTAAGGCAACAGTTTAAAATCAAGCCTTTTGTTACTCTTAATATTTTTTTAATATAACTTATTTCTTTATTATTAATTTCTCTTTTCTAATAATTGAAGTTTTAAAAACCATTAGAATATTCATTTTGTAAAAATGCCATTCCTAAGATTTTAGGATAAAAAAATTTTTTATTTCTTAGGTGATGTAGAATTGTATGGACTCATTCGCTGCTTAATGGATTGCTTCACTATTGTAATGAAAGAGAGGCCTTCTAATGATTACATTAATGTCAGCAGTAACTTAGTGAATACAGTAATGGTTAGTATTTAATGTTATATTTTTTATTTAAAATATTTTTGGACAAAGGAAGAAATTTTTTTTCTTATTTAATTTCAGAGCCTTTTGAATAAACCAACTGTGCCAACACCTTTGCTACTGAATGTTTTCCTTGATGTTTGCCAATTAGTTTCACTTCTCAATACAGAAATGGTTTATGTATTTTCACCACTTTTATTAACTCTAAAAAAAAATATTACTTCAACGTGTGATCCAGAAATGAAAGAAGACTACATGAAACTCTTAGAACTTGGCATAGAGAGTTTACAAAAATCTCAAGAAATACTGTCTTTGATGGGAAAAATGAATATTGAAATGTAAATATTTTAACAGTAATAAATTTATTTTTCATTACAAAATAGTTGTACAAAATATCTGTAGTCACAAAGCACTATTTGCACATTGATTTTGGTGGCCAATCCAGGTGGATTTCCTATAAAATAAATAATTTTGAAATATTTAATGCACATATAATTACTTTTTAAAATCTTAGTCAGAATGTGTTATTAAAATATTTTGCATCACAATGACAACATAAAAAAAGTTAAATTACAAGATTTTTAAACAGTCCATGTTAATTACATCGGTTTACAAGATAAACTCTGGGTCTAGTTGACAAAACATAATCTCACAGGACATAATAAATCAAGTCAAAAATCTTTCATCATCGTATTTAATAATTCTTTGAGGAAAAACTATTAAAATATAGATGTTACTTTGTATGTATATTTTAAAACTTTTTTCAAAAATGAATTGTGATGAGAAATTATAAATTTTAATGCAGCTGAAAGTTATTAAGGATGTATATATTAGGAATTGACTCTGCATAGTTTCAACTTTTATTTTTTCTAGCAATAAATGCTATATAACAAATTTATAGGAATATTTCTTTTGAAAATGTTATCTCAACATTATATAAAAACAACTGAACAACTAATTTTTGATAATGTAAAATTCAAACACAACAGATAAAATCAGTTGTAATAAAATTAACATTTCACTATAATCATGCTAAATCAAAATAAATATAATCTGTTTTTAATTTATATCTTACATGAATAAGAGAGTAATTCATACACCACTTCTTGGTTTACAATCATGGCCAAATATTTTTAAGTTGAGATATCAAATGACTTACTTATTAAAAATTAACCCTTTAATGGAATTTGTTTGAAATTTTAAGCTATGTATTTAAAAATACTATCTTCATTAAAATTAATCAGAAATTTACACTGAATCTGTCTTAATTATGTTTTAAAAAGTTAAAAATTTATTCCTCAAAACATTACAACATCCTTTGGTATTTTAGCTTGACCGCTATGCAGAATCAAATATATATTTTATTCGACAACTTTGCTACATTGTGATTAAATAACTATTAATGCTTATACCTGACATTGCATGTTTGCTTAGTTAAGTGCTTATGATGAGGGAAAAGGTATTTCCAAATTTTAGAGATTCTTGTTATGAAATAAAAAGATTAAATTAATGCAATGACAATAGATATTTTCTATTTTTTGCACATGCATGCCAAAAAATAAAAAAAAAATCACTTCTGACTGAAATTTGTTTAAATGTGAAACAGGAAATTTTTGTTTAACACATAAAATTGTACGTATTGAAAAAGTGAATAGTAATCCAATGAAAACAAAAGCAAAAAAAATTATATATTATTATATACAGAATATGAACATAAAATCCCAAACTAAAAAAAAAAAAAAAAAAAATTACCTTTGATTGAATTTTTTCAGTTTAAATGTGAAATTACAAAGGTCTACAATTTAGCACATAAAAGTGTATATAGTAAAATAATAGTTTCTCAAAACAATATTTTTCAATAAATGGAAATTTTTTGTACAGATTAGTTAAAATTTAATCAAATGAAGTGCTTGAAAACTTTTTTTCATTAACTAAATTATCATATATTGAAATCTGTATTTTTTTCATCCACACATAAGATCATTTCTAAATGGTGAAGTATTGGGGAATAAAGAAATGCATTCTCTAAAAACAACCAAGAAAAAGTAAATATTATTTGTTTTTTAAACTTGTAGGTATAGTGAAAGAAAAGGGATGTGTGTGTTCCTTTATTCTCAGTGGTATTGCATAGATTGCAATTTTAAAAAGAAAATAACTACATGCTTATTTTGAAGTTGGAAGAGTTCTGACTAGAATATTACATTACTTAAATTATTTCACACCATAAGCAACTTCACAAGGAGTTCAAACCAGTTTTGTTTTGAGTTATTACAAATGATATAACAGAAATTTCAAAAGATAACTTAGTTTTATTTTAAACAGGAGACTGAAATTCTGATTAAATTTCTTTGAATACCATACAGGCATTTTCAATTCAAAAAAGGAAATATTTAGGCGAACAAGGAGAATATATAAGGATTTTATTTATATGCACATGCATCTTCTATTTTTTTCATACTTTACCTCTACATCAAGTTCCAGTATATCTGCATTTGTTCCAAGTAATGTTCCCAGATTGGGTGTGGTTCTGCCAAAGTCACTGTGTACAAATTCCTTAATATAGCTAGATGATTTATCAAGGTTGTTTAAAATAAATCATGAAAAGAAAAATAGCAGTAGCATTGATGAAAATTATATAATTTTATAAAAAAAATTATATTTATATTTTGTACTAAAATAATTTGAAGTCTGGTTTAGTTTGTAACTCAATAATCATTTCCTACACACAATGACTAAAAGAACAGTTGCTGAGCTTAAGGTGTCAGAAATATACTGATCATTGTTCAAACTAGAGAGATGCATGTTATGTACCCAGTGGCTACCCATACCACTTCAGGTGCAGGACTTCTATGATGATATAAATGCAATTTAGCCTTGGATTTCTTAGACATGTATATATCCATTAGAATGCTGCATAGAGAACTGAGTGTTGTGCGAAAAAAAACATTTTTCAGTTCAATATTCAGTTTAGTTGCAGACCCACTATATTCGTCATTTGTCAATATTGCATTATTAAGGGAAGCAGAATCAAGGTTGCAGTGGTGCTCCACATGTTGCACTGAAATGGATATAGATATCCGGCAAAACAAACTCTAAATACTTCATGATGTGGTTGTATAGTTTTGTGCAAAGCGGATTTCATTATGTGTTATCTGAGCATTAATTATGGGAGAGTGTTAATATCCTAAATGCCTTCCAGTACTTACAGCAACTTGTCAATTCCACATTTCCATATTGGTTGAATTTTGACCAGCACGAGTGGTAATGTCAAAACAATAATTCACAATAATTAAATGGTTTTCAAATTCCAACACTTCAAACATTCAAGGCATAACATGATTTTCAGAAAAAAAAAACCTTACTTTTCAAAGTGATTTCTGAATGAGAAATTGACTCCGAAATTTTTATTTTATACTATGCTTCAGATATTGTCCATATGCACTGAAATGCTAATAATTTGCAGGTATGATTTCCCAGATGAAGAATTTAAGGTTAGTGAAGTTTTATGTTGTTATTGCAACAAGACATCTATATTGTTGTAGTGCCTCCTCACACTAGTAAACGGCATAATTTGAAGTCAATGATCGATGGAACGCCTGCTCACATCTGCAAAAGTAAATCTCTCTTTGTTACAGTGTAGCACTTACTAGTGTCACTGAGTGCTTACTCTCTGGGAGCATGTTCGATGCTCTCTAGTAACTAGCAACATCTAGTTATGATTTTAAATCCTATATATATATATATATATATATATATATATATATATATATATATAAAGTTGACATAATCTAAAACTTATCAGTTCTGAAAATAATTATCTTTTTATTACTTTTGTTTATTTTAATAAATCATTTAAAGCTGGTGTGTCAACATTGCAGTATTCAAAGTTAGTAAAGTGTTTAATTTGTCTTTAATAAATAAGCAAAAATAAAACATAACTTTTAATATTAAAATAGTCCAATATAGTGATCACCAATGAAAGAATTTTTTTGTTTCTAAAAATATTATCTGAAATGTTATTTTTAATCACATAACATTTAAGAACCATTCAACATAATTCTAGATACTATGAAAATGCAGTAATATTAGAGAACAATGAATGCTTTATTATAGAAAGTATTTATAGACAATGTATCAATAGCATTTCCAACTTTTGACACTTGTAACTAAAAATAAAAATTTGTAAATTCTAGAAAATTGGATAAGTAAATAATATGCAAAAATATAATGTAAAAGAAATCAATGCAGAATATTAAAGGTAAGGATACGTTCCAGCTTGAGTTTCTAAAGACAGTTGTAAATGATGATCATCTATTATTTTCCCTTTCATGCTGTGCAACATTCTCTCCCTTGTGGCTAAAGTACGTCTATGAAAATCCATAATTTGTAAGTTGTAATATTGTTATTTATGAAAATTATAAAGTAAATAAAAATACATTCGTAAAAAACATATTATCTATAAAATTATATCTGCAGAATATGTGTGATAGAAAAAACATTTTACTTGCTTTTTCAAAAGCTTTACAATTTTAATAATTTTTCACAAAATTTGCATATTCATACCAAATTTAAGCAGGACTGCTTATTTAAAATTTTCTGTAATCGTAATGTTATTAAAGCATTAACAAAATTTTCTATAGAAAGAAAACATCAACCTAAATGCTACTTTCTCAGATACTATGAAGGATACCACAATGAGCATCATAATCGCATAGTCTTGATCCATGTCTCCTATCACCATGGTAAAAAATATACTACAAATGTTTTCTTATATTAAAATGAAAAAATCTTATATTTTTACTCACAAATGTATTTTAATTTACTTATTAAGTTAATTTAATTTGGGAATGATCCCACCCCCAACAAAAAGAGCATAACCAGAATTCTCAATTTGCTACTAAGTAAAAGAGAGACATGTCCCCCACAGTAGCACAACGAAAACAGTTTAAAGTGTAGCAATTCACTTCACAAAACAAAAAAGGAGTGAACTTACTCCACAGCATGTGATAAAACTTGTCCTCATTGGATAAAAATTAAACCAAAAAGATTTGATAATGTAACAGGACAGAGGATTAGAAATAAATTTAAGAACTGAAATTTCCTGAAGATTATAAAAAAATAACTGCCGATACTCTGGGTCTAATGGGCATTTATAAGGGTAATGTAGACTATGTGCCTTAGTTTCTCCACAAATACAACTGTGATTGATTTATTTAAAAACCTCCAAAAGAATACTCAAAAACAGCCATGATTGAATGGTGATTAAGAAACTGGGACAGATATTATAATTATTTTACTTATTTAATATATTTGACACAGTTAAAAAATTTTAATTTCACTCTCTCGATATTATTACAAATTCACCAATTTTCATATATTTCTTACCTATTTTGCAAACCATTTAAGAATAGTTTTATGTTTAAGTTTATGTACATATTACAACAAAAAAGATGCACTGTTAAAAAATTCAACTTCCAAACACCTAAAAATTGTTGATATACATACATTTTTTAATGATTTAGAGCCTCAAACCACATATAATACAATTGTTTAAATCCTGAACATTCAGCATAGTTTCTTTCACATTTTGCTACTCAAGTCTATTTATCCACTCAATTCAAAGTTCACATATTAAAGTCATTATTACCTATTCAAAGGCTATTAATAATCTTTTGTTAGCCATACAAAAAACAATACAAGTACAATATTATCTTGCTTTGTAATCAGAATTAACTAAAATATAAAAACTATATATAATTTGTATCAATTTAATTTTCGTGGATTAAATTTTGAAAAATGAATCATTATATGTAATGAATTTTTAATAAATGACTTTCGACTTTTTTTATCTTGTCTGAAACAGAAAATGAACATTAGAATTTTTTCATTTTAAATCTATATTCATAGTTCTTTTTCTATTTAAAACTAGGTGTCATTACCTATTGCACAAATAGGTCCTCTTTAAAAGACAAATTCAATTTTTGAGGTAATTTTAGAATATCCTATTTCAAATTTTATTTCTTCTGAAAAGTAATTATTGTAATAAATAGTATGCTATCTTTAAATATTCTGAAACCAAGATTCTTAGATTGTTTTTAGAAAAAGGATTAAAAATATTATCTTCTATTCAATCCTTATTATCATTAGTTATTTTTAATTTATAACAATAATGAAATAATTTAATCAATGTCAGGTATTACTTGTAAATAATTTGGGGATAATTATTTTTCACTAATTAAAAGCATTATTCTTTGTGAATATTGATTAAAGTATAAAAGTAATTGATAAAAAATATCATTTCATTTTATCAAAGCTAAATACACTTAATCTCAAAACCAATTAAAAATGTAATAGCTTTAATGTACAATATATTTCATACAAATTATTGTTTTAATACAAGTTTTTTCATATTTTTAAATTTTATGTAACAAAAGTCTTGCTTTATGCATTAGATCTTTACTAATATCTTTTTGATAACCATTTGAAATTTACCTTCATTTTATAAAAAAAAAATTTTAAAATGTAATATTGATAAATAACTCACCTATGTAAAACACGTATTGGTGTTTTCTGAAGTAATTTTAAATCTTTTAAACTCTCTAAACATTCAATGTCTTCTTGTTTTAAAGACTTTTCTACAACACAAAGGGCAGAATAAGTTTTTTGCTTCATTTCTTCTCCTTCCTTCAAAAGTAAAGTATCATCTCTAGTTAAAGAAAAAATTATAAAAAATATCAATTTTTACATAACCTATTAATTTTTTAAAAATCACCAAGAAATATGTAAACTATTTATTCTTAGTGATTCTATAATTTATCAAATGAATAACAAATTATAGACTCACTCAGAATCAATTAGAAAAACATAATTATTTTTGATAATGAAATAAAAATATTTCAAATCATAAAACAGTAACAAATCCAAAAACTATATAATGCACAAATTGTGAAAGAAAAAAGTGAAAGTAAAATTTATTTACCTTTCTAAAAAAGTATTTAAGAATACACTGTTATTAAGACTTTGAATTATGTACTTTAAGTATAATTTGGAATTAAACATAGTATAAATGCATATCAAAAATTTTATTAGTTGGGACTATTTAAATTCCCTTACTAAACAAACATACTTTATTAGAGTAATAGAATTTGGGGGATAGTGTGTTTTGAACCCTCAAAGCATAGGATTGAGGTTCTATCAATGGGTTCGGCAAGGCTGACTTAGCTTTTTATCCTCCAATGATTAAAAAAAATGATTCAATGAAACACTGTGGATTTTGCATTAAGCTAACCACCAAATCAAGACATATGCTTTGCACCCAGAGCTCTCAAACATTAAGAAAACACATATGGGTGTTGTAAGACTCGACTTGCATATGGGCTGTCATGCCACTGATTTTAGATTTTAGTCATAGAATTTATAATTAAAGCTTCATTCATAACATAAATTTCTTAAATGTTTATTAACTATATGTTAAAGATGCTAGACTAGAAGTGGAGATTAAGTCGATTGATTGCTAGACTAACAAGTCACATAAAAGTTACTAACTTTCATTAATATCTAACATCCACATCCCAAAAAGAAATATATTTTATTTGGCATATGATTTTCCATTGGCAGAGACATCAATGCCAATGGAAAATCAGCATCAACAAAATAATGGAAAAAGAAAATTGGCATAGAATGGAAAATTGTATCCATTAAAATGGGAAATACAATGACGGAGGAACTGAAAATATAAATTACATATCCCTTTTATCTCTTGAGAAAAAAAAATTTCTTGCCTTCAAAAAAAAATTTACAATCAAATACAAATTTAAAAGCATACACTTCAGCACCTAATAATAATTTTTGGGGTATAAAAGATAAAAAAGTATCTAATTTTAGAAGAAGTTGTATTTAATTTAACATTGCTCTTTGGCTCAACTTTGCATCAATAGTTTGCATTTTCAATGGTAAACATAATTAAGACAACATACCACTCTCATCTAAGAAACCACTTAGAATCCAGAGAAAGATTAGCACTTAATTCTAGTAATTATATGCCAAGATATTCAAGACTGGAAGAATAAGTCTTATTCTAACTATAACTACAAAAACTAACTTTAGATGAAAATGATTTTTTGTTTAATGTTTTTCAAATAGTTTGATAATAAATGCATCATTCGATTGTGGCTATTGCTATTACTGTTGCATCTTTTGCTTTAAATAAGATTTTAAAGGAGTAAGTTTGTTTTATGGCAGTTAGGTAAGTAAGCACACACATAAATATTTTGTATTTATCATTACATATACATAAATATTATACATTTTTTAGCCAACCATATTTAAGGCAATGGGTGAGCGGCAACACCTTGAAAAAATTATAAATAGCAAGTACCATGGAAGACTGCCTACTGTACTAGATGGTGAAATTTTAAAGGTATAAAATATATTATGATAAATAAAACTTGGATTTACATCTAATGAGAAAAATAAAGAAACAAAATTTAAATTATTTTTAATGCACTTATTTCTCATTTATAAATAATATAAGTTGTTACAACTATAACAATGAAACCAAATAAAGCAACACGTCCAATTTATATATATATATATATATATATATATATATATATATA
>JAPDSC010131398.1:39714-50244 GCA_026290005.1 Latrodectus geometricus | reverse complement strand
TATATATATATATATATATATATATATATTATCCAAATGTCAAATTAAGAATAATTACTTAATAAAAAGGAAAAAACATATTTTTAAGATAAGAAATAATGAATTTCTATTATGTGTGAATTATGTTGACCATTTATTAATAAATCAAATATTTTATACTTAATTTCACACATTAAAAAAACTATTTCTAAGGTAAAAAGTGAAAAATTCAATTTTTAACATTAAAAATTAACAGTAATTTACAAAGGTAATTATTTTTTAGAAAATTTTTTTTAAATTTATTCAATTATTTGTAAATTAATTAATACTTACTTAGAAATTACTTGCAATTCATGTACTCCAATTAAAGTTGTGTTTTGATTAATTTCCTAAATAAAAATTAAAAGTACAACTTTACAATTAATTTTACAGAAAACTGTTTTCTCCAAAAAACTCATTTTTATGGATTAATTATTAAGCTTCTATCTTTAGTCATAACAATTAGAAATATTTAATGATCACACACTTGATTAAAATTAATTTTAAATTATATTAATTTTGAATTTTTCAATCATTTTCTAAAAGTAATTAAGGCTATAATTATTTTATTCATTTGTTCATATTTTAATCCTCAATCAATATTTTTGTTTTGTTTTTTAAAGTGATATATGATAATATGATTAGAAACCTTATTATTATAGATTAAGTATTTTTAAACAATAAGAATACCTAATTTAAAGTTTGTCTACATTTTACAAAAGGATTAATATTATAATAAGATATATAATAGTAACAAACACTAAAATACTTAAATTTTGTTCACAATGAAAAACCATTTTAAATGGCAATGGATTAAAAAGAATTAAGAAAATTTTTAAGATTTTAAAAAGCAAAAAACACATTTCAGTATGTATTAACCAATTGTAATTTGTTTTTGAAAAAACATCAAATTGAATTTTTTTTTTTTTCTTTTACTGAAATAACAGGTGGTTTAAAAGAAACTTCCCCTATATACAAGTCCTTAGTAGCTAAGTTTCATTCAACCAATCGAAATGAATGTTTAGATATATTTAACTGCATAGGGTCCAGATTGTGATGATTTAAAACAGATAAATCTCTCACAGTTACGGTTATAATAATGAAAATTCGAAATTTTTGAATGGCAATACCTACTTTTTTGTGCGTAAATTAATTACTTTAAATGGCATTCAAATGAGACACATATGATGTAAATTGGCATAAAATATTTGCAAAGAAGAGCTTTGTAAGAAACCAACAATAACAAAAGAAAGGAGAGGGATAAGACTTTTATTCAAATTACAAGTTTTAAACATGGCCACCTTTGCAGGTGATAATACATTGCATGCAGGAGATTGTCAATAATAATGATGAACGTCTCATGCCGGAGGAATTTGTAGAACTTCCTGTTTATGCATCTTTCAAACCTGACAAATTCTGGAGAATTGATCTGTATATCTTAGATTTCAAATAACACCAGGACCAGAAATCCATTGGAGTGAAGTTGGAGAACAAGGTGGTCACAAAACTGCAAATATATGCATGATAACTTTATCAGCCAAGTGTTGTTGCAGCACTTGTTGAACATTTCTAACATTATGCAGAGGAGCACCATCTTGTATCCAAACAATGTCATTAATGACATTTCACTGCTGCAATTCTAGAATTATATAATACTCCAACTTTGCTTTAGAGCGAGCATCTGCAATGGAGCACATTTGCATACCATTGGATGTAACTTCTTCAAAGAAGTAAGGACACAGAATGAATGTCCCAGCAATGTTACACCACACAGTCACATATCTGTCATATATAGGCACTGGTGCCACCATGAGGATTTTCTTCCTTCCAATGAACACAGTTCTTGGAGTTTGCATTACCACGGTCAGGGTAAAATATGCCTCATCTTCCCATAACATCCTCACCTTATGCCTCATCTTTCTGCAGCATCTGCTATTTTCATCATATCTAGGAAATAATTCGCAAAGTCAACATGACGTTAATTGTCTCCAGGTATTAATATCTGGATATGCTGGAATTCATAAGGAAACATCTGCAGAACAAAGAAATGCAGAATTTAAAAAATTCTGGTTATCAGTACATGCAAGTTGTGGACAACACTTCTTGCTGAATGCAAAGGACCTGTAGTAATCGTATAATGCACTACCACAATAACTTCAGAAAAAACAGAGTCGTCTGGATAGGGGTCCATCATATTTGCATTCCGTATCATCAAATTTCTTTACAATTATATAACTTTTTATGAAACACTCGTTTTAGCTTATGATTCTAAATCAATAAACTTGAGTTGCTTTGGTACCATTTTCTCCCCTCAGATAAAACAGTGTTATCAATTCACCACGTTGTTTCCTTGAAAGTATCATCTTCATCACACAAATCGAGATGGATTAGAGCGAACATGAAGAAACTACCTTCCCACACTGCTTATATAAAAAGCAGCGCTTTGCAAGAGTATTTTGTGATTGGAACTTCTACCTATTTCAGTGAATTATACAAAATGCCTTAATACACTTTCTCTTTTATTGTGATAGGTTTTTTATGATGATCTTCTTTGAAAATGTTTTACACCACCAATTTATGTCATGTGTCTTGTTCCAACACCATTTAAGGATTTTCCATGCTCTGAACACACAATTTGCACACACAAAACTGGTTGTTGCCATACAAAATTTTGTCACTGTAACAGTGAGAGGTTTATTGTTTTATATCATCACACTCTGGTCCTTATACACACACATTCAAATAACTATATCTAAACTTTCATTTCGATTGGTTGAATGGTTTGACCCCTAGGGACTATAAGGGAAGCTTTTTTTAGACTACTCAGTATGAAGAATATCTCTCAAATGTAGCCCTGCTATTTTAAGTAATTTAAAATGGTCACTTACTGCCTATATTCTATTTACTTATTGTATCATTAATCCCTATATGTCATTTATATAACTTCGCATGTATATATCTATATATAAGAGACAATTCTCTCCTGTTGAATATTTATGTACTGAATATTTGAGGATATCTATGTATAGTAATTCATATATTCATAGTCTTCATGTTATGTATTTTGTGGTTTTCCACCATGTTAAAAACTTAATACTTTATTTAATAAAAAGAGAAAGTTGTAGGTTTAAATAGCATTAATTCTAATGCATCATATTGATTATTTTTATGCTTAATATATTAAAACTTTTATTTTTCAATGTTACATAATCTTAACATTTGAAAAGTTCTTAGTATAATTTTCATTCAAAAATGAAATAATCCACTTGTTTTTAAAAAGATATTTAAAATTTTAAACAAAAACAAAAATGTGTGATAATAATTAAAATGGGAGATAGATAGAAAAATAAAATGTGAGAAGATAGAGCAGCAAACACATTGAGTTAAGAAAGAATAAAAGTTATAAACTAAAACATTTATTGTGTTCAACTGTAGAGGTAAAATGTTGAATTAAAATTGTTACACAAAAATTTGGAAATTATTTCTTTTTCATATGTTTTATATTTTGTTTAATCATGCAATTTAAATGTGTGTGATGACTATAACTAGATTAAAATCATTTAGTTTGTGAAATATGAACATAAATGTGTAATAATTAGTAAACAACAAAAATTTAACATTTACAATCATTTGTAATAAAAAATCATATCCTGAAAGAATACCATAAAATACACAAAAATTTAAATGGCTTTTTGATCTCAAATTAATAAAAATTGACTACTATTTCTTTACTTGCACATTCATATGAAGAGACAAATATGAAAATAAGTAGTTTTTGACAAATTTTACATATTAAACATCAGGAACATTTTGGAATTATATATGTATAAAGCTTTTAATTTTTTTTAAATTAGCTGCTATGAGTACAAATATTAAAGAGTAATATGGTGGTAAAATTTCAAACATTAAGAATTTTTTTACATAATCACAAATATTGAATATAAAAAATAAAATTAAATTAATGTTATATTAATGAAAAATAACATTAGTAAATTTGAAACACACACTTAAATATAAAATTTTTAACAAACATAAATTATACAAATATATAAAGTTTATAATATATAGTTATATAATTGCATCTCAGAAGACAAAATAATGCATACACAGAAAATATTTAAAATTTAGCAACTTATATATTTAATTGAAACAGAAATTTTATTTCTCGTGTGTGTGTGTAAAAGAAATTAAATTTTATCTTTAATTTCACATTGCATTATTCTATTATTGAATAACTTTTAATATTAAATATTATGTTACACAGATATGTTTTGCAGATGTTTCTTATGTTATACTTGCATTTTGTTGGGTTTCTGTTTATGAAACTTACATCTTCTATAACTTTTATTTGCTCTGAAGACCATTTTAAATTACGTGGATTAATGATTTCCAACACAAAAGGCCGACCTAAAAATTTAAGCACACAATTAATAATGCAGTAATACTCTTAAATCTTGATTTTCCAGAAAAATTTAAACATTTAAGATTGACATAAAATACTTTTTACAATAAAAAAATTAAAATTTTAACATACCGTTTCCCAGCATTTTTACATCAACATCTTCTCTCCCAGAAGCAGAAAATACAATTTCTTAAATTAAAAACAGAAAAATGTTTTAATAGAATATTTTTCCTTTATGTAGTATAAAAGTAAAAATTTTCTTATTAATCTCTCAGTTGGGACTGATGTAAGTTGGAAGATATATTTTTTATTTTTATTAAGTAATAAAAGTTTGGGGAAAAAGAAATCCATTATTTTCACGTGAACTTTTTGTAACTTCTTTCAGATTCGCTTTGTAAAAAGGTTTAAAACAGTTTTCATGTAGATTTTTAGATCTTGTGCGAAGCTATGACTGCTGACATGCTGTCAAGTTTGATAATTTTTGATATTTTATAGACATTCTCGACGATGTTGTATCCATGCGAGGTACATCTTTAGCATCCAAATACCCAAACGGAATCGACGAAACCAAAATTGTACGTAACTGGTTGTTACAGTCATATATAGGACGATAAACACCTTTCACAACTTTAGCCTCCTGGTTAGCATTTTCGCCATTATAAAAGAAAAACTAAAATGTATCGAATTTTCTGTTTGTTGTCTTCTATTTTTAAAACCTTGTACTCATAACTGAATAAATCAAACAAAACACCGCAAGAGAATATTTTAGTGTAATATGTCACCTTTCCAATGAGCATAAATTTAAAATTGTTTGATAGATACCTCACGAGATAGCGATCACAACAGACGTCTACCGAAAAAATAATGGATAACTTTTTCCCCAACCTAATATTTTTTTTATAAACAATGAAAATTAAAAATAAACATTTTATGCCAAATGACGTTTTTAATTAAGTAAAATATTAGTTAATTGAGTGATTAACTTACAATACTTATAGGTTACAAAAATATTTTAAATGAAAGTAATAACTACTTGGGAATTAATTGTAGCTGTCAAATGTTATATAGTTAAATATAATTTTGTAACTGTAAATAAGTAACAATGTAACACATAACTTGACAAACAAATTACAAAACAATTTTACGTACTAATTTTTTAATGATATGATGATATAACACATGATAATCTCTTACTATTCCATTATTCCATAATACAATTATGTAAGGTACATTAAAATAAATCATTAACATAATTTTAAATTTCCTTTTTTAAGGAAAAATATAGCTAATAAAAATATTTTTAGATTTTCAAGCTTCAACTTTAAGGCAATAATAAAAATTTTACAACATAATAAACTTGAAATATATAAGTAATGAAATTAATTAAAAAACAAATTCAGATATTTTTGTTTATTCAGCATCACTTTTACAAACTTCACTCTCATACCACTAAAAGTATAAATTTCTAAATAACTTTTAATTGCACTAATAAAAAATAATTACAAAACAAAAATTCAATTTAAATAAAATAATTAGTATTGTATGCAGTTCAGTTCAATGTGGTAAAGAGAATTAAAAGTGTATTTAGAGGAGTAAAATGTGATATCAGCAACCCCTAAAAACTTTTTTGAAACTAACATATTTTCGAAAAATTCTATAATAGATATCCTTAACTATTAAAAAAATAAACTAGTTTTGCCAAATTCTATAGAGAAAAAATTGTACTAAAAATGATTCTTTGGAAAGAGAAGAAATCTTTGCTTTCTCTGAAGAAGTGACCCACGCTCAGTGTTTGTAGATGTAGAGAATAAGTTACAGAATCTTACAACAGAAAATATCTCTTCCCTTTAGTAATAGTTTTTTTGGAAAAGAATTACATTATCAAATAATTATAGTTGTCAGCTACCAGTGTCTAAAGTAAATCTTTGCAAAATATTTAATATATTCTTGCATACATTGTGAATATAATATCAGCTTTAGTAAATGAATAGCAGTCAATAAACTTTTCTTTTAAGTCTTTTTTTTTTTTTTTTCTTTAAATGATGTTTGGTATGTTTTCCAAACATTACTTTGAAGTAGAAATATGTAAATTAAATAACAATAAAAAAAAATAAGGAATAACTATTCTGAATCAAAAATACAAGACTTCAGAATTTACTCCACTACAATTCAGAAATTCCCCAAATTAATGTAAAACAGACATTGAAATTTTAAAATATTTTAAGTTAACTAATGAGGAATAACTGTTATCCTAGAAAAATTTTTAATTAAAACAATGATTTGTTGCAAATTATTCTTTCGATTCTTCATTATAAAATTCAAAACAAAGAAATTATATGTTTTTCAAATTTTTTAATTATGTGAAGAATGACTTCATATCAGAGAAAGAATAAATCAGTATTTACAGAAGGAAAATTGAATCTACAGCATTAATAATTCTGTACTAAAGCATATCAATTGTAGAAGAAAAAAAATTATTAATTAAACTGATTAGATTAGCCACTATAGAAATAGATTGTAAAAAAGGCTGATACCTTAAAATTCATAAATATTTTATTCACTTCGCCTGTTGCAGAAAAACAACTAAATTAAATATTTTCAATAATTAAAAATAAAATGTTATTTAAAAAAAGGTATATTTGTTATTCATAGATAAAAGCACATCTGCAAGTGAAAAAATTTAAATCATTTTTCAAAAAAAAAAAAAAAAAAAAAATTTTAATGTAAAAATTAATAACCATATATTTTTTTCAATTTATTGTCCAAGCATCCATTTTCAAATTGTTTTTGTTTTTCCAATCATTAAATGGTTTCATAAATTTTTTTATGATTACATTCCACTGAAAGTAGGAATGTCATGGTACCTTTTTTTTAACTTTCCTTAAATTTGTAATTTTTTTAAAATGCAAATTATATTACTCCCCCAATAATTTTAAATATAAAAAATGAGATTCATTAATTGTTAATATTTTAATTAATAATTTTATTACATTATATCTTCATCATAATAATAATAATGACATGTAATATCCAAAAATTTCTATGAAAACTATAATAAAATTAAGGAGAAAAATTTTTTTCAATTATACATTTTTAAGAAATTAAATAATTTATTTATACTTACTATCGGCTAAAATATGCTTCTGAACAATGTCAGTAATAAGCTCACTAACAGATGATTCCATTTTTCGGACTCCATCTAAAATCCAAGGTGTTTGGCTTAATTCACGTGAATACTTATTATATCGTCCTCCTAAATACAGAGGATTGTGTCTGCATAAAACTTCATCAAAAACACAAGCTTTAATAGGTGGTGCTGGTGGTAAGGTGTATAAGCTTTTAAAATGAAATCAAAAATCTATTAAATATGAAAAATTCTTATAAACATTAAAGTATTATTATCAAACATTAATCGATAAAAATTTCTATTTAATTGAAAATACAGTCAAGTTTAGAAATATTAAAATAATTCTGTATTGAAACCATTTATAATTAGATAAAGATTTTTAATATAATTATGACTGTAATAAAAAGAAAAAATGCAATACCTTGTAAAAAAGTTAAATAATGAAGTCAACAACACTTCAAAAATATTCTAGAAAAAATTCAATTTTTGCACCTATTGTTTGCAACACTTATTTACTATTCTTTAATATCATTAAGTCATTGAGAATGTAATATCTCAAAGATGACATCAAAACAATTTTTCATTAAAAAATAAATGGTAGCTGACTGAAAATACAATCTCCAGTAAAGTAAAGATGGTAAAAATCAGTAATGAATACCATCACATTACTGAAAATAACTGCTGAGATCATGCGTCAGCATTGAATTAATGAGGCTTAAATGTTCTTTGTGAATGGTAGTCTATTTCTTTCATAGATTATCAAAGTTAATTTAAGGCAGTGTGTTACTGATTACAAAGTTTAACTGCAACTTTTCAATCAGCATAAGAGCCTGTATTTTGGGCTAGATTTTCAAATCAATAACTATACTTGTTTGACAGGTGATAGACTTGAATAAGGAAAATTTGAAAACAATGTAGTTTAGTCATCATATCCATAACACTGTAGTTTGTTTAAGTATAACATGAATTCTCAAGAGGGTAACCCAATATATATTCAGTTAACACTTGTTTAGTTTTACATAATACACTGAAGCAACACTCTGACATCACAAAAAAAATAAATAAATTCTCTAAAACAGTAATATTTCTCATTTCAAAGGTAATTTGTACACATAATGCATAACTGCTAAAATCTTTTGCACATTCCATCACAGTATATGCAGAGTAACAAATTTCACTTGTTATGGATTATTCATTTTAAGTTTAAATTTTTAGTTGTTTATTTATATAATCCATTTGGGAAATACATCTGCACTAAAAAAAGAAACCATTTTTAAAATAAAGTGCTTTTAAATACTTACTCTTTAATTTTTGTGGATAATGCATCTAAAGCTTTTAATATGCTAGATTTTGTATAAATATCATCGAGCTGAGCCTAAAATACAAGATTAATTTGTAAAAATAGATTTATAAAAACACCTCATTTGCAATATCAACAAATAAATTAAACTTAAATTGAACTAAGCAAAAAAATTCATAAAGAAAAAACATTCTTTTCTTTATCCTCATGGAACACATTTAAAATCATATTTTTACAAATAATTATGAAAGGTCTTTATTAAAACTGATTTATCATTGTATATATATCACAAAGTAGTATTTACTTTTTAACTTTATTCATTCTTCTAAGATGTATGGTCATACAATCTCAGAAATTATAGAAACACTTAAAGTTATGCTTCTAAAACACATTCTCAAAGTCAATATAATTCAAGTTACTAATACAATGAATTTTTCCTCCATTTATTTAGAAACTTTTTTTAAATAACATTTAGAAAAAGACTAAGGTAATATTGTTAAATAATATTGTAAATTTCTTGTCATTATGCCCACTAATTTATTTACCGATATCAAATATTTCAAAGCAGATATTTATAGTTTATAAATTAAAAACTATTTCAGAATAACATAAAAATCTCAATTTATTAAATAAAATAAATGCATTAAGGGGATGATTTTCATATCTTAATTATAATGATTCAAGTTGCAAGTAATTGATAAATTTCATACAATTTAATCATGCTTTTAATACCCAGCAGATTTTTAGCTTTATTGTAAATTTTTAGTAACAATAATTGTATAATGTTTTTGGATTCTATGTCAGGAATTGATTAAAATATTTCAAAATAATAAGCACTTTAATATAACAAGACCAAAATTAGTCAAAGTGTGAAATTTTATGTAAAAAAAAAATATAATATCAAATCTTAATCAAATAATTTGAATAATAGTGAAAAAATAGAATATTCTCTTACATTTGAAACCTTAAATATGATGGATTAGTTTGTTTTGGTTTATTATTTAGTTATTTTTTGACAAGATGGTTAACTGGATGGGGACTACAGTTAAGGTAAGGATTCTGAAAGATTACAAAACAAGATCGGAAGTTGGGACTAACTTACTAACTATTGTTCAAACTGATTAACTATTGAAAAATAGCCAACATATTTAGTTATGTATCTGCCAGAAATAAAAGATGTCAAGAAAAACATTTTGTTATGAACAGCAATATATTTATTCAAAATGATGTTTATCAAGAATACTAAGATTGTAAATTTAAATATTTTATCAATACCATATATACATTTTAAGATTCTAGTTTCATTTTTCTTATAATATCAACAAACTAATAGTGAACTAATTAATTTAGTTAATTTTAACTAATGAAATTAATATAAAATTTATATTAATTTCATTAATTAAAATAATTATTAAACTAGATTTATAATAAGCTATGTAATTACTAACATAGAGGAAACTTTTAAGATGTTCCCTACAAATTTTATAAAAAAAATAAATAGTTTTGACATTTTCTTACATGCAATGCCAAATAAATTTAACAAGCAAAGGAAAAAGCTCAAAATTATAAATTATTAGCAATACCTTCATTTTTTTTCTGTTTGGGAATGCTTCAGGACAATTACGAAATCTGAAAGACATTTAAATTATATAAATATTTACAAATTTTTACTTTTAAAATTAA
>JAPDSC010131398.1:0-34714 GCA_026290005.1 Latrodectus geometricus | reverse complement strand
TATCACAGCAATGAAAACCGTCACCTTCTTTGACAATGTTTTGCCCAAGCATAAGTCAAACTCTCTTTTTACTTTTTTTTTTTTTTTTTTTTTTTTTTACAAATTAATGTGCTTAATGCAGGTTGAATTCAAGAAGTATTAAACAATGGGGCAAAGTATTAATTACCCAGATACCAATATAACTTAATTTTTAAACAAGTTTAACTGCATAACTCTATATTTACCACAGTTTTTAGAACATAGAAAACATAGAATGTTTATTGATATCACATTTTTTATACTGGTACATCACAAACAATTGAGCTTTACTGTAACAATGCTGAAGATATTAACAATGAAATAACATAATTTTATACACCAGTATAAAAAATATTCACTGTTAACAGACAGCGCTTTTAAAAATAGTTTATTAAAAATAATTCCCCATTTCCACATGAAAGCTAGTCCAAATACATTACAAAAAATTTCACATCTTAGAAAGAGCTACTAATATCCCTTTAATCCTTTATTCTGGTAATGAAAATGAGGTACATATAGTAATAAATAATCTAAATAAATTAAGAAAGTTTGCAGCTATGCATAATTATTTAAGAAAATATGCAATCTTAAAAGATAAATACAGTGTTGAAATACATAAAATGTTAATAATAAAATGAATTAAAATCAAGGATTCTTACATCTCTTAAGTCTATAACAACTGGAAGAGAAATTTGAAGAACAAAATCTTGAAATTGGTGCTGACTTTTATTAATAGAACTTTCAACCTAAAACCATACAATAAGTTTGATTATTCAACATAAAAGTGAAAAATATAGAATGGTTTCCTGATAAATATTACAATCTTTTGATAATAGTAAAAATCTTAAGTTAGCATGTTAATATAATTTAACTCTTCAAGATGTCTTAACATTAGAGTTACAAAAATTAGATTCAGAATCAACATATAAATAATATAATTTACATAATTTTATTTTAAAACTTAAATATACCAAAAATTTTGTACCAATAAAATAAATAGAAAATTTTAAAAAGTAAACTTAGAAAGTTCTTTATCCTAATAAATGAGTATACGTTATGGTAAAAGTGATTAATCCAGTGATTCTGTATAACAGGTGATTATTCATAATCATCACTAAACATGGTAAACCTGAAAAATTATTGAATATCACATTACATGGTTACACAATGAGTAAACATTATAATACACATCCCATGGTAAGTTAAAAAAAATTCCCAACTTCTAATGAGGAAGGCAATAAATTCCGATTATTTTGTAAATTTTTTAATTAAAAAAAAATAAACAGAATTACGTAAAATTAAGCATTTTATCATTAAGAATTTAAAGAAAATCATGGTGAATTAGGATAAAATTCATAATATTTGACTCGAAAGCTTTAAATAAAATTGATGTTCTTGTACTTTATATTCAGTACATATCTTGAAACAAGCATATCAGATAATAGCATAAGTTGTATGATATATACTGTAAAAGGTATTAAATATATATATATATATATATATATATATATATATATATATATATTAGGAGAGTCTATTTACAATGACTTAAATAGTTAATGAATAAACTATTTAAAAAATCTTATAAAGGTGGTATAAAGCACTACATATATTATGTTATTTATTTAATATTCATAAGGATTTACATAGTGTTATTGCAACTAGTGGAAATATAATATTACTATAATAGTTTATAGTTAAAATTTACAAAAACAAAAAATAATGATTGAATTTCTTATTTACACAAATTTTTTCTGATAGAATAATCAAAAATTTTTTTTAATTTCATTAAACTACTTTAAACTAGTGGTTAAGAAACTTGGAAAAATTCTATTTCGATCCATCAGGTAACAGTAAAGAAAAAAATGGGGCTAATAATTTTTTTTTTTTTATTACCAAACAACTTACCCACTTTCGTGTAATTTTTTATTCTTATTATTGTGATTGAAATATTTCCTTTTATTATTATCTTTCATGACAAAATGTTATAAAATTATTTTACACAATTTATAAAAATATATGTTAGAAAATATAATAAACAAAATATAAAAAACAATGCTATTAATAGCTGTTAGATCCTTTCATCCTAATATATAATATATTTATCATTATAAAAAAAAGGATAAATATACTATAATAATTTTTTATAATATTAATTTTAATTAATTGAACAATAGTACAAAGCTTTGTAAAACACCTAGGTCTTTTGGGCAGAGGTTGACAATTGAACAATAAAACTAAATCATTAACATGAATAATATTGTTTCTTATTTCAATTTGTTGATAGTTAATCAGAACACACACAATATATATACACAGTATTCAATTTAAGTAGTATGATATTAAAAATTTAAGCTTTTTAGATAAACACTGATATTAAATATTTCCAGCTTCAAAATAAAAGAACAAGAATCCAAATTTCCAAAATCATAGTTTAAAGTAACAAAATCATTTTTAAAACAATTAGCATTACTTTATTTGTATTTTGTAAGGTACAGGAATTATTAGAACAGTAATCAACTTCAAAGCAATCAAAATTTTCACAAAATTGCAATCAATTAACCTGCAGTTTTAAATTCATCATTCAAGAAAGTCATTTTGGCATTGCAATCTGCTAATTTAGTAAAACATTTTGCTCTTGATGACGGAGTAGTTGCCAGTAGGATTGAACTAAAATCTTCATCGCTCAAATTTATATGTATGTTTAGTATATTTCAATTTCTCATCAAACAAATATTTTGTTAACCAACTATTAAAATGCTGTAATTTAAAACATTAGTTAATATAGAATATTCCCAAAGAAAATATATCAATTAGCTATTTTAATAAGGATAATTAAAAAACTTTATTAACATAGTAAACATTCCATATGCAATTTCACATTAATTATAAGTATGTTTATAAACTTCTCAAGATCAAATAAAAAAACTGAATTTTAAGAACTATTCCTAACCTGGAAAAAATATTATATAAGAATACTTTTATAAGAAAATTATTCACTCAACCTCTGCAACCATTTTGTCAATATCTTGCAGTATTCCTAAGCAAGCAGCACAAGGAGTACTTGAAAATCGCTTCCGAGAAGGACCCATCTCATCACTTAAATCATCTTGCTCTGTTTTTCCTTCTTCTGATTTAAAATCCTTATTCACACATTTTTGAATTGCCTTAAATATAAAAAAGTTTTCATCAAAAATCTCATACCTACTAAATGTGCATGAGAATTAGAATTAGGCTTTTACCTATTTTAAAAACAAATATTAAGATGCAAAACACATTCAATGCATTTATATCATATTAGCATTTGAGAATTAATTAAATTTTAACCCATAACTACAGTTTAAATAAAAGAAAATAAAGATTTATCCAATATATTTCTGAATAATACTGATGTATTTCTGAATAATATTATGGTATTCTATACTATATAACTAAAATATGGGATATTGATTAACTATTGGTTTATAAGTATACTACCAGTTTTAACAGTATATAACAAACAGAATGTCATACCTATTTTTGCTTTAATTACAGCATTTACCCTAATGATTAGCTAACTACTAAAAGATTATCAAAATTTCTTAAATGAAAATATATAATGGATCATACATGCAGGCAATATTTTTATTCATAATAAAAAAAAGCTTTATTGTGTTCAAGTCAGAGTTTCGAATCACTTGAATAAGCACTTCTAGTCGGAACTATGATTATCATAAAACTGATGCAATGGTATATAATATATGGTTTGAAGCATTATTAAACTTAATACAAAAAAAATTGTTTTAAAATGCTGTCACAATATTGGAAGCACACAATTGTCTAAAATTATCATCAGCCTGTTGATGAAAACTTAAAAGTCAGAAATAAATAATAAAAAAAGGCCCCAAACTATCATAAACATTCACTTGAAATAAGACATATTTAGTGAATTTAAACATATAGCATATAATATCATCAAAAATAAAATTTTTATTCATCAATGAATACATAAATTTACATCATTACAAATTTCTTTGTAATTATGAATTTAAACAACTTATACATTTTTACATTATTACTATTTATTACATTATTACAATTTTTTAAATTTATTTATATTCAAGAATTAACTTTTAGATCAACTAAAATTTTATACAGTGATAATAGTGAAGCAGAAAAGTCTACTTTTGCAATGAAAATATTATTAGCTTCTGAGAGCATGTGACAAATTTTGTAAAGGGAAAAAACATCTGTATTTTGGTATATAGCTATCCTGTTAGAAATTTGGTTAAAGTTATTGATGAAAATATAATTGATGGTTTTATAACTCGGACTGTTAGAAACAGTACAATAATGAAGAATTACAAAAAACCATGCTTGAACATTTCAATATTAACAACAATTATAATTTTATTTAAATTTATCCAGACACTCATTATACTAATCAACTAAACAATCATTAACAAGGTAAAATGGCAACATAAAGATCAGAACAACAATACTTGTAATCAATTAGATTCTAAACTAAATATTTTTGTGTAGAAAATTTGTTCTAAAATTCAAATATATCAAATATCTTAAATGATATAGAGTTCCATGCCTTTGTGGTAACATTAATCAGATGAATTGTCAATTCTTTTTTCTCTTTTCTTAGTTTAACTTCAACGTTCCTGAATACTTTTATTCTTTCCACAGAGTTTTTATCCCTTCAGACATTTCACAAATCAAGGATTTTCAACTTTTTTTTTGTTGCAGCACACTTTTAATAATTTCAAAATCTGGCAGCATTGATACCTCTGGGGATGACTGACCAAAGATCTTCAACTTGGTCCTTACTTCTAAATTACGAAGACCCAAAAATAATGGCACACCCACAGGATGCCCAACTATATAAGTTGCCATCATTTTTACCACTTTTAGTATGGAAAATTGGAAATCCTAAAGCAGCTGGGCATTAGAAATAAAAAAAAATATTCATAAATATGGTATGACATTTGGCAAACATAATATATAATATTAAATTTTATTTGTGTTTTCATTTCAATAAATGTTGAACTTCAAAATTTCTCTTCTCTTTATTTGTAACTTACTCTATTGCTAATTAAGTATATTACAAATCATTTATTTTTTTAAGTCCCATTTTGATGTTTATAGAACTTCATGTGAAATATTTCTATAATGAGTCCATGTTTATTGAAACACTCTTTTCTTATTTTATGAAGCAAAAAAATAACACAGAAAAATATTATTTGAGTTTTAAATAATATTTTTTTAAATTATCCTTCTGCTTCATAGAATAAGAAAAGACATTACACATTAGTTTTTCAAAAGTTTCTCAAATAGATGTTATTTGCAAGAGAAAAGCATTTCAGCTTTACTAAGCAATATTTGTTAGAAAAAAAAGCATTTATATTTCCTTTGTCAATGAAATCAAGTTTGTGATTTATTCAATTTTTGTCCAGAGTCTATTTTTCTTTCCATTTGTTAGTTTTTGTTCTATTATAAATTTTTCTTTTTATTTTATGTCATTATATAATTCTGGAAAGTATTTTTTATGCTATGAATATTGGATTAGAAATATTTTAGAGTTTAGAAAATTAACATATTAAATGAAAAAACTAATTTCCTTCTTTAATGAGATAAAACAACTTGGTTAAATATATTAAAACCAGTATTTTTTTAAAAATGCAAGACATTTTTAATTTAATAAAATTTATTCAAATATTTTGAAAAGAAGTGACACTTTCAAAAATTCCAATTCCTAAGAGTTATTTTTAAAAAAATGTATTCAAAATCATCTAAAACTTGTTCACGAAAAAATTTTCCCATTTAACTTCTCATCTTAATAACTGCAAATATTAGAAATATTCATTGTTAATAAAAAGGTTTCAAATATTTTAAAATAGTTCTTACATGAATTAACTCAATGTTAGTTAATATTTTGATAATTCATATAATAAATATAAAAATTGCTCTTTCAAGACCTTTTTTTTTATTTCAAAAGGACAAAAAGTTTTAAATATCTTCTGGAAGATAAATTGAACGTGTTTAATTACATATTTGAGCAACATTTTTGAAGAATGTAATTAATAATTATAATAATTAATTATGTCATTGGAAGTCATTAGTCTGGAAGCATAATAGTAGAATGTTAATAATGGAAAAAAAAACCGGTGGTTTATTTGAGTGCAATTCTAATTATATCATTCGGGAAGAGATTTTAGATTTGAATTAAAAGTTGCACAACTATTTCTGGATTCAACAAACTTCCACTGAAAATTTTGAAATATTATAATCCTTTGGTATGAGTTTTAAAAATTGTCCCCTTACTTCAATTTATCAATTTAGGTTCACTAATATTCGCAAATATGTTTGTTACTGATGTATGCATTAATTTTTCAAAGAATGATGCACTTTTGACTCCTTTTCTTGCAATGTTTGAATACATAAAACAGTGATTCTCGACTTTTTTTTTTTCTTTTTTTGGCACACTTTTAACAATATCAAAAGTTTGGGAGCACACGAAGAAAAATATAAGTTTAGAAGTTGATTACTTACCTATAATGCACAGGATAAAACAATTTATGTTAATAATTTCAAATGTATAATAATATAATATGTAGTACAAAAACAATAGTATGTTTATTAAAGGATTATAAATAAAATGTAATAATAAGGATAATTTTAACAAGAAATTTGAGCATAACGTTTTTTGATATTTTTTATATTTGATTGTAAAAATGACACAACTAAACTCACGTCATCTTCCACATTTAACATTCTTGATCTTATTTTTTTCATTTTTAAATTGGTTAATAAATTTGAATTCACACAAATATGATGTAGAGAATTGTATTTGTAGATACTAGGAACACTTGAAATTTCTTCATGAGGAGCAAATATTTTACTTAATGAAAAGTCTCCTTTATCGGAAATAGACTCAGTTTTTAACCGTAAAAAAATATGGTACTTAACTGTAAAAAACAAGCTTTCTATAAAACTAAAAAAACAAATTTTCTTATATTTTAAACCAATTAAAACTAGGAAAAAGTTTACCTTCTCCACATTTTGTTTTTTATAACTAGTATATTCATTAATAGCGAAAAATCTTAGTAAACATCTTCGGCAAACAAAAGCAGATTCTAGACAATTTTTCACTTTTATATAGTCAATATTTTTATCCATGCTTAATCTCAAATTACAAGAAATATAAATAACAATTTATATCAAAAAAACTAATCAGAAATAATTACTGAGAGTATGATAGCCTTAACAATTTACTTTTCAATTATAAGTTAAAATAAAAAAGTTTTAAAACAAAACCACACAATTTTACAAAAAAAAATGTTTTGTTTTCGAGTATAATTGATTGATTGATTAATGCCGGTCGAACCAATTCATTTGACTTTAACGTCTTACTTATGTCAATCTAAGCACATTGTATCTTACTAGAAAGCATGAAGTTTTCTATACATGTATTATTCTGTATTGAGTAATATTTAATTACAAAAATCACCTACTTTTTGTAGCATTCATTTGAAATAAACTTTTTAATTTGTTTACGATATGAAGTACAAAAAGATAAAGTTATATGAAAAGTAAATAATTTCCCAGAAAGTAGAAATATGAAATACACAAATCCTTCATCTAAAAAACTGACGGAAATGCAATAAGTGAAAAATATCATGGCACAACAATATACGTAAAATTGTAAATCTATATGAAACAAAAAATATGAAGAAAAAAAGACACGAAAATTCTTTAAGTTGATGAAAAAAAAAAACAATGTTTCAAAACAATTTTGTTGCATGCAAATAATAAAATATTATTGTTTGGAAATTATGAAAAATGTTTATTATGATATTTGGTCCTCTTAAATCAATAAGCCTTATCTCAATAGATGAAAATTCTTTCGAATGAACTCAATGATAAACTGAGTTAATTTAAATCAATTAAACTTTGAAAAACGTATCATTCCTGAAAAAATACAGTGAATGACATTCGAAGTGTAAGAGAATAATCTAGATCTCGAATCATTTCTTATAAAAGAATGCTTGTAAAATAGGACTAAACACACTTGACACAAATTTAAAGTCAATAGAATTTAGTTGCCAGTTCACATGTTACATTGTTACCGCATCAAAGCATGTTCATTATACAATGTAGAAGAACCTTCATTGCTTTTAATAAAAGGAATCACTAGATCCTGTACCACTGCAACGTAAAGTAAGAGTAGACCAATACATCCATCTATATTAGTTACAGACCGTCAATAGTATTTAAAAAAATTCATTCATTAGCGATCTTTATCGAGCGTATATAAGGTTATTTTAGATATTCCTTCCTTTTAATATCATTGTGGTGATCCCTTCTCATGAACTTAATAAGTAGGCATTTTCCCTTCTCAACACATCTGGAAAGAGCGAAATAAATTCCCAAACTGTGAGGTACGGGCATGCAGTTATGTCAGGAAATGCACTTCCTTCCTACTTTTCCTCTTGACAGAAGACGTGAGTTTAGAAGCCAGATACTAATTGAGAAGAGTAGTTTGAACGAACTCCAGTTATTTGGTCCGTGACCTGCTCTAAATTGTTGTAGATAGATATAATATATTCTTCTAAGAATTGATATTTTTCTTAGAAGGATTTATTTAAGTCTGTACATTGTCTGTAATAGACGCATCATTGAACTCTCTATGCCTATAAATGACGTTGATAAAGCCTATAAATTCGTGAAATACAAAGCAATAAAATAATATTCCGAATTAATGAATGATATGAAACTAAATTAAATTTAATATATAAATATGATAAACTATGAATTCAGAAATAAACTTTATTATAACCTTTTTTTTAATTAACTTAAATTGCTGACCCCGAAAAAAGCAATATCAAACAAGATCAGATATATCCCAGCAAAATTTGTTTGGCAGATAATATGTTATACAAAGCTCAAATTATTAAAATTATATTCTTTTGTGAAGTGTGAATGGTGGCAGAATCAGAATCTGTTGCACTAGCATACTTCTCCTTTCTAGTCCACAGTTGGGCTACATTAGTTAGGTGGAAGAAATTGGGTGGGAATCTTCGTAATTTAGAAGCTGGGACCAAATAAAACCCCAAATAATTGATCTGCACCTCAACCTATTATTTTACTCAGAGAACAATGCTACCATGAACTGTTTAAAGCGTTCCAGAGCCACCTTAAGAGAACACGATGGATATTTGGTTAAGCCAGGATTCGAGCTCACTACCATCCGATAATGAAAATAATGTACTAATCGACCAAGTCACTGCTGACATTGCGACTAGAAAGATTGAGACAAGGAACTATTTGAAGTTTCCCAGCTATCTTTAGTGAACACGATGGATTTTCGATTAAGCCGAGATTCGAATTCACTACCTTCCGATAACAAGAACGACGCCTTAACCAACCATATAATCACTGCCTGCAAAATCAGTATTTATAACTACTTAGCACTGTAGTTCTGCCACCACTGTTTGCTAAAACCACTACTACATGTTTTAACATAGAATCAAAGAAGCATTTGATGTGCTCGTGTAGTATAGCAATCATTGTGGGTACCCATATTGCCAAATTGATGTGATGTAACTGAGGTTTGTGTATACCAGGAAAGTTATTGTGCAAGCATGGGCACCTCGTCTTCGATTGGAGATAGATCAGAATAATACGAAGACCAAGGTATTTCAGTTTGATCGTAAAGAATTTCTGAACATTGTGGGCTATGTGTAGTTTTGCATTATCTGGTTTGGAACACGCTTGATGATAATTGCTAAAAATATGTGAGTACTATTTGTTTCAACAACTCTAATATGATGTGTTACCTGCTCAGTATACGAACAATACGTACTAGTGTGCGATGCATAATACAACAGTTCGATAATCTCTCATTATTTTATCTATAGAATTAAATTTGACCAACATCGTGTTCCTAGTAGAAGAGCATTCTTCATTAAAAAAATATCTTATATTTCATTGTCCATGTCCGTCATTCATCACAAGATTGTGAGAGAAAACGCATGTAGTGTTGAGTTAAATGTAAACGAAATAATAATTTTCTTGCAGACATTCCACTCAGTTGTGAACGTGAAAGAATAATACGACGATCACCGAATTATGCGAAACCAATTTGAATCTATTGTAATAATATTCTATTGATAATTAATTCGTGACGAGGCTGAGTGCTCTATCACTGTCATGTTCCCAATTTGACTATCATCGCGTGCAATGGTGCAATTAAGTTGATGGAGTATATCCTATTGTTCTTCGTTCTCTTCTGCATCCAGCGATTACAAATCATCATCTCTGTTGCTCAACCATTGTCACGCCACTGTCCAAAATACTCTCCAATCCCTCTGAAAGATATCCGTCCTCGAACAAACTTAGAAAGTTGCTCAAAATACACTACGAGGCAGCAACTTATGCTAAAAATTGGACATCTTATCAACAATATTAGACAATCAGAATCTATTTGTGCTAACTCAATTTACCATCTAATATGGGGAGCCAGTCCCATGCGAGAACTTTGGTAATTTGAGAGTGATACGTTTCTGGACAATGGCTCAGAGTCTATGCTGAAAGTGCTACTCATTCTTGGTGGTTCAATACCGATTGATTTGTTTGTCAAGTTCACTGTTCTCCAAACCATCTGACCAACACCTCCTCGTGGTGGCTCCTGAAACGCCTTTTTAGGCAGCTAATGTTGGCAGAGAGACTAGTCGAGTAGACACTGCTTTTAACTTGACAAAACCATGGCCGAGAGTCAACTAAGATTATGAATGGTGATCTTGAGGTTTACATTTGTGAGGCTACTCTCGTTGGCGTGAAAACAGAACTTTAACAGTTACTTGAAATAGAGAGAGACATTCAAACTGCTTCTAAAAATGTCGCGTAATATTCCGGAAAATGTTACGCAACAGCATTTTCTGGAAGATAATATCATGCTTCTCCAACGATTATTTACAGGCGATCGTAATAAGATGATCCTGAGTCGTTAGAAATGTTTTTGACGATATTACCCAGTCTGATAACTAGTCACCGTATCCAATACCGCGGTTTTGAAAGGATTCGCCTCGTGATTGCGAGGTGACATTTTTTGATAATAACTTTACCTTGCGTGAAGATATTTTCTAGGATCTAATGATTATTTAAGGAGCATTGTAAAAAGATGGCTTTTTAATTCCGACGTTTGAAAAACATCACGTGAAAAATTTTCTAGGATCACGTCACAGTTCTTAACTGACGATTTTGAAAGAATTCACCTCATCATTGCAATGTGAACTGGTTAAATTTTCTGATAATCACCTCATTTCGTGGGAACATATTTCCTAGGATTGTGCTGCTGACTGATGATTATTTAAAAAACCTGATAAGTGATTCGCACCATTATTTCATGGCTACGAGTTGGGTAAATTTTCGGACTTTGAAAAAAAAGCTGCGGAAGATATTAAGTAGGATCTTCAAAGACTATTTACAAGCCGCCATAATGAGATGGACAGGTAAAGGCTGCGGATCCGGAGTCGCGGTATTTAACGACAGTTTTTGGTAGGAGCCTATCATCAGTGCAAGGCCTGGTAAATTCACCTCGCGTTGCGAGAATATATTTTATAAAATCCTACTTCCATCAATTATTCATAAGCCATCTTAAAATAAAATGGTCTTTCATTTCGATCAACGAGGCTTAAAGACGAAGTCTACATATAAGCATTGTAAACATTTGCTTGTCGGATCTGCGAAACTTTACATCGCTGCCAACCAAAGTATTGAAAGCAAGATTCCTGCACTTCCTTCAATCACTATCCTCTCCTTGTTGTGCCTCCTCAAACAAGTCAAGTGATTTTTTTTTGACGCCGCCGGAAACATATTAAATGTCTGTGGCTCAAACAAAATGTAACAAGTTTGTGTTTAGGGGATAGCTAGAAATACGTAATTCAAAATTAAGATTTCGAGGCTTCCATACGAATGAATTTAATCGATAGACAGCTCAGACGAAAAATTACAGCAGGTTTATGGAAATGAATAAACAGCCACCATTCTCCATGACTAAAAGAAACGTGGATCCCGAAAATGCCTGCCAGTGCTAGCTCAGATGTCGACCTAATCACTCCACTAGAGTTTATAAATATATAAAAAAAATTTGCAAAACCAGAAATAATATATTACACCAGTGCAGGTTCAAAATAGGAGGAGGAAACACAAAATCATCCTTGATTCCAATTAATTTGTTCGACACAGAATTTGCGTGGTTGTTTCAGCTCACTTTGGCACCATTTTCTTTGTTGGCTCATTTCTCTTTCATGTAGTTCTCGCAGTTGGATTAACTCTTGTTTGCAAGTTTGGACTCGACTGATTCTTGAATTTCTGCAGAAGACGATCGTTTTCTTTGAGTGTTTCACTATATTGTTTCCGTAACACGGTGATTTCTGTTTGGAGTTGTAAATTTAGAGATTTTTCATTTTCTATTTGCTGACTGATTAATTTGTTTTCCAGCTGTTCGATCCATTCGTAAAGTTTCTTTCGTTCTTTTTCAAAATGTGTTTTCAGCTTATTTTTTCTACTTCCGCATTGGTGAAGCAATCGTTTACGATACACATTAACTCTTGACTTGTTAACTAGTATAACGATTCGTCTACTGCGTTCAAGAAGAGTTTTCCGTGTTGCTTTGCAAACCACTGTAATCAATGAATCCAATCCAAAGGAGCAGAGACGTGAGGATTTCGTTTCAAGGATACGATGATCGCATTTATTAAAAATAAATTTCTTTCATGAATCTGTATGACCCATTGCAAAGATGCTGATAATGTACCAGACCTGAGAACTTGTCGACTATTGGAAGTTTAAAATGACGTGGGTCTTATAGAAATTCGAAAAATAATCATGTCCCCTTTTGCGAGTTGTTCAAGAGGGAGTAGAAAGAAAAGAGCTCGGTTTACTGTCAAGCTTTTTTTCCCCACGTTTCTCGATTCACCAACATCGATTATAAATAAGAGCTGATTACGAGATATCAATTTATTAGTTCTTTATTTAACAATTAGAGTAAATAAATGATGCATATTAATTTTAAATATCGCTCATAATTACACACGAAAATTCTTCATATATTTCTTTAATTTACTCGTGCACACACACGTGATTCATAAAAATTGGGTTCGAAACTACAATCATTCTTATTAACATGTCTGAAAACACAAATTTAAACCCCTTCGATGGAATTCTAGTTTTACGATAATAGATTCCTGAAATTTTATAATTTCATAGCAGGAATTACCGAATCTTTAAATCATATGCTTCCCTTCTTTAGTGCGTTCCGAAAAATTATTTCAGTTCTTATTTTGTTAACGCCACCCAATTTAGTACAACGTTCGCATACTGCGCTGAGAAGAGCGCATAAGCTCATTGTCGTAAGCCACTTGCTGCTGTCGACAAAATTCATCGTCACAATCCCATTTTATATATTCTATTTAGTCGAAAGAATATTTAATGACATAATTGCTAACAACGCTCGACTTTCAGCACGTGTCCATATATAACCAAATAATTGCTAATAAGCCACTAATTTCAAATACTTCAGAGAAACAATTCCAACAAGTAATTAATGGTTCATTATTTTACGCTAGCAATAACCAATTGCAGCACGTCCGTTATCATTTGATAAAACATGAAAATAAAATTTGTCTCGTAGAAACGATTCCATCTTAACATAACAAGTCGAGTAGTTCATTTCACGCAATGGGAATTCTTAAGAATTTCTATTTTTGATTAAAATATATACTTTTTGCAAAATACCAAATTTGCTCATTTTTTTAGAGTGAAGTTAAAAGATCCTCTTCACTTAGTAATTTTTTGTGAGTTTTGTCATTATTTGCCAATTATCACATGACGTTGTTTACTCTAGTTAACAAATCTTAATATACAAAATCTAATTTTATAAATACATAGATAAGGCATGTAATTTATGTTATTGGATAATTTACAAAATAATTTTTTAACTTTTCTTTTAGAATGAGATATTTTTATTTCTTGATCTAATGTAAATTATTTTATTTGTAGATTATGCGAGGAAACAGTGAATAGGCAGAAATATATCTTCCAATGTCCAAGAGATCTGGTTGGTGTCATTTATAGTACCTGCTTTAGTATATGCTCCTAAGAATGTTTCGGACTAATGGAATGTATAAATTTATATAAAAAACCTTAAAATATTGACTGAGGTTTTAACAGTTGATCAAATGTTCTCTTCAAAGTCATTTAAAAACTACCTTTTCTTTTTACCTAGGATTTATAGGAAAATTCTTATGAAAAGTATCAAAAACAAATATGGATTTTAATGGGCTTCTTATTTCAGATCTCAGTAGGAACTTTATATAATTTATCGTTCTGGAAGACTTTCTAGTGAATATAAAAATTAGAATTCAGAGATTTTTTTTTAAATTGTGACATGTCTGAAGAATTTTTAAATTTCTAGTAGTAGAAATAGCTAGACAGTTTAATAAATGGAATAGGATTGGCAGGTTTTCAGCCAGTAATTTAGAAGTAATTATTTCTGCTACCAAAAGATAGATTTTTGCCATTGTTATTTATACAAAAATACTATTAAAAAAAAAAAAAAACTATATTCTATTCTTGAAATAGGCCCACAAAGTGCAATGGAAGCAAGCATCAAGAAAATTGCAATTTTTGAATTTGTAGTGGTATTAAACATAAAACACTGGGTTCTAGCTTATTTAGAGCTAATCTTGAAGATATCTTGATTCAGCAATAACAAACATCCATTCAAAATTAGAAATTCTTTAAAAGAAAATTTAAATGCTGTAACAAAATTTATTTTGTACAGTGATGAAAAATGTTGGGATTTGGTTTTTGATTGACAATAGATGCAATGACATTTGATGTGGCTAAAAATGAGTTGGAATAAATTAACTGACATTGAAAACTTTTTAATAAATAAATGGTACCATAAATTGAAAATAAGTACTAAAAAAATTCAAACTTGTCTTTTATTTTATATCTCCAATTATAGTTGGCTTAATTATTTTACTGTTTTAAATAATAATTTTTAAATAAACCTCATATTGCTAAGATCACTTATTTCATGTAACAAAACTATTAATGTTTAAATGTAAACAGTGTCATTTTTAACTTTGAATGCAAATTTACTTAGTATTTATACATTTAATTACAAGAGCCGAACTGTTTTTATTAAAATTTATAATATATGTATTCAATATTACAAAGTTACAAAACAACATTATGATAAGTTTTATTTGGTTTCCTTATCTGTTTATAGATTTTTTTTATAAGCTGATATTTATAGCATAAATTTGTTTTTATAATTTTACTTACAATTCATGTAACAAATTATCGAACATCCATAGGGAATTTTGTAGGAAAATGTTTTATTCCAAAACTAATCACATTAGGATATGAATGTGATTAAGATTATGAAAGATAAACATTAAAAATGTCAAACCTTTATTATATAATTTAATTTGTGGAGTGGTTTATTAGAAAATTTTGTGATTTACATTTTCCCAATTAAATTTTAAAAAAATTATAATTTGACAGCATTTAAATGATGAATTTATTCTACAAAATATAAATTGAAAGAGGAGTAAAATCAGAGAAAACTTTTTGTACATTAAAGTTTCATAAGCATTCCAATGCAGTGAAGCATTGTGAAAGATGAAAATCAGTAAGACTTTTTAAAAACCTGAAAAATCATTTTAAAATTACATTATGGAAAGGTTAATCTGTAGCTTTAAATATTTTTCTGTCAGCAGTACTGCATAGATGACAATTTATAAACGAAGAAAAGAAACATGCTTCTTTTTTAAAGTGAGAAAAACTCCAAAATAGAATGCTATGTTACTTATAAAGCTGTATAAGCAACGTTATTGAAAGTTAACATTATTGGTTAGATTTTAAATTAATCACACACACACAAATGTTGTAATTAAAATTTTGAAAGAAAAGTTATTTTAAATTAGCCAGGGATGGACATGAAGACTTAAGCTTTACATAATTCTGCGCAGATGTACAAAATAAACATTATATTTAGTAAATGAAACTTTTGCATTGTTTCAATCTATGATCATATACATGCTTTTTTAAACTCAAAATGTTAATTTTAGGTATAAATTGTTATCCATAATGGATATGTATTTAATATTTACAGAAGTGTTTTCTTTGGTTATAAAATTTGATACATTCTGTAGTAAGATTTTACAGTGTCTTGTCAGTTATATAATGCAGAAAGGATTTTTTATATTTTTGAACAGATCTTTGGAAATTTTTTACAAAAAATAAATTAGCAAACATGCATAATTATCTTTATCATGTTCTTATATTCAAACTTTTATCATGTTCTTATATTCCTGAAGCTTTATTTATATAAAGTACACTTCATTTGGTATAAGAATAACATCAGGTCATTTTAACAATAAAGAAGTGAATAATTGAATTTAAAATGACTCTAAACAAACAAAACTTTCATTAAAGCAATTTATTTCAAATAAAAAAACAATTGACATAAACTATATATTAATGATTATGTTAAATTATTTAATTATTTTGTGAAATGACAATAATTAAAACAAATATCAATATTATATTGAGACAATTAAATGTTACTGATAACATATAATACATAAGATTTAACAGTGATAAGTACACATTTCATGTTAAAATCCGGAAACAAAATATGACTATAACATTTAATATAAATATGATTTGCATAGATAAGTTAGTTCAAATCTGTCAGAAACGGTCAAATTATCAAAATAAATAAGATCTTTATTTTTGGAATTTAAAAATTTTTTATTCCCCATGATTTGAAAACAATCTATCAGTACATCTGTTTTGTGGCTTAAATTGATGCCTAAAAAGATAAAAATAAATTTATTTATTTTGCTTAGAGGAACAATTTAGAAAATGTATTAAACAATGAAAATAAAAAAATTACAAGAACAAATACATTAAATTACATATATAAGTACATAAATTCCTTTGAAATTGAATATTTTTTTTTATAAAATGAGTCACCTTTTCAATTTTAGAAAAAGTGTTTTTTTTTCAGTAGTTCTTTTTTAAGAACAGTTATTAGAGCTAGAAACTAAAATAAAGAGCCACCACTTCTGCCAGATTCAGACAACTGTGATATTACAGTCATATTTAAGGGTTAAATTTTTTAATATATATTTGAAAGGATATAATTTAACATTGTAAAATGTTTATATTTTAAAACTGACTGCATTTGCAATTTAAAATCTTACACTAATTAAAATCTTTTATTATTTACATATATGTTCTTGTGCATTTTTGATTAAGAATCTCATTTTTTAAAATATAATAATTATTTTTTTATCCTTAAATGAAGTGACCTTAGTCAGAAATTATCAATATTTATTTTACAAGATTAAATATAAAGACAAACAAGTCTATAGGCAATATAATGTAAAGTCATATAACAGGGGAAAAAATTCATTTCGGATTTAAAATTGCTTCTCCTTAACAAAAAGTCAAATGCATCATGCTTAGAAAATCAAAAAGAGTCTTTTAAAATTAATATTTATAGTAAAAATGAATCCAAGTAAAATCTGTGCACTTAAAGGGGGTGGGGGGATTTATACAGGTATGCTACATTAAATTAAAATGAAAATAATATCACAGTATAAAGATTTTGACTTCTCTATAATTAAGGTTTGGATAGCATTGAATTTTTTATTTAAGGAAAATGCATAAAATGAAAACTAATTCAAAAATATAAATGGGAAAAATTGAAAATATGATAATGTTTTCTGAAGAACTTGTGTGTTTTTTTTATAATAAATCGAAATGAATGATACTCAAAAAAGTAATACTTGACAATAAAAATATCAGAATAAAGAAAATTTTTTCTATTCAAATATTTATAACTACTAATTATTAAAATAATCATCAAATATTGATTTTTTATTAGGAATTAAAATGATATAGCAAATTCTAAACTAAATTAGAAGCTAAATGTTACAAGCCTACTAGATTGTTACATACATTTCACACAATCTTTTTACCTGTGTAAATAATTTTAGTATGTTTAGATCTAGATATTAATAGCAATGCATCAATTTCCCGCATTTTCCATTTGAAGACCATAATAATATAATAATTTTTAAGTACAAATAAGCACCTTATCAGTATAAGCACCACCCTGCTAAAAACTTAACTTTTAAACAGATAAACACCTCATTTCTTCTAGAAATTATGGTATACTCTAAAAATAGTTTTAAGAATAAATAGCATTGCACTTATTTATAATATGTGATCCACAAAATTATGATTGTGCCACAAAAAAGTGAATCCCAAGTCAATTATAAGTGGGAAGAATTCAGAATACTTATATATAAACCTAATTTAGAAACTAAGTCAAAATAAAAACATAAATATCACAGAGACAACAGTGACAAAATTGACCATCAAAGCAGTGATCAATTTTTTTCACTACTTTTGATTCCTTTGAGATATAATAAAACTACGGTCCTCATTATTTAAAAAAATAATAATAAAGACATTGAATAAGTAGATTTTTTAAATAATAAATATTTTGATTAGCACATAGGAAATGTAAATAAGTCAGCAGATGAAAAGGTAATTTTTTAACCAATAAATTTGCAGTCTACTACCTTTACATCTAAACTGTCATGACTCATTCAACATAATTATTAGCATTCATTAGTGATACATGTTTAAAATATTCTAACATTGCAGTCTTTATTAGCTAAGTATTTCTCACATTTGTGTATATACTTGGACATGAATTGGAGGACAGTATCCAGGACCTGTATCTTGGGAGCACGAAACACTACCACTACAGCATCAGGTTAGATAAAAAATATAATTAGCTTTATTTTTCTCGTACTTATTTACAAATCTTAACAGATGAATGGAAAAATATTAAATTTAAAACTTTAATCATAAAATCATTATTTTGACTTGAATTTAGAATTTAATCATATTAATTTTAAATTATAGTTTATTTGTGTAAAAGGAGTTGATTTATTCAAATGCTTGGATGGCAAGCATGTCACTGGGTTATCAAAGGCAACATTATCTAAATAAATGTTAAAAACTTTAAAAATTACAGCATGCAAAAAGTACCACAATGTTTATAAAATAATGATTACCTAATTTGTGTGCAAGTGCAAGAATATACTATTTGTGCATAGTACAAATTGCAAAATCTAAAAACATTTGCACTTGTTATATATTATTTTTCATCCTACTCATAGAGCAGAAATATCAAGTTAAATTTTTCTAATTGTTATGTATCATTTTTTATAAGCACTTTTGGTCTAGAAAATATTTTTATTCCTTCTTCAACTTTTGCTAGCTGGCGTTCCAATTCTTCTTTGTGATTCCTAAGCCGCATTGTATCATTTCTTACAGGAAGTGCAGACAAGGCCCTAATTAACTCTTCTTGATCTAAAATTAATATATGGTTGTTACATTTAACATCATATAAAAATATAAGATACACATTTTTTTTGTACATAATATTCTAAATTTTAATAAAATATTCAGAATATCTATAAAATTAAATAAACAAGATCATCATCCAAAATGTAGCTTAAAATTTTTTTTAGGAAAAGAAAGGCTGTTTTGAATAAGATACTGGAAAGACATAAAATAATTATTGCAATAAAATAATTAAATTAAAATCAAAATTACTGTAAATAAATATCTTTAATCTATTCAAAACATGTTGTTCTTTGAATTTAATATTCAGTCTAATAGTAAGAATGCACTTGGAAAGTGGCTTTTTCCAGGTGAATAATTAAAGTTTTAACTGCAGATGATTTAAAATATGAGTACTTTTAACGATTTATTAGTAATTATTTTATTTCAATTATAAGATTTATTACCACCAATTTCTTGTTTATAAAATTATCTCATTCAGTAACATGCAAATATTTTTTAGTTTTAAATTATACTCTAAATGTTTTGCATTTATGTCCTGTAATAGTAGGTGGAAATCAAATAATTTTTAGCTGTTGCACTTATAATCTGCTCTTTCATGCTCTTCCTATGTTTAAAAGTAATATACGTTTGTTTTTTTCCTCATTTCTTAAAAAAACACAAGATGAAGTTTAATTTATACACTTTTAATTAATTAAAAAATATAAAAAAGATAATTTTTTTGCATTTCAACATTTAATTTTTTTTTAATTTAAAGTATATGCATTTAAAATGCAAAAATAACAGAGAAGAAGCAACTTGAATCAGATAGATATTAAATATCAACAAATAAGTCAATTAACCAACATGATTACTTGTAAATGATACCACACACACATGCTTTACTACAACTATACATTACAGGGAGAACTAAAATATTGCAGGAAATTAAGACATGGTATAAATACATTTCACATATATTTAAAAGAATAAAAATATAACTATTATTTGTAAATTTAAATTAAAGGGGGAAAAAAAAAACTAATGTTCTACTTTTTTTAAGTAATTCCAATGTTTCAACTCTTTCTTCATCAGGTAATAAAGTGTAACCTTCTGGAACAGAAGCTTCTTCTAACAACTTTTGTTGTTTCTCTTTCTCCAATTCCCATTGTTTTTTCCGCTCTGTTAAGCTGTAAAAAATAATAAATTTAATCAAATAATTAATAAATAAATGGATAAATATTATTTCATGAAAAGATCATGAATGTATAGAGTGGATATAAAATTATTAACTAAATATAAATATTAAGTATTAAATAATTTGAAAATATTTTAATACTGAATGATTCTCAAAAGTTAGAATTTTCTCATGACCTTATGTTTAATGATTTATTTCCCTGATTAGGAAGAACTTTTTATGCAAAGCATCTTCAAATTAATTATTTGCTTCTGAAAGTCTTAATTTGAATATAAAATTGCATTTAAAATAAATTTTCTTCATTGAAACCAAAAGGGATAAGGATAAAAGTTAATAAATAAAGGCTTACAAAAAATAAACATGGCTGTATGTAAATGTTTCCTGGAATTGTTTTAGAAAAATGCAGGAAAAAAAAACTAATGAGAGAAATATGAATTAAAAAAAAATTCTCTTGCTCCTTCAAAAAAAAAAAAAAAAAAAAAAAAAAAAAAGAGCTAGGAAAGTTAAAAAGAAAATGATAATTAGCAATTACATCTCAACAAAGCATGTATGACTTCACAAGTAAAAACATTTAATTTAAATTATTTATCACAAACAAATTAACAAGATAAATCAATACAGTATAGGAAAAAAGAAACATTTCTTACTAATTAGGAATTTTTCCAAGTTGATGTTTGGTTTCAGACTTAGTTTCTGACTCATCTTTTCTGAATTTTGTAGTTTTGCCTTCTTTATTAGGCAGATAACCATTTCTTTTACTATTGTTCTTTATTGATTCTGAAATCTTACAATAATAATCTTATGGTTTAACACAATCAGATAAAAACTAAAGATTTGAAAGATAAAAAATTATAATTCCATTACTGAAATAATTGATTAATATACAGTTTAGTTTAACTGAATGTCAATATGATAAACAGTGAAATTTTGAACAAACATTGTTTTAACAAAAAATTTAACTAAGTATATTTACTTTTGACTTTTAGGTACACATTATTTTTAACTTTTAAATAATAGCAATAGACATTTATTAGAATTAATATGAATAATTTTGATTTAAAATAATGATTATTTTAAAAGCACTGAAAGAATTAACAGCTGAAACAGAAGGGATGCCACTCAAATATTAATTCTTTTTATATTTATTCATAACTAGTAATTAAAAACTATTTTTTCCTTTTCTTTTCAAGCTATTCAAGAATTAGAATCATAAATTCAGTAGTACAGAAATGCTGGAAAATTGCTCAAGATATAAATTTTCAAAGAAACTCCACTATAACATGCTTCTTTCTTTTAATTAAATTTAATTTGTCAGATATTTGTTTTTTTAATAATTAATCATAGATTTTAAAGCATATTCCTGTCATCTTTTAAACATTTACTTTTAATTAAATTAAGTGATATTACCAATTTCACAAAATTACTTGCCACATTTTTTCTGCTTTTGTCAGTCAAAATATATTTGACACTTTTTAAAATACAAACCTGAGTAATGATAGTAAGTTTAACTACAATCAAATTACTTTTTAAACTTTTCATTTCCAAACTCTTGTTCTTATATTCAACAGGGATACAATATCAAATTAATTGCATTCCATAAGTGGCAATTTTATCTATTTGATTAGATTTTATTTAATAAATTAAAAAAATAACCATTCTATTTTTAATAGGATTAAATTAGTCTAATAAAAATCTGTAGTTAAAATATTTTCATTATTTAAAACCTTCTAGAAAGTTACAAAATTTATTTTAAATGCTGTAGACAATGATAAATAATAACTATCTAATTTCCATTTTACTTAAATTCATTGAAATTATTTGATTCTTTACTTATCAAAATTAAAAGTTATAAGAATAAAATATTTTATGCAATAAAACATTATACTGGACACTTTAATTTTAATCAGTTTTTCATGTAAGAAAATGGCCAATTTGTATGTGTATTTATTTGACTTGAAAAAATGTATTGGCTGAAATATTCATCTGAAATAATAAAATAATGCATGCAACTATGAGGAAATAAAAAAGAAATACGCAACTTGACATATATTCTAAAGCAGGCATGTCAGACATCTAGCCTACTAATAAATAATTTATGCTTAAAAATGAGAAAAAAATTTCAAATATCAAGCTTTGACACTAGAAATTGGAAAGCTTCAGCTTTCTGATTAATGAGAGAGAGAGAGTCAATAAATAGAGATAGAAAAAATAAAACAAGGATAAAAACACATGATGATTAGAATATGGTGGTGATGATCTTATCTGATACATGACATTAAAAATGCTGGTTTGCTCAACTGCTTGTGAAAAGTCTTTTGAAATCTAGAGATGATTTTAATTTTTATTCATATTAAAATAACAATTATTTGATAAAAATATAATCAAACTTCAAGAACATTAATAAGAAAAGATCAAATAAACTTTGTAATTTTCAAAAATAAAAGCAGAGAAGTGCTTGATTTCCGAAAGATATAGAATGTGAATGCAATGTTCTATAATATCGCATGAACATTTGATCCATTAAGAGTTAAAAAAAAATTCTTCAAAATGCTACAAATTCAAAAATTGAAAAGTGTTGAATAAAAGGATTGATTATGGATTAATGACCTGTCTTCTCAGTTGATGTTACTAGTTATCTTAATCTATTATTAAACTTCAAAACAAAAATTATTAGAGTAAAAACATATTGAAAAAGAAAATTTGTCTCATTGAAATTTTCAATACCTACTGTTTAAATTATCTAAATTAAAATTTACAGAATATGCTCACGTTAAATTGTGATACAAATTAATGTCAATAGAAAATTTTGATTTTAAAATCAATGGAAAACAAATTTTTTTACCTCTACTTATGGATATTAAAATTGTTGATGAAAACTTATAAATGGAATTTGAAATCCTATGTGATTTATAAATACAACAAAAATGCAAGTAATATTTAATTCTGTATTTTTATTCAGCCTCATCTGTTGATAGGCACTTTCTTAAAATGTTATTTGTTAAGCATAAACTGACTAAGCACTTAAGTAAGCAACTACTTTCTTTGATGAAAAATTACAAAAAATTCAGATCAGTCAAGATTGATTGTTCAATATTTATTATAAAATTTAAAAATTACATCAGTTCAACACATTCAATTAAACTTTGGTGACTTGCTTTGTAGGAAACAATGTCAAATATTTTTTTAAGTAACATTTAAACAATAACTTTACATTTTAATAATTCTAAATATTTACGAATCAAACATTTAATTTGAAAAATAAAGTTTGTGTTTAACAATTTGTATTAAATAATATTTTAGATCAAATGGAACTTTCAAAATTGAAATGGCATAGATGTGGATGGCTTGCTTTCTCTTGGCCACTAGAAAACTTTTAATACTTTAAAAGGCTATATTTATTTTAAATAGCATTTTATCAATCTTAATCAATTGTTAAATAGTCCTCATTGACAGACTCAAACTAAATTAAAAGTAGCTTGAAATACATTTTAAGATGAAGGAATTAAAAAAATTATATTAGATAATATGGAATCACATTTTTCACTTCATTAAAGCTTTTTACATATAAGCAGCACATATAAGACTAATAACTAATCACATTCAAGAAATTAGAGATTTTATACTTCCAAATTAATTTAACAATAAATTTTTATAGTTTTATTACACAGCTATAAAATCTTATAATTCAATCAAAAATTGTTTATTTTATGGTGCAATTGTATTAATTAGCAACCATGCATATCTTCTGTTTCTTCATCAAAATCTTGTAATTAGTCTCGCTTATATCTAATGAGTATACCAAAAACTAATATGGTGATACCTTTTGGTTCTTTCAATGAAAATTTCAAAGCAATAAAATGAAAAAGTCATGAAATGATATTATTTTCTAATAAGAAATCTCTTAAGAAATTAAAATTTTTTAGGAATTATTCATCTTTTTCCAAGAGTTTCCATACCCCTAGAAAAAGTCAATTTTTAAGGGTTTCAAAGAATTCTCTGAAACTGTACAAATCCTATTTTAATATTTTTTAAGTCAATTAAAAAAGCTTAAGTAAAAATACACCATATTTTTGCATGTATAATTTATAGGGAAATATATAATATATACACCTAGGTCATATACAAATATATATAGTATGTAAGATGTGTTTAATACCTTTTCAGCATTTTCACTTTGATTTAAATGAGGAAGAGATCTATAAGACTGTATACTACTACGATTATCCTCAGATTTTGTACTTAAACATGGAGAACAAGGCCTCCGATTTCTGAAAGGGTCAGTAGTTTTAGGAGGCATTATATTTTCCATGGTATCAGGAATTTGTTTTTCTTTAAATATTTCTCCCTAGAATATTAGGAATAATAAATAAATGCATGAAACTAAGTATGCTTATAAAATCATAAATTGTACAGTACAGCTATATTGAGTGGCAACCATGCATCTTCTGTTTATTTATCAAAATCTTATGTTATTATAGTTTTGCCTATATTTAATAAGAATATTAATAACTATTATTGTTACACTTTTTGGCTCAATTCATTGGAAATTTCAAAGCAATGAAAATAAAATTAATGAAATTGATACTAGTTTGTAGGAACCATTCTAGGAAATTTCAAGAAACCAGATATGGAGAATAAAGTAACAATTAAATTTAAAATATTAATTAACAAAAAAATACATTTAAAAGATACAAGGCTTTATTTTTTGTGATTAAAACACTAAGTTCAAGTTGTCAAATAAAAATTTTTTTGTAAAAAAAATTATAAATTATATTTTATTCCTTTACTAACACTCATTTATAGTTTCATTATTTAAAAAAATATTTTACAGAAGGGGAAATTTCTAATGGGTAAAAATTTCTACACAATACAATTTTTAAATCTCAAATACTTTTAAATAATGACCAAATTATTATTCAAAGCCCGTATTTCCTTTTTATTTCAATATTGAAAATATTACAACATTCAATGAGAGGAAAAATAGAAAAAAAAAAATATAAATAAATAAATATAATGATAAAATTAGACTTTGTAACTAATGGAAATTGTTTTAAGACAGTTATTTTGTTATTTATAAACAAATGAAAGAAAAGACATTATTTTACAAATCTTTATAACCATTTAAAAAATTTCATTATGGTTTAGTGATAAGATTGTGTTTCTTGCATGAAGGATCCCAGATTAATCCTTGTCACAAACAAACAATGGGAGATATGGCTTAGTCCTATTGTTTTTTTTACATATTCAAACATCTAAATGGATTTTTTATTTTATACCTGCATATGTTTAAAAATTTTCCTTTTTTTCCTCTTGGGAATTTGCTGTGACTAATAAAATAACCCCAACAATACTTTCCAATTGTTATATTTCTGAAAGCATATAATGAAAAGCTCATCAGAATAGAAGATTTCAGGTTCAATACCAGACACAGCAGAGCAACCAAAGAAATATACAACATCTGTTAGAAAAGGTACATAAGTGTTTCTGCTGTCCTCTTCATAGTAGTACTAGAACCTGGTTAACTATCTATGAACAATATTTCTGGGAGTTTGTGAATGCATAAGAAACCTTAGAATAGATTTCAGCTATTAAATTATGCATATAATTTTAAAGCAGGAAATGAAAATTATACAGTAAAAAGGAAGTATTAATAAATAAAAGTATGAGAACTTTAGTTAGACCAGTAACTGATGACAGTTACATAAAAGTATATTTATTATATAAATATATTTAACAAAACATAATTATAATTACAATACATTTTCCAAATTCAATGCAAAATAATAAAGCTCTTACGTTAATATTTCTGAAAATTTTAGCTTGAGTTTGAGAATATCTATTAGGAACTTTTAAAGGTTGCAAAGATTGCTTCTCAACTAGTTTTTGTTGGGCTTTTGCTTGAATATCCCTCAATCTCTTGAGATTTTCTTTAAGAAAATTCTTTTGAGGTGGTTCTAAAATACAAAACAAGTATGCTACAAGTTAATTATGCATTTTCACATTTAAAATAGAAAATGAAAAAAGTAATAGAAACATAAACATAGAAACAAAAGATATAATTATATTATTTAAATACTGCATTTTCCTGTATAAAATCCCCGTATTACGTGTTAAAAAAGTTCAGAATTTCATTATGCACATTATACGCTGCCACTGCTTATCTGATAATAAACATTCTCCATCAGAAAAGCTTACAAGAAAGTTTTGAAACAAATACTGTACACATAATGTAAATATAAAACAATAAAATAAGTCACTTTAACTTTGAAATGTCTCTGGCATGAGTTTCAACTACGAAATGAGCTCATAAACAGTAAAGCAGCAATGACGTGCACAAGAACGACATTAGTTTTCGGCCCCTTTAATATTTTATTAGCTACACACAAATTAATTCAAACAAATATAACAAATAAATTACTAATTTTCATTGTGACAATAAATAATTGTATCATTGAAAAATGTTAAATATTAAAAAAACTATTTATTAGATTCAGGATAAAAAGAAATGGATTATCATCTAAATTTTAAAGTTATATCATATGAAATTATTTCATTTTAATCTTGAACACAATATAATCCACAATATCTGATAAAATTTCTCATAAAATTTGAGAATTTTTAAAAAATAGATGCAAATAAGTAAAAACATATATTGATATTAACAGTGCTTATCAATGGGTTTTAAAACAGGAAAAAAACATTTCTCAAATAAATGCTTCACTTTTTAAGAAAATTAATCTGCTGGCCATGAATGCAAATTGAATACAGGAAGAAAAATATAGTACAAAACTAAATGATTGCAAAGAAGAATAAATTAAATATACTATATTTAAACAATGTATTTGGGTTTTAGAGAAATGGAATTGTAATATAAAAAATTTTAGTAAGAGAGAACATCATAATACTTATCATAATAAATTTAAACCTTCAATAATTATTTAAATAAAACTAAGTTATAGTTTGGAAAGTGTGATTAGGATTCTTTGATGATAGAATATTTGGGGAAGCGCCATTAAATAAATGTAGAATTGATTTCAGTCAACAAAAAATATTACTCAAATTTTAGAACAGAAAATTTAAATCAAAGGTTAAAAACAAGGATACTTACATAGTTATGTCACTACAGTCAATCTGAATGGCTGAATTAGGGATAATATATCTTAACAATATAAAAAATATCATCAGGTAAATCTAACCAAAGATCTGAATAAGAATCTTAATGTTATTGTTTTCTTTTGTTATTGTTAATACCAGAAGAAAAAAACATTAAAACTTTAACTCAGAGTTTCATTTGAAAAAAAAAGTAATCAATTATTGGGTGAAAATGAGTAAAAAATAACCTTTTTTTGTTCCTTCTGTTGCTTTTTTCTGCATGAGTGTAATTTATTACTTGGCATAATTCCCATGACACTTATTCAATTTGGAGCAAAATTGGTTGCAGTGATACTAATATGTAAGTAACAAAATAAATATTTTATATGAACAGAAAAAAATATTTTAAAAAGAAAATTATAAAATCACTTACACAATAAAAAAAATGCATTTTAAAATATTTTCTCATTTATTATTTATGATTACACTTTTTTTTAAAAAAATACTACTATTCTGTTTAAAAAGTAAAAAAAAAAAAAAAAAAAAAAAAAAAATTATAAGCATTAAATCAATTTTATTAAGTGCATATTCTTTAGATATATGATTGGCTATGCTTTAATGTAATTTTTATTTAAAAAAAAAACATAACAAAAAATTCAGTATATATCTAATCTGATTTAGGTCCTTGGTTACATTTAGCTGATCTGTCAGATGGATCCAAGTGTTCAAGTATTTAATTTAACAATTTGTGAATTTAACTTTAGTCTTGGATATGGATGTATGTCTAGAATTCATTTTAAACAGGATGTTATTAAATAAGCCCTTAATGGAATCAATAAATCCAACAACTGTTTTACATTTAGTATAAACAAAATCAGGTGATCTTCTTAGTTTTATGCATAGTTAAGACTTTTAACAGAATATAATAAACTTAAAACTGCAGTAATTTCAGTTCTGCTTACTTGGTTTTTCAACAGGACCTCTAGCTTCCTCATGTATTTGTTGAAGCAGTTTTAAAACTGTTTCTGACTTGGCATAAGCTTTTGGTACCGCACCAACCGTATGGGGACGTGCTGGTATTTCATACTCCATTTCCAATGATGACGAATGAACTAAATGAAGGGAAGAAGTATGAATTAATTTAAAAATGTGAAAAAAGGTTAAATTGCGGTTTAGGTCCCCTTCTTCACCAACTTGCGAATTTGAAGCGCTTTTTCACGCATGCTCATTAACTACTCTTTTGTTTTAATCTTTTCATTGGTCGCTAATTAAGTTTCACTTCAAAATTGCGGTAGAATTTTGAAAACGCACCAAGCAGGGGACCTAAAGCACATTTTCACCATTCTGTTTACTTATATTTTCTAAGTAAAATTTATATAATTTTTTAATATTATAGATTTTTCTTACAATTGTTCAAAGTAAATGAGTTCGTATAACACTGAAGAACATAATCAAAATACACTAATAGTGATTAAGTTATACATGAATTCAAATTATAATTACTTATTTTAAATATATTGGTAATATATTTTGAGTTATAAAAAATATGATTATCATATCACTCAAAAATGTGAAAGATAAAAGTGCAAGCAAATTTGAAAACCCTCTTGTACCACAAAAAAGCTCGGCATTTGTTTATGTTTTGTGTTAGCTTCATCACGTTGCCATCTCTTATAATAGTAATAATATAAACATATTTTACCTACACACTGTGATTTTGCTGACTATCAACAATAATTTTCCAGTCGATCACTAATTTGATTTTTAAATACTTCATAAAGACAGTTTCTTTTTCTTTTTTATCCAGAGGGTGTGCCTTTAAAAGCTTTTTTATATCGACAAGATAAACAAAATACTGTAATAGAATTTGGATTCTGGCTTAAAATGTAGCAAAAAAAAAAAAAAAAAAAAAAAAAAAAAACTTTTTACTTACGATTTACTTGATGGAAAAAAAAAAACTTCAATTATATTTATAAAATTATAATTATTTGGAGCAATACTAAAGTATAAATATGTTTTTTATGCGTATAACGTATACCAAATAAAAGCTTAAGAATTCAATAGAAAAAAAAAATACTACATGAAATCGCACAAACACTTCATCAAAATGTATATATTGTAAGGCATTTTAGTTCTAATGCACTAACTTGCTAAACAGTAAAATATTAAATTAATGTAATGAAAACAGAAGTAAAATTTACATTCAATATTTTTATATGTCATTCTGAAGTCCAAATTAAAAAAATACTTATGACTGAAGTTTCAATTTAAATGTACAAATGTAAGTATGACACATAAAACTGTATAAAGTTTAAAATAATTTAAGCACATTAAAATGATTTTTGCATTGCAAAATTGTCTCACGTATTGATTAATTAAAAATATTTAAATGAAGTCAATAATGTTTAAAATCTTAGTAAATTTAGTAAATATTGAAGTAGGATCTCTTCTCATCTGCATTCCTCATTGATGAAAAAAGCATTTGCAAAAGAAATGAAAGGAATACTTTATCTGAATTTTTAACAAGCCATTAAATTCATAAACAAGTCAAAAGGCATCATCAAAAGCTTTTTAATTTTTCCGTTGAGTATTTTTAAAACCCGGAACCATATTTCTTGTGTTCATTTTAATATCTAAAAGTCATTATGTTATTATTCATTCGCATACCTTAATGTATGTGATCCAACTACTTCTAAATATTTCATAGCTTATCCAGTGCATACCTTATAAATAAAATAAGATTTGGACTAATTTTTAGACTCTTCAGAGGAGAAATTTTATGATTTTTATTTAGCTATATGCAAATGTATTAGTAAGTAAGAATTTAAAAAAGTCACAATGATTTATGAATTAAAGAGAAGCTAATTAAAAATAATTTAGTTAAAATTTTCATAATCTCCAAATTTTATATAAATTTTCATTTTTCTCATTATTCAGAGCATTAATTATTCTTATATCGGTTAACATTGCTAAAAGATAACGATAAACACAGATTAAAAATCATTCTGATTAATTTCGTTTCTTAATTATCCCCTTCTGATCACTTAAATGTAAACATTTTTTACGTATATCCATCTCGCATTAACGTGTTATCATTTTTAGTTAAATAAGTTAATTTTATAGTATTGGTTCGTACTGTAAAACTCTTTATATATATATATATATATATATATATATATATATATATATATATGCATAATATTAATTGTGCTAAAAGAGAAAAAGTAAGTTTTGAATGATAAACAAATGATTTGAAATTTTTGGAGGCCTCAACTTAGCCTCCTTCAGCATTGGAGCCCTTTTGTACACGGATTTTGCAAAGATTAAATGCTTCAAAGCATGAAGAAATGCATTTAGAGCCATTCATATAACAATAACAATCAATCTCCTTTTCAGAATATTTATGAATTTTACACAAGCTCTTTTTAAAAAAAAAACAAAAAAATAACTTAAACTCTCACATAACTAAATTATGTAAATAAGGTTGTTATTTCACTCCGTTAATTTGTTTTTGTTCAAGAAATTAAACTATCAATTTTGTTGAATGCGAAAGTGCTTTGTTGGGGTAGAACACGTATCCTCTAACGTTCACTTGTATTTTCTGGAAAAATTTTATTAGTATACCAGTTATCTGCTCTTATTTTCGTTTCTTCTATTGAAGACTTTGTTCTTCGTTCCTACATTTCTGAAGTAAAATGAGTTACTTAGTTTTTTCATTGCACATTCTCTTTTCATCATTCTAGGCATGAGATCAGCTTCAAGGACTCATACTTTCCTGACTTATTAGAACGCAAAAACATGTTACATAGTTCTGATCACTAATAAAAATTTTAAAAATAATGTGATGGACACCATATCTAAGTAATTTAAGGGTGTCTCTATTGATTAGTCTAATATTATACACAGTTAAACAATGGCGAAATCAACCACAAGCTGTTTCTTTTCATAAGTAACTCTTCATGAATAATGTGATGCAAGGCAGTAAATCAACTATCAAGCTTTTTTTGTATTATTCGGTGGGTATAGTAATATAAACATCAACTAATATCTTTCAGCATAGAAGAGACACCATCCGGGACATAGCATACATAGCTGTGTGGGTAACCCCGGACTGTACCATAAGGTTAACGGGTGTTGTCTTCTCTACACTTAATGCCCCCATAAAAAAAAAAAAATTGAGATACATATTGGAATACATTTGCCCCAATACAACAAGGACTTTAAGTTTTGCTATGCGTCAGTTATGTGTGACAATTGCATTCAAAGTGACAGTTGCATTATGTGTAAGTCTAAACATTAGTTTACATGACGAAACAATTAACAATTGAGAGGGTAGTTAAGGCATTAGGAAATTTGGGTTAAGGTATTATTTACATTATATACATTGTAGACATTATTTACAAAAGAAACCAGGTGGGTTGGCCCTACTAATTACTAATTGAAAAAAAATTTAGAGAATGTAAAATTATAGGAAACAAATGAAATGAAATATGAAAAGAAGGTTACTTATACAAGCATGGCTTTCACATCAGTTTATAAAGTTCTATGCAATTTGTGCAATAAATTATCTTTAAGATTAACTGTCTGTTTCATTTGTTGATAAATTTGGGTTGTCTGCAAGAGCGTGGCTTGTATCCCGGTCCAATTTTCTGCTCTCATTTGATCATACGAATCATTAGCTTGGTGAGGAGTGATCTATGGTGATGATCTTTCATGAAGAACCTAAAGAATTCCATATTGGTTTATAGGTTGATCTTTTTCAGGTGGTAATTTGCAGTTTCCGGGCACTCTAGAACATAGTGGAAGGGATCCCAGTGAATTCCATAAGCACAAGTGGATAATGTTGCTTTTCTGATTCTGTAAAAGTAGTGTGGGAATGGGCCGTGAAACGTTAACAACTCAGTATGATATGGATTATCATACAACCGATTGCGATATGGAAATTCTGAATACAGTAGCACATTATGAAATTTCATTTTCAAATGTTGATATTGCAAACGTTAAATTCCTTCTTCATTATTTAAAGCTATTTTAAAATAATAGAAAATTATAATACGATAATATTTCAATTTCCTCCTGTATAAACCAACTACATTTTTCTTCCTGTATAAATTTTATTCTACAATAAATTATTTGCCATAGGCAAATAAAAAACGTTCGCTAGGATAAAATAGTTTACATGCATTCAAATGTGTCCATAAAATTTTTTATTACTTCTCATCGCTTATCTATAGAAAACTTCACAGAATCCCTTTTATTAAGATGTTTATTTTTCATCGAAAATTATAACATTCATCTAAGGACGCACATTTTCAATGTCGAAATAATTTTGATATTAAAATATTCATTTATAAAATGGCCTTAAATCTAAACGAGCATTATATTAGGCAAGTATTATTATTATTATTATTAAAACATAAAAATTAGATAATCATCTTTGATTAAATTGAATTCCGTAAATAAATTTCCATAACTTGACAAACTATTGTACTAGAGCATCAATTTTATAGCTAAGATTTTATATAATATTCTGATGCATCATGCCATACAAATTGTAATTTTTTTTTTATCATAGTATACAATATTAGATTATATGAAATGAATGAATACTTGTATAAAGTTAAATGTTTACACATATCCGAAAATTAGAGTTGTAATGGTGGGAAAAAAATCAGTTTATTTTCATGGAAATTTTGAAAATTACTTCAGGAAATCAAATTTCAGAAACTCTCGAGAATTTTGAAAATATTTGTCAGCTTTCAAAATGTCAAAACTTTTTAAATTTTTCAGATGATTTCGAAAAGTTTGAAGCTTTTTTTTATTGAACATGTATTAAAAAAATAGGAAAAAACATTTATTTTATTATTTCCATACATTTTGGAAAATGTAGATTATTTCATTTATATTTTGCTAAATTGGTATGAATTGAAAAAAGTTTACATCATAGATGGTAGATATTGTTCATTAGAATAAAAGGTCCTAAGTTCGATTCAAGCAATCTTTGAACTATGGGAGATAAATGTTGCATTTCTGACTTTTACATGCATATTTGTCGTGATGAATTATCAAATATTTTCCGAGTTTTCACCGGTGAATATATATATATATAAGCCCAGTTATCAGTGCAAAGGCAGCTTTTGCTATAGATATTGAAATGATATAGAAAGTAAAACTTTTCACTACTTGGTGTTCAAATGGCAATAAGACACAAATTTTAATTTCTTAAATGAATTGTTATTAAATTACAAAAGTTCTGTGCATACTGAGACAAATTTTTTGAAATAGTTTCACATTATATGATCAAAAGCATAAAAAGAAAAGCTGAACAACCCGTACTGTTTACTGTGAAAGGCTGTATCAACTACCAGGGATGTATGGATATAATTGACTATCTTATTATTTGTTCATTATTAATATTTTTTTCATATATTTTATGTTATTAAAAGCATGATAATCACTCCGGAATATCAATCAAATCCAAGATCAAGTAAAATGCGTACACATGAAAGTTTATAATAGAAAAATAATAATAATTAGTATAAAACTACTTATGTATTGATTTTACATATTGAAAGAAAATATACTGCATCATTTTTGTAAGTATTTTAAGTATTAATTAAAGAAAAATATATTCATTGGTAAATAGATATTAAAAGTCATAAATAATAAAACGGCTGAGTTAATTTCTTAAGCTGTTTCACTAAACTGGTTGCAATTTCTGGAAGCTGCAGAAAATTCGAAATCGATTCCGGAGCTTCTAGTTGTCTGAGCAAATGATTAAAGCTGGAAATAAGAGAAAACTCTTTCTACTTAATCACAAGAGAAAAAACGGATATTGTGCCTGTATTCTGATCTGAAGTTCTTTTCTTCCATGATTAGTACAACAAAGGAAAAAGGATATATATATATATATATATATATATATATATATATTCAGCTAGCAATACAGCTTGAATATGACATGTAATACTGCTT
>JAPDSC010131394.1:38350-64648 GCA_026290005.1 Latrodectus geometricus | reverse complement strand
TATATATATATATATATATATATATATATATATATATATATATATATTCTGTGCTAAATGTATTTAAACAATAAATATTTTGCAGATGTATAAAAAAATGATATTTCATCGAATCAAATCAAATTAAACAGTATTGTATCCAGATAGTCTTTGAATTCATTATGTTAATTTGTTTAATTGTAAATAAATTTTGCAAATATAAATGAATAGATATTGAAAATCTGAATTCATAAAAGTTTGTTTACCATAAAGAAATAAATTAAAATTTTTGAACTGAAAATGCTCATAAATTATACAATGATTTTTAAATGCTTATATATAACTGTTTAAAAGCTAAATTTAAAATTTCTAGAGAAACAAAATTAATTAGTTCCGAACAAAACTGATTGATAAATATGTTATTTAGTACTTTCCAAAACTGCAATAATAATGAAAAAGCTTTTAAAAATTAATTTATATTTTAATTTATGGAAAATCACTTATGAAGTAAATATAATGCATTTCAGGTTACATAATAATAAGAAATGAAGCAATTTTTTTTCCTTTTAACTCTCCCAAATGGTATAAATTTAAGAAATACAAGATAATTTTTAAAATCATACTCCGATTTGCTTCATTGGTACTAAATATGAGTATTTGAAAATAATTTGAAGACAAAATCAACTTAGTGTCTTATGAGTGCTTTAACTGTTATAGCGTTGATTCAAAATGGGTGATAACACCTCTTTGTGGGCGTTTACAACCTACAGGGGGTTGTAGAAGACTTAGAAGTAATAAGGAGCATTGACATGCTACAGAAGGATGAGGATAGATTAAATGTATAGCCTACAATTGAACTAATAATAAATCCAATACATAAATGGAACATTTATATATTTTTTTTTAATTCTTGAAGCATTGAGTCTTATTGACTCTCTATCATGGTCAAACACTTAATTGTTTGCAGTAGGACGTTTTGGAAAACGAGAGAACATTCTAGAAAACAATTGCAAATTTTGAAAACCTTATGAGTCTAGGGGACACGAACATTTCTTGTATATAGTGTTTAGTTATTTTTACCTTACTGAGCAAATAACAAGGTATAAAGTAGAAAGTATTTCCTTTGTCAAAGATATATTATCATATAATGGTTCTAGAAAAGCAATAGGTTATACTGGGAAACTACAAGTGCTTGGTTTCTATCGATTTAAAATAACAAAACTATTTTTCACTGGTATTAAATTTTCAGAAAATGTTCCTCATATATAAAGTAACATGATTCTTATAAAAATATTTCACTCTTTAGGTAATTTGTGATATATGTAAGATTAGATTCAGAATTTGATCTAATTAATAATGCAGAAAATTCAAATGACGTTTGGAAAAAATATTTAGATTTATTAATGGATAGTTCCGCCACAGTAATTGAAATATAATTATTTATTTCTTGGCAAATATTGAAAAATATATATTTTAAGAATATTGAAATCCTCAAAGGTATCTTTCCAAAATATTATATGTGAAGATAAAATGGATGCAACTTTCATTTAATATCATATAAAGTACAAATTTGATGATCAAGGCTGGGTTATAATTATTTCATTTATTTGTAACACGATTCAACAAAGTAAATCGAATAAACCTAATTTCATGAAATATAGGCAATCTATTTGTCACAATATAAGGATAACTTAATTTGTTAATAATAATATATTCATTGTTATTAATGTTTCCTTCATTTATCAAATTCAAATTATGTTACATTTAAATTAAAAGGAATTTATTCGAGAATTATTTGTGATGACCTTTTTCGCTTTTAAAATATTAAGAAATCATATGTCTGAAGTATTTCACAAAAATGATTCAGACAAAAACATGTGATCATAAATATTGTTTTCTAAATAGCTTCTCAACAACCAAATAAAAATTTATAAAAATTTAATATATAAAGCTAAAATATTTAATAATAAGCTAAAATATTTTTTTTTCTGAATTTTCTTTACTCTTTTGTTTGTTCCAGTAGTTTCATTTTCAATATTTTATAAATATGCGTTCAATTATTAGTGGTTTTGTTCTATTTACTCCAAAATGTTCACTAAATAAAAAGAAAAAAAAATTGAGCAGTACTTTTTTCCATTTTTAGTATCATCAAATCGAAATTTGGCAGTCCTGATGAGAAGAAATAAGAATTTAGTAAATATCAAATTCCTACTATCGTCATACAAGAAAGAATACTGGCAAACCTTAAGAATTCCCCACCAAAACAGAAGTCTGCTATTTGTAGGTATCTAAAAGAGAGGAAACCGTCGACTAGGGAAAATACAATATTTCTCCCCATTTTCCCCTTCTTTTATACCATTCCAATACGAAGTTGCAACTTTATTACATTCTCATATTCGAGAAGGGAAAAATCTGACTCTGGAGTTAGTGCCATATATATATATATTTTTCCTTTTTTCCTTCAACCACTCGAAATGCTTTGGTTGTTTTTATTGTTATACTTAGGTGGTTTTTTTATTAAACATTTTTATTTTTGTTCGACGACAAGAAGAAAACTCGTTCCCATTTTTTCTTTCCAATTTTCCCTTTTTTTCCCTTTCTTATATAAGAAATAAAACGGCAAGCAAAATAAAGAGGCAGCATTGCCACAACTGCTGTGTTAACTTAATAGGTTATTTGAAAGGAGAAGAGTTGAGTGTTATTTATATAATATATAAATATACAAACTTTATGCGAAATTGAAGTTGATGTTATTTTCTTAAGTAGGATAGTTTTCGTGAAATTGGCATGCGCTATATTATTTTGCCTAAATTCAGATTTTTGACGAATTTTTCAGGAGTATTCTAAGCGTTTGGTATAATATTTCAGTTTAAATACCATCGTATTTATATGAGAACAAGATTTAAATAAATGTATAAATTTTTCCAATTCTGAAGTAAATCTTCAAAAATACTTAGAACAAAAGAACTATCTTTCCAAAATTATTCAAAATATGAAGTAGACTTGAAAAATCGAGGTTAATAAACTTAATTAAAATTATTTGCATGCATAATATTCAGGTATTTCGGTGAACCCTAATGACCAAATGACCTTTACAAATGTAACGTAATATCAAATGATATGGGCTTCTAAAATTAGTTTATGAATAATAGTGCATCGTTACCTCAGAAAGCAATATTTGTTTATAAAAATTGGCAACGAAATCCAAATTTTATTAGACGCATATCATTGAAAAGTGCTAATATTTGGGATTATAATAAAACTATTGTAAGTTTTTGAAATTGGATATTTAAACATGAGTTTTTGTGAAAAGAATTACAAACTAAAATACGAGATTAATTTTTAAATGAAATCAATAGGAAATTCAAAAATCTGCTTTTTTATTTATCTTTGAACAGAGCAAAATATAGTTCATCGCGTAGCATTTTTATCAAGTAATAGTTCACACCTGTTCTTTCAATGGTATTAGAAAACATTTTTTCCAAAGCTTATATTAGAATTAGATGATTTAAAAATAAAATTTAAAAAAGCAAAATTTTCCACAAATTGGAAAAAATTATAATGTTTTTTCATTTATAAAAGTAAATATTTTCGCATGTTTTATTGCAACAGTAAACAAGTTAACGTGCTAGGATTTTAACTTCAATAACAATATGATATATTCAATAAAATAAAAAAAATCTAATATTATTAAATAATAAATTACCACATTTCACATTTTTCTGGTGGTTAGAAAATTGATTAATTTTTTACAAAATATTCTGTTTACTGTAAATTTAACTCATCAGGCCAAAAGTAGGTCATTTATTAGAACAAAAAAATTTAAAAAATTACTTTTTGTTACATTTATCTATAATATATTAACTTATAAATAATGAAATCTGCTGAATAAAAATTCAGTTTTTCTAGTTAAAGCTCTTAAAAGTCAAATCTTTTAGATATAAGCCACATAAATAGTTATTAAATACTCATTCCTAGAACTGTTATAGTAATAAACAAACAAGATTAAGAATCTAATGTATGATAATCATTCAGAAAATTAGAATTTATAATTTATTAAAATAGTAAACAGATTAGCTCTCAGAAACAGAATTATGATAGCTTCATTAAAATTTATCATTTTTATCAATATATTAATATCTATATCTGTTCATTAATTTAACTAAGTTAATAGGTAAAGAAAAAATGAAATTAATTCATTGTACTGTTTTTCTACTTATGGTATTTTTTTAAAAGTATCCATTTATAACCACTCAGAGAAAGTTAAATAAATAAAATAAAAAAAAAAAACATTAACACCTAGATAATGTAAACTTTTGTGGTGGTTATGATGTTCGTTGGTTAGGTCTCATAATGAATTAATCAATATCTAAATATATTTCATAAAAGTTTTTAAATAAGAGCTCAAAGTTTTGTATTTTATTATTTGTATATGTTTCAATGCAAAAAATAATATTTTTTAGTATATCAAATACTCACGAAACTATATTAAGAAATCAGTTCAGCAGATTATGTTCAGATTTAAACATACAAAAAAATATATGATTGAAAATAGAGGAAAAATTCTATGCCCACGTATTTGTTAAAAATAGTTATGACAGAGAATCATCATGAAACCTATATTCATAAAATACAAAAATAGATTTTATGAATAACACCTTTCAATGAAAATATAGGAAACATAAAATAAGACAAAATAAATCTAAGGGAAAAAGAAATACTATTTTGAGATTATTTTCAATTTTATGTGATTATGTTGCTATTTATAGTATAATATGAATTGAAGTTCCCAACTGCAATACCAGTGAAGACAGACGTATACAACTTACGTAATAATATTTTTATGTATTTAAATTTTCAGGTTTGATATTATCCTTTATTTATGTGTATTAAGAGAGGTTCTGCTTTTACTATAGTATTATAGATTGAAAATATGGCAACCTGAATTGTTTAATATAAACTGATATTTTCCTTAATACATATATATGTAATATAACTGTACTGATATACAGTTTAAAAGACTTTAAAATATCAATTATATTAAGATTTTTTTTAGTTCAGTAGTGTATTTTTACTATGACACTCGAGCTTATTCTTTTTATGAAAATGTGATCATAATCACATATTCTTATATTTAATAGAAAGCAATGAAATTTATCAGAATAAGGGACTTTAAAACCACTATTTCACAGTTTATTCCTTCTGTTATCCTTAAACCTGTTCCGGGATAGCTCAGTCGGTAGATCATTAGGCTTTTAACCTAACGATCCAGGGTTCGAGTCCCTATTCAGGCGTTGGTATTTAAAAAATCACACTAAATTTTATTTGCCACCCAATCTGTCTATTGGTTAGCATAACTGGCTAAGGATGGGGAGGATCTGGGTTCGAATCCCGACTCGGGCATGGATGTACTTTCTCTTAATATGTGTCTCTTGTCCTTTTCCCTGATCATGGATGGATAAATGTTGCCCTCCCTATAAATGGGTTTGTGGTGGTGTGACGTGGGTAGTGCTACTCACCTCCGTGACTTGATTCACAGGTGCCCACCGGGTAACGTAAATGAGTAGCAGTTTCGGCCTTGTTGTGGCTAAAAAAGGGTTAATCACCCAAGTGCCCGCCGTTGAAAAAAAATCTTTAAACTTTAAAATTCTATTGTTATTCCTTATTTATTTATGTTATTCCATATTTTTATTAGTGTCCTTAATATCATTATTTTTATGTTCATTCCTTATGTTACCTCTAAATTTTAAAATCCACTTGTTATACCTTATTTTCATTAATGACTTTAAAATCATTATTTCTCAATTTATTTTTTATGGGAAATAATAAACAACATTGTAGACATCATTAGTTTTTGTCATTATGTAAATGATTGGTATGGAATGACTTCCTCCATTAGACAGAAATAACATTTCGAATTGATGTTTGTTTTGCATTTTCGTTTTCAATTGATCAAAAAACTTGGATTAATGCAATATACTAATAAATTAATAATTTTTACGTCTTTTCTCTAGATATTAAGTCTTATTTCAGATGTATATAATTATCAGATATATGGATTTCTTATAAATAATGAAGAATAAACATTTAATGAACAAAATGAGTTCGTGATATATATTACAAGATTTTAGAAAGAACTGAAACTAATAGCAAATTGAAATGGACAACTGTTTTAATTATCTGAATATCTTTATATTACTTATATTACTATATTTTTGAATTATCAAAAATCTTCATAGTTTCATTTGACTATTAGGATATCAGATTATATGAAGCTATACGTTAATTATTCAGATACAGATGGACTTACTGAATATTCATTCAGATATGGATTACTCACGTACTTTAGAACTTTATATGGTCTCTGTAACATTTTAAGTGAGCTTAATCATCTATTTTAAGCTTTCATTTGGGTGTTGATGGCAGTTAGTAAGCTTCAACGATAAAAGCGTAACTTTCTCTCAAATATTAAATTTTGTACGTTAGTATATTTAGTATGTAGTATATCTATCATCACATTAATCATTCTATCACATTAATCACAGACATCATATAAATCAATGAAACAAAAAATGGATCCAAAAGAAAACAGTGCTTTATACGACCTAGCCAAAATGTGTCCTATCTTGCAATTCAAAAATAATATTCTTTGAAACAATTTTATTCAGTTTTTTTTGCTTTATCTGTGAAATATTATCCATATATACCTCTCATATATCAACTGAGAAAACTCCATTGAATAATATAAAATTTAGACACAAATAAGTTTTATACTGAATACTCATAGTATAGAAGATAATTAGATATGATTCTTGTTTAATTTAGTATATAATTATTAACAACAAAATTTAATTTCTTTGCGATCTTATAGTCAATTTTTCATACTTAGGATAATTCAATCATATCACAGTTTTTAAATTTGGATTTGAATATCAAAATTTCATTATTTTTCTAACATTTAAAAACATTTTACCTATTTCATTAAAATAAATAATATAGTAAGTGCAAAACAATTTGCAGAAGAACACAAGATTTGAAGTTTTTGATCATTTTAATGCATAAGCCATTTTATAAAAATAACATCATAGCTTGGAAATGTGAATGATTAAAATTAATGGTTACATGAAATTTTGTTTGCTTAAAAAGAAAGTAGTGCATTTTGGAATTTTATGATTATTATTGACTTATTTCTAATGACCAGTAATTAAATTACAAAAACCGACAAATAGTGTAAAAATAATCATTATCAATAAAGAATAAATAATTAAATTTACAAGAAAAATCTGTACTAGTTTTAAAAATAACTTACATTTCTGTTTAAATTATATACATAATATATTACTAGAGAAAAAGTAGATTTAATTAGATCTAAGAGACTTGCGATAAGACAGATAAAGATTTCATGTTTTGGAACAGAATTTACTATGAGGGATATAAAGAATTGTTGAGTCACAAGAACCGTTTGGGTGGAGAGATAAGTATATATTAATCGACACCCTCTCTAATCTCGTTGTGGGTGGAGACACGCTGTTTTTACATCTTATCTATAACTATAATCGCTGCAATTGAAAGTACCCGCATGGCATCTTGGGTGAAATCTGAGTAAATAAGCATTTGATGTCAGGGGTCATGTACAAAGTGAGGAAAGTAATTCTGTTAACGATTTATTGCCTAATAGTGATTTATCTCACGATTTTTTTTATTTTTTATTTTAATAGATTTCTTCCATTTATATGTAAAGGTATGGGCTGAAAGATTCATATGACAATCGTGGATAATGTAAACAAACAATTAAAATCTTATCTTCAATTAAAACTATATAAATTTTTCAAGTCAATGTTAATGCTTTCTAAAATTAAATGTATAAAGAAGTATATATATATATATATATAAATAAATAAATATTTTACTCATAGAGAATATATATACTAACCTGCAGGTTAAGTATACCGAAATTTACTTATATATTAGAAAGTATTTAAAATCAATTTTCAACTCCATGAAAACATCTTATTCATAAATTAATTAATGTTATTTCTGCGTGTTATGGAAATTATTTTGTCATAAAATTAATTCCTCAAACAACCCAGGAAGTTCAAATATAACTCGTGTTTTGAGTACTGCTTTATATTACATATTACCTAAATTCAGATTTAACTGCAACTGTCTCCTTGAGATGTAACTATTATGTTATCATATGGGAGATTACAATATTGACGTCATTATATTATAATATTATTCTGGTGCGAGGTTCATGCTGGTGCATCAATAGTGCTTTCATGTTTGTAAACACTTGTCCATGTTAGACAAATCAATATTGTAAGTATATTATTGTGAGACTAGAATAAATGTATATGAAGGATTTTTTGGATAAATTAATATGTATATATTTGTCATTGGTTTAATTGAAAATTTTTTGTATATTCAAATAATATGTATTTTAATGCTAGCTGAACTTTTGATTGAAGTTTAAATTTAAAAATGGAGTATTTAAATTCAATTTGTATTTCTTCCCAGACATTTTAAAATACACTATAATAATTTATTGAAATTTTATTATTAATTGATTGCTTTAAAGTTAATCGAAAATAAATGCATAGTTTTGAAGTTTAAACAACCTAATGTTCAAATTACAAAATTTTCACAATATTACAATAACATATATTATTATAATTATATTTCACAGTTCATTTAAAAATGATCTTGTTACTTATAAATCATATGAAATTTGAAAATCTATAAGTTTTGCATTAGAAACTGTGACTGCAGAATTAAGAAGATCTTTGGATGAAATTTATTAATAAATATTTCCTTAGATCATTTACGTCTGATCATAAACTTTAAAGGAATTTTCTTTTGGAACCTTCATTATTACAAAAGTTGGAACTATTTTGATAACCCCCCTCCCAAAAAAAAAAAAAAAAAATTAAACGCCAAATCTGGCACTCCCTACGGACTTTTTAGGGTTGCTGTTTCTTATTTTGGTGTTGCCAGTTTAGGTTTTTTCAGCTTTTAGGTTTTTGTTGTTGTCAAATTTAGTATTTTTTTGTATTTTGTACCATTTTGTGATTTTTTTTGTTATTAATTATTTATTTAGTGAAAATCCATTTTGGCGATAAAAAAGGCGCCAAAAACAGGTATTTTGCTTGGCGATAAAAAAAGTCGCCAAATTTCCGATTTGGGAAAGTAGTTCCCAAAAGTTTTACTTGAAAGCTAATATTTTAAAATTAATTAGAAAAAGTTAATTTATGTATTTAAAATACTTTTTATAACTGTTTCATATTTTTATATTTCTATATTAAATCAAAAGTTATATATTTCAAAATTTTCGTAAAAATATTTTTTCAGAATTCTACAACTCAGTGAAGAACAGTGAAAGTGCATTGAAACAACACGATATCATTCAAGAAAAACAATATTTTTATGAGAATACACTTCATGATTTCTGAGATTTTATTAACATGATTACATTTCTTCTCTCGAAAACAATTCACTTACTGAATTTATGTACTCAGCTTATGACATCTGCCTACAATATTGACTCATCTGTTTGCTTTCATCTTATAAAGCCATGTCATTTATTATTCTAGTTTTGATATATATAGAGAATTGCATTTACTTAACGATGATGGCAACAAATGTGCATGACCTTATAAAATTGAATATTACCTATATGTATTTATATACAGCTGTATTTCTCATAATCTATTCCTACAGACTTATAGTTATAAATCCTTACATACATTTTTCATATCTCAAACACAATTTGATAAGTAAATTTCTTTGTTGACTGTATCATATTTTTATGATAATGGCTTTCCGTTGATTAAGAAATCCTGAAAAAATGAAGACGAGATTTATATAATAAAAAAACAATTTCTAAGGGAATAGGAGATTTTTCTATATTACCATATCATATTTTGCGTTACTAAGTGTATAATGGGAATTTTTCTATTATTATAAACGTGGGTTGGAATGTAAAAAAAAAAAAAAAAATGGACAAATTTGTGAGTACTCCCACTTGCAAATAAGACGCCATTGTTGAATGTCGTAATGAGAAACCAATTTAGTAAATTTGAAATTTCAAATTTGTATGCAATAAAATACAATATAATACAAGATATAATTTTTATACTTATTTTAATAAATAATTCTAAATTTTTCTTATGCTTTAATACTTAAATAAAATTGCAAAATTTATTATATGGTTTTCAATTTTTCTTTTCACTAAATCAAAATTGAAATTTTCATCTAGTAAAAATCATATTTTTTGTGAAGTGAAAATCACGATCATAATTTTTATTTTCATATCTGTATGTAATAAGAAAATACAATATAATACAAAAAAGCAGCTATAATTTTTATACTTATTTTAATTAATAATCCTAAATTTTTCTTACTCTTCAATACTTAAATAAAATTGCAAAATTTATTGTGTTATTTTCAATTTTTATTTTCACTAAAAATAATTAAAACTAACACCTTCAATATATTTCCAACATTTATTTTTTAAATATTTAACATGGTAGTTATATGTAGGGTTAAAGAATATTTTTTGTGAATTTCATTTTGTTTAATAGACCAAATATAATTCATCACTTATTATTATTTTTAAATATGAATAAGGTTTTGTAATCAGCAGCTTAAAAATTTTGTTATGGAATTTAAGAGATTTTATGAAACTAACTATTTGTTAAAATATACTAACGAAGTCTGAAGTGCAAGCAACGGAAAAGTAAAATAATCTTTATATTTCTAAAGTCCAAAATGATTGGTATTAACATATTTCATGAGTAAGATTGGTTTTAACTCAATCGCAAATATCATTTTTCATTTTTAATGATTCATTGTGATCAAACAGAAACAAGATTTGCCACTTCGTAACATCAAACGGTATCTAATCTAAACGGAAAGTAATCGAATTACTAACGGAGCAGATTGTCTCCAGTTATGAAATACAAGCGCAGCTGCGGTGATTTGGCAGATAATTGGCCAATTAGCTTTTGATCATTAACAACACAGACAACCGTTAATTACGCAGAGATATTCATAGATAAAATATTTACTTTGGATTTATGACGTTGTAGTTTAATTACATTAAACGTTATTTAGGGATGTGTTAGCTTTCCTCAGAAATCTTATTTCCAAGTCTTCCTCATTATTATCTCAGAAAATCTCTGCATAAGCGATTATGAAGATGGTTCCTCATAAGTTTCCTTTTGAGGTATGGAAACCGATGTAATTTAGCTGTTTAATGGAAATCTGAATTTTTAATAACTTCTTTTTAACAACGTTATTCTTGTAGAAAGATGTCAATATTAAATAATCGCTTCCAAACCTCCTGTGTAAGCTAATATTACTTAAAATCTAATAACCTTCTCTAAATTGTATTATTTGACTAGTAAGTAGTTAGCCATTGATGATTATTAAATGATAATATTTAAGTAGATGATTTACAATAACTTTTCTTATACTCATCTGACTCTTAAACTACTAATCATTAAATGATTACTGGATTGAGAAAAATATTCAAATATTCAATTCATTTTGATAAGTAGTAGAGTTTACGCATGATAAGTTTACCAAATTTCTTTTACTAGAAGGAGAAATTGAATAATTTAAGAACTGTATTTTTCCCATACTTGTGTGTGCAAAAATTATATGCAGTTAATTGTTATGAAAAGTTGTAAACTATATTCATCTTAGTATAGAAAAGAGAAAGGTAATGAAATGAGAATATGTAACCTTTTGGTTAAAAAAAAACTTATAACAAACCTAGAAAATACTTGTTGTAATGTGCTTATTGTTTACAAATGCTATTAAAATTTACCGCAAGAATAATTTTTCTTAAAAATAAAAACTAATATTTAAAAATGCATTTTTTCTAAATTTAAATGAATACAAATGCTCTTCAACAAATAAAATAGTTAAAGAGCATTTAAACTTAAGATCTTTTTGTGTTTTATTAAATTTAAGGAAATTTCAAAATTAAGAGAAATATAAGTTTCTTTAATGATGACTGCCGTAAAGTGTATCATAAAATTCGTTTAATAAAAATGAAAATTATGAAATGTAGTATAATGGGGGGTAATAAACTATGTAAATTTAAAACAATATTTGAGAACAAAACAATAAAAATAAATAAAAACAATCAGTGTTTTATATATACAATATATTTTAATCAAAATTTATTTCAAAAAATCAAAAATTGTAAAGCATAAAATCCATTTTGTGAAAAATAATGTGAACTAATAAAATAAGCAAATAATTAATTAAAAATTTCCTTAAATAATTAACAATACTACTTTACAAATACGTTGTATCTTACAGGCCATAAATTTAAAAATAATTTACAATAATTAATCATTATAAAACCTCAGCATAACAAAATTAATTCCTTAATATGTGATTTAAATGAGTTATTGTTTCAATAGCTTGCGAATATATTAACTCTTTTGTTTGCATTCTATATAACAATATTAAATATAACATTTAATGAATTATATAAATACATTTTTAAATAATACGAGTTACATTAAAAAGATTTCTTTGCAGTTTTTTTTTATCCAATAAGACATTTTCATTAAATAAATTATAAAATAGTTAAGTAAAAATGCACTAAATGTTTGCAAAAGTAATAAGTTTTACAAAGTTCTTTTTTAAGTAAGCTCTAAAATCCAACAGAAATAATTTCATTATTTACAACAAATTGAAAACTACTTTGCAATTCTTACGTTTTAGAATTCTTACAATTTTTTTTAAGCGAATTTAGAAAAACTGTCATAACATCAAAGAAAAAACAAAAACTTCTGTATCTAATTTAAAAATACAGCATATTAGCAATAAAACCTAAAAACTAAAATAAGCCAAGTATTAATGCTGAATATTTTATCTATTTATGATGGTTAAAGATGTAAAAATCATTTTTAAATTTAAATCAGTTTCAAAATATTGTTTTAAAATAAACTGTTGGTCGAATTATTAAAGACATCTTAAAATATTTGCTTTATATGTTAATGTAAATATTTTATTGTATCTGTGCTTTCTTTCTTTTCCCAGTTATTTTAAGATGGTAACTATAAAGTTAATTTATTGTTGACATTTTATTTATTTCATTAAAACATGAATTCTCATTTTTTTGGATAGAAATAGTATACCAGATAGGAAATTTTTCAATAATAATTACTTTCAAGAAAATATGAAAGTGTGATATTTGAAAACACTCTTATATCTGAAAATATATTTATTATATTATTTTACATATGAACTATGAGAAGCATTTTCTTGCCAACTCTATTTGGAATATATTATTCTGAAAAATTACTTAAAAGCAGAATTTCTTGTTGGAATTTTTATTTTATTTGCCTCAGCATTTTGGTGTATATTTGTATGAAGTAAAATAAATAGTACAAATTATTCCACAATACTGAGTAAAAGATATTTTCCAATGTTTACTTTTTAAATTTATATAAAGAATTCATAAATATATATTAAAATATGAGCCAAATTTAAAAAATAATTATAATTTATATGCTTATTCATCATTATTTAAATCGATAATCTTGATGAATCTATCTGAAATTGATTTGTTTTTTTTTTTTTTTTTTTTTTTTTTTTTTATGCATGAAAATGTTTTGTGGTATGAAAATAATGCATATCAGTTTTTATGCATAGGCATGACTAATATCAATACTAGTTATACCTATACATATTTTCTTGAATTGAATTGGTTTTTTATATACATTCAAGAAAATATGTATAGGTATAACTATAATAAAAAAATCAAATTTAGATTATGAAACAAAATCAAATTGAATTGATTTTTTTATGTTCTAAATTTTTGTGGTATGAAAATTGTACATATTAATTTTCATGTATACGTATAACTAGTACCAAATTGAAATAAGTTTGCATTAATTGTTCTGATTATTAATTTATGGAAAGAAATAATCCTTATGAGCTCCCATATTCCCGCTTTGGAGAATGGTTACGCAAATATCTTATGTCATCATTGGACAGTTGTTCCAGAATTACAAACAAACTATAACAGGTGGAGGAAATTGCCAAATGGCAAATCTTAAGTAGTTAACAATTTCACATCACTCAAGAGGAATGAGAAATTGCTCAAGAGAAGTGGAAGCAGTGAGGAGAATGGCGTCTAATTCTCTTAATCCGGATTACGTCACACTGAGAAGTCACGGATTTAGTCACGTATCTTCCCAGTTCACGACCCTAGTTTTGATAGAAACTGAGAGAGTCGCTTCTTCTAATTTATGTCTTCTAATATATCAAGCCTCGCAATAAGATGGGTGGAGGTGGTGGTAAACTTCTTGCGAAGTGTCCTGATCATCAATCATTAAATAATACAGTTACACCTAGTGAGTCAGATGCCAACTTTCCCTCCATGAGTGTGGGGCGTTCGAAGTTTCATTTAGCTTTTTTGAAGCCATCCTTGCACCACAAGGTGATGTGCTTTATGTTTCTTTGGAAAAGAAATTACTTTTTTTTATAGTTGTACTTATCTGAGTTATGTGTCTGCTTTGATAGATACACTACTTAACAATTCTAGGCAGAACCCAAAACATGCTACAAACGGATGAAATTATCATTTTGCTTGCCGATCTTTTCAGTATGTTTATCATTTCATTAGCTTCGTTTAGATACTCAACATTCATTTATTGCACTCCCATATGAACAATAATATTCTGTTTTAGCAATCAATCTTCTAATGCTATATGTGCGTTAATTAAATTTTTAGAAACGTATAGAATACTTTTACTAACATAACTTTACTCAAGATCTATTTCTCAATTTTTAATCTTCAAAAGGCCTCTTTAAATCTGTTAATTAAGTAATTCATTTGATATATTTATATTCTGTTATAGTTATATTTTTAAAATATTGTCGATGGAATTGTTTGAAATATGAAAAAGAAAAAATTGGAGACAATGAATAAATATGATTCAAAAATTGTTTTACAAGAGCTAAAATCTAAAATATTGGTCATGTCTTAGTTCTAAAAACGTTCATTTAAAGAAAGTGATTAAATATGATCTGAAAATTGTTGAATATTCGGATATTTTAAACAGGTGCTTAACTTTAAAAAGAAAGAAAAATGTGGACCTCTAATATGCATGGGTGATTTCTTAATATTAATGGTGTATTCTTTGGATTTATATATATCTTTCTTTGTATATAAATCTTCTTTTTTCATGCTTGTGATGGTTCTTAATATAATGTTTTTTCATCTGCATTTTCCCACATTAATATGGTGATATGGATAATTTTAAAATATTTATTTTAATCTACTTGAAATAGAAAAATTTTGATTGGAGAGTATTAATGCCAAATCTAAGACAAAGAGTGAAGTTAAATTATTTCAAATTAAAATTCGATTTAAAGACTTAAATATTGGTCAACAAGAATATTCTTCAAATGCATGTATCTAATAATTATGTTTAAACTCTTTAGACTCTACTTTTAATCTTAAAACCATTATTCTAAGGTTTTTAACTATACATGCAAATAATTATTCACTGATATATAAATTTCCAGCATTTTTATTGATTGAATTTAAAAAATAAAAATTTATTTAATTGAATTTTAATAGCTTTTTAATTTTTAAAAATTGTAGAGAATGATAACAAAAAGACAACTGGATAATTACCTATTGAAATGTTCAACATTTGTTTTGTACAATTTTCTGAAGATAATTTTCATTCAAAGTAGTGCTGCTAAATTAAGACATTAAAATATTTATGCAATAAATATTTTACTTCACTGCACATGTTTCATTTTATTACGATATGTATTTTCTTAAAAACATTTCAAATCTATTATTTTCATTGAAATACATTAACTGTTAAAATAGTGTATATAATCAAAATTTAACTGTAACTTTAATTTGTTTCAAATTCTATCTTATATAGTTTCATATTTTATTTGTAAAATAACTTTAAATTGGTGGAAGATATTCTTCATATTTATTGCAAACTATTGATTCCAAAATATATATATTAATATTATGATATTTTATAATTTATTAAAAAAATTATGATTTTTAAAATTTCAGAAATTAATAATTTAAAAATAATTGACTTTTATATATAACACTATAATACTTCAATTAAATTGAAGTGAAATATCTGAAGTTAAAATCATAATTTAAACTTACTTGTTTTTCTTTAATAATATTTTTTAATTATTTAATATCTTAAGCATATTCTTATGCATAACATTTTATTAAATGTAATAAAAAGACAATAATTCCAGAGAAATAAAATTATTTTACATTGTGAAGAAAACTCAGACTCATGGTTATAGTTTTCTCTGTATATCAAATATTTTTAAATTATAATTATGTATGCAATATGTAATTAATCGGTAATATATATTATACTCACAGTTAAATTAAACAATATAATGATTATTTTATTAATGTTTCAATAAATGTATTCTCTCGAGAGTAATTTTCCCATTTTCATGATCATGAAAATAAAATAGTTTAGAATAATCTTTTCAAAATCAAATTAACGTTTTTGTATGGAGATTGATGCATTGTTTTTATTAGAAATCTACGCCTTACGTTAAATACTTTATTAGCTTATAGTTAAATTCATTCATTCAAATTGCAAGTTGTTTCCATGGAAATCCCTAACTATAAGAAATAAATCTAAATTATTAAACGAGAGAATTAATGCAAAGATAGTATTTTAAAGAGAAGATTATATTAATTTTAAAATTGAAATCATTCGTTTGAGAACTTGATTTATTTAAAATTTTATCAGACTTTATAAAAAGAAATAGAAATTTATTAAGGGCATAATATTATTGTTCTTGAAAAAAATGATAGTTTTTAAATTTATAAAATATTTATAACTTTCGGACATTTCAATTTTTATGTTTTCTTTCCAAATAAAAAAAAATTGAATATTGCTCTTACCACAGACGATCCAATTACATATTTTTTATATTTTTTATAGATTAAAATTCGTATTTTGTTTTTTAATTGGAATTGCATTAATAATAAGGAAAAAAAAAATTACTACCACGTCACACGCAGAAAAGGTATAAAAATGCGTTTTTTTTCACAAATAAATCTCTACTTTAGATTGCTGAGATTGTGACATTATGTCATATTGATTGTGTCTTTTGTGTTTCAATAGTGTCTTTTTGAAAGAAAATGAAAAATGATATAAGAAATCATATAAAATATGGAATTATTTGTAAAAATAAGTTCTTTAATTCATTTCGTAAGCTCAGATAAGAACTGGTCCATTGCAAAGTTAAGAAAAACTTTTAAAATTAAATAATTTAATGCATCTATTTGTGACGTTGTGAATAACATTATTACTTTATTGTTGTTGAGTATTGTCATTACAACACATGCATACAATTACAACATATTTTACGATTTCAAAATCAAACAACAATATCTCGTTCTACAAATATAAATTCATATAATTTTAAATATAACAAATTTTAAAAATTTCGAATCAAAAATTCAAATCTTAAATTTCTCAACCCCATGAAATATACGAATGCTTTTAATCTTCATAAACTAATAATTGAAATATGCAAATAAATATTTGATTATTTTCCTATAGATAAAATGCAAATGTAATGTAAATGTAAGGTTAGAATTTAAAAAAATAAACTTTTTTGATTTAACACATTTAACTGTTGCTGCATTGATTGTAAAATGATTTTCTTTCAGTTGTAAAACTAAAAACAATCGAGATAATTTCGAGGTACAAGATAGTAGGAAAAATTTTGAAGATATGTTTATGAAACACGTCTTCAAATCATTAATAACAGCAATCATTAACAAATTTTTGTAAAGTCATTTGATGATTCTGCTAATCGCAGTGTTTATAAATATGTCAGTGTATGTCCTACATATAACGAAGCGGGATTCTAAAAAACCACATGTATCTTTTCTCTTTAAAATTAATTTCGTTTCTGTTTCCCTGTTACCGAGCATTATTTTTTTAATTAATGTACTAAATAAAATGTATTTTTCTATTGGCCCTTAAAACTTATATAAAATTTATATTCATTAAAATCTACTTAGAATCCCTTAGAAACTACTTTACATTTATAATTTTTCATCTGAATAATTTGTTATAAATTGGCATTTAAAATAAATATATGTAAATGAAAATATCTAAAACACATGCGATATTAATATATTGAAATCATTTTAAAAATATTTTCTTAAAAAAGGGCAAAGCATTTATTTTAATATTATTATTAAATTCATGCTAATTATAAATTTCATAATTTGAAACATTTTGCATCTTATAAGATTTAATTTACATTTATTGTACTCATTTAATTTTTAATTAACTTAAATATTTCTTATTTAAAGTAGATTTTATTTTCATCGTAGAAACATTTCTTAACAATAAATATAAATAAATAATTTTCGAAATATCAATATTCTCATAAACTTGATATCTCTGTCAAATATCTCAGTTTTGATCACATAAAAAATATTAGGGTTAAGATTTAATTCAAATCACAAAAAAGAGCAATATTAATTGTAGCATTACTATGATAAAAATATATAATTTCTGATAATGAATTTCAATGACGATATTTTTATAAATATAAAAACAATGTAAAGCATTATAAATAGTTAGCTATAAGAATTAATTAAATAGTTGCAATAATATATTATCTATAATTACCAATTTTTGAAATACCAGTATACTCATAAACTTGATATCCCTGTCAAATATCTAAGTTTCGATCACATAAATAATACTAGAATTAAAATTTAATAAAAATCACAAAAAAACCTTAGTAATTATAGCATTCCTATGATAAAAATATTTAATTTGTGAGTATAAATTTCAATGATGAAATTTTCATAAATATTAAAACAATGTAAAGCATCATAAATTGTTAGCTATGATAATTAGTCAAATAGTTTCAATAATCTTTTTCTCAGATTTTTAAACTATTTTGCGTATCAATAACTAATTATTTGTTGTGAATGGAACATAATTAATAGATAGATTTGGGTGTAAAAAATCCTATGAATATTTAAACATTAATCATTATATATAAATGCTGTTGTGTGTATTTATATAATTTTCTGATATATTATTCATTTTTCGGTTACAGTCATGTTTTCAAAACAGAAGAAATAACTTTCAATGATTAAATTGATGAAATAAAACCTTACAAAACAAATTTATATGTTTATCTAAATAATCAAGGAAATCTCTTTTTTCGTTTAATTTGAATCGCGATGAAACAAACATTCCTCCCACACAACTAGTTTCCAAACAAACAAACATATCCTTGTCGCAGAACAAAAAAGCAAAGCAGGAACCCATTCATCAAAGCTATCTGATTTTCGGGTGACGAAAAGAATGCTGCAAGTATTCTGGAATGTCGCATTCAACTCACCACCCCACGAAGCCATTCGTCCTCTCCCAGAATCCACACTCTCACACACACAAACCCCGGCCACTGTTTACAATTAATTGGTCCTGGAACCGTTAAAATGTTAACGTCGAAAGAGCAAACACACAGAGTCTGCAGATAAGTAAATGAAACAAAGGGAGGACTGTTAAGCGAAATGTAAACTTTCCAATTCCGTGGCTCTGCGAAATAAATTGAGCCCTACGTGATTTTTGAAATGTGTAATGATCCCACGTGACCTTCTTGGGTTCGTGGTCCTCTTAGCACGAAAACCCTAATCTCTCTACGACGAGAATGGTACGACATTTCGAATTCGATGAGAGATTTATTTGCTGAGCTGCAATTAATGTCGCCGCTCCCACGCACGCTGTGACCTGTTTTATAGATAAGACAACTGCTTACTTATTCCGTTTGTACATTTGGAACTGATCTGCAATTTTAGATAAAATCTGACTCATTTTTACAGCTTTTTTATGTTTTAGCAATATTGTATTTTTTTAATAAAAGTAACAATATTGCTAAAACATAATATTCCTTCTGTGTTCACTGAAATAAAATTATGTTTATAAGAAGTAGCTTATTTAAAATCACTTTAGGATTTTTTGATAATTTTTCAAAAACTAAAGATAAGACATTTGCGTACTTATTCTGTTTGAACAGTTGGAACTGATCTGTAATTTTAGATAAAATCTGACTTATTTTTACAGCATTTTTATGTTTTAGTATTTCCGTTATTTTTAATAAAACGCCCTTCTGTGTTTACTGAAATAAAATTATGCTCATAAATGTCAGCTTTCTTAAAAACATTTTATTTTTTTTATTTTTATTTATTATTTTTTTTTAATAATTTTCAAAAACTAAAGATAAGGCTTGCTTACTTATTTTGTTTGTGCATTTGGAATTGATCTGTAATTTTAGATAAAATGTGACTTATTTTTACAGCGTATTTATGTTTTAGAAATATTGTTATTTTTAATAAAAGGCCCTTCTATGTTTACCTAAATAAAAGAATGTTCTTTTGAGGTAGCTTCCTTAAAGCATTTTAGTATTTTTTCATAATTTTCAAAAACGAAAGATAAGACTGCTTACTTATTCGGCTTGGACATATGAAACTGATCTGTAGTTTTAGATAAAATATGACTCATTTTTACAGCGTTTTTATGTTTTAGCAATATTGTTACTTTTAATGAAACACCTTTCTCTGTTTACCGAAATAAAATTGTGTTCATCAGAGGTAGTATCTTTAAAATCATTTCAATATTTTTTAATAATTTTCAAAAACTAAAGGTAAGACAACTGCTTACTTATTCCGTTAGTACGTTTGGAACTGATCTGTAATTTTAGATAAAATCTGACTCATTTTTACAGCGTTTTTAAGTTAAGCAATATTGTTACTTTTAATACTGTGTTCACTGAACTAAAATTATGTTCATAAGTGCTAGCTTAAAAACATTTCAATAACTTTTGATAATTTTAAAAAATAAATGAATTTGCCATTGATTTTCGTATGTTTAAATATTTTTCAAAACACATGCTAATAACATTTAATATTTGGGAGTGAGATTCAACCACCATACATACGTTTTAATTTTTAAATCTAAATTTTAATTTTATAATAATGAGATAAAATCTATATTTTCAATATTATCAATGATAACAGTTATAATTATGCATTTATAACTAATGGGCTTTGTAAAGAGCATTTTTGTTTATAATTACAAAATTTTATAAGCATTTTGAAAAGAACTGATCAAAAATCACTGATTCGTTAGACATGCCTTTAAGTGAAAAATATCTATTTAGCTATCGGATAAAAAAAATACGTTTTGAAAATTAACGATATATATACCATTTAAGAAATATTTACTTTTAAACAAAAAGTAAATAAATATTTTTGCTATAATATATTATTCAAAATGTTATTTTGCACAACGAAATAATATGTCATTTGTTTATTATCTAAATACAAATCAAATGAAGTAAGGAATATTTGAAGCTTAACTGTAACTGTACAATTAATTAAATTCTGAGGTATCTTCACTCTAAAGATTTTCTGATTGGCTGCGTAATAGTGAAGGCGATAACGTATGCATTTCAGAAGTTAAAGTCCTTTTCAAAAACCGAAAAGATTTATACCGTTAATTTTTGTTATTTCTTTTTCGAAACAATTATGTACAAAATTTAGAAAAAGGCAAAATTTAAAGTCATAGTTTCTATTTTTTTAAATTTGCATTTGTTACAAATATATGAGAAATGTTAAAAGGGAAAAGAGCTAAACATTCCCTTATTGGATTGAGAAGATCTATAGAAGATGTGCATCACGGTGTAAGCAACTTTATATTGAATCCGAATCAGTGTTAATTTCGGTTTAATTTATTCACAAATACCAAGATACAAATTATTCATTAATACCAAGTTCCAACTTATTCACAAATACAAAGATCCAACTTATTCACTAATACTAAAATCCAACTTATTCACATATACTAATATTCAACTTATTCACAAATACTAAGATCCAACTTATTTACAAAAACCAAGATCTAACTTATTCACAAATACCAATATCAAACTTATTTACAAACATCAAAACCAAATTTTGGAAATGTAACAAAGCTTATGTCTTAAATTAGCCAGAGATCAATTTCCTGCAGCTAGAAATGTTGAGTTGCCTTATATGTAAATAAGAATAAATCGATATTTTTCTTTAATGAAAGGAATGAAATTTCCCTAAAAATTTGCAAATGACAGTAGATTTCTGGAAATGGTTATTTTGAATAAAAGGTAACACAAAAAAGTGCATTGCTATTAGATGATAAGACAAATAAAGTAAGCTAAGGGATGACAAATTTATCTTAAACTCTTATCAACTGTTACAATAAATTCATATATCTTTTAATTGAGCACAAAAATTGTATTCTCAAGATAGATTGGAAAACATTAAGAGAAATTTTTTACGGCTTCAAATTAACAATCTATAATTGTTATATTATAAAGATTTCGACGCAAATATAATAAAATTTCCACATTTAATTAATAGAATAACTTTATATTTTGTAATAAATCACTCTTCAAAGAAAGCACGATAACATCATAAACTTATTTAATGATAGAAATAAAAACAATAAAAATAGATAAAGAATAATAAAAAAGCTAAAAATAGTGAAATTCGTTATTAATAGATTAGGAATAGCATACAACTTTTTATTCAACATTTTATAGACAAATAATTTTTAATATAAATAGTTATTAATTTTAATTTATATGTATAAAACCAGGTTGAATTCCATGTATACAATAAAACATTAGTAGAAAAACAAATTAAAATAAATAAAAAAGTTATTAAACTATAAATACGTTAATTATTCATTATACATTCCACCTTATAATATTTTAATTACAGATTAAAATCTGATTAATTACAAATTTTTTCAACAGATGACAATATAGTTTAATATAAGTAATCATTAAAATTTAATAAATTAATAACTTAGTAAAACCACCAGAGAGGTAAATTTTGTTTTTAAAATTTTTTTCATGGTAAAACTCTAAAAAAATATTTCTTTATTGCACAAAAATATAAATCATTATTTTAAAAGAATAAAAATAAGCATTAAGAGACTTAACATAACAAAAATATACGTGAGATTTTGATTTTACGATAATGGCATTCACACACAAAGATCGTGCGTAATATTTATTCAATGTTTTCATAATTATTAGCGTAAAAATAAAAATGGTACAACTCTTCATTTCAGATTACATGCCTCATTGACTTTTATTATCAATGACTTTTATTGTTAACTTTTATTGTAAATTAGGAACAGTTGAACAAGTGGATTTCTACTTGATGCCAAGTCATTGGCACTCGAGTTCATACAATGCCTCTAATGACATCCATGCTGCCAATAGCAAGAATGCAAAGCTTTAACAATCGGCGAAGTTTTAGAAGTGGAATTGAATTACCCAAATCTAATATCACATTTGGTAACTAACGAGAAAAAAAAGATTCTATTACTTAAATTACAAAAATAGGAACTACTGATACAAGTTGAATTAAAAATTATGATTTTTTTTTTATTTCCAAAGTTTGTTGGTAGAAATAAAATTCTAAACATTATTTGCGAGTTTGAAAACTATGAATTTTAAGATCTATAAATGTCTTTGAGTAAATTGATGAGGCAGAAGTTGCTACTAGGAAAAAAGTAAAACAGTTTCTTGCACCAATTTTAAAAAAATATATTTTTTATTTTCAAATTTGTTTTCATGGAAATTTACTGGACAACGATAGAGAAATATTTTATGTAAAAAAGTGAGAACAATTTTCACACCATTTTATATTTTGACACAATTTTCGAAAAGTTATACTTGATATAATTTTGAATTTGATGCAGTTCTGCTGTAATAGGGCATTTTAACATTTGAAATCTTGATGGACATTTAAACGTGATAGTTTAAAAGTCATCAAAATCTTTAAATCTTGATTAACATAAATATTTTGAGTTCACGGTGTAATAGTATACATCACAATATTTCGATTTAAATGAATCGAACAACATATAAAAAGATCAAACCAATTAACATATAGTTAATATTTTGTTAATAGTTAATTATTGTGTTGCATTACTTTTAAAATGCATCTGAGCTTAGAAAAAATTGCATCCATTTGTAATTCATATAATTTGTTCTTTATTATATTTGCAAATTTCATCATAATCTTAATCAAGTTTCCTTCATGGATACTTGAAGTTGCATTTTTGCCTCTACGCTAGTAAATAAAACACTTGTCTTTCCACTTTTGGCTATAAATAAATCTTTCTTTAAAATATTACTTGTTCAGAATTTCCTACTTTTGAGAGTAATATGTAACATAATAGCTTATGCGCACTTAAAGGTCGGAATTCCAAAATCTGAAGTCTAATAACAGCGAATAATGAGGAATTTAAAGTTTCATAAGAACAATATTATAGTTAGAAAGGACCAAATACAAACAAAATTTTCACAAATATATTATATTTCAGAAAAGGACAATTTTAAAAATAATTGAGTGCATGTTTGTTTTTTAGATCAAAAATGTTTTTTAGTGAATTTGTAAGTAATTGCGTTCCTATTTTTTGTTAATTTACTTTTATTATACTTATTATTTCTTTGTTATATATTGAAATTAGAGATGCAAAACTGAAAAAATAATTAGGTGTTGTGAATTTTTATGTTAAGTTTTAGAGTTTGACTGCATTATTTCACCAGTAATCAAAATTATTGAATTAATTTAAGATGATAATTATTAAATGTTTTTTTGTTCATTAAAATAATTTTTAGATAGTAAAATATTGATCACAAAACTGAAATATTGCAAAATAAGCATGACAATATATATTAATAAAATTTATGATAAAAAACACTTGAACGTTTAAATAATGAGAATAAAATTTAATATTTGTTTTCTAATGTATATTTTTAATATAATGTTTACTTAAAACTATTTTATATTATTGATGAATATTTTTTTTTTACTTTTTGATTAAAACAAATACCGTACTTGTAAGACAGGCAGTAATCATGTTATATGTTCACTCATTTAAGTTTGACTTTAGAGGGTTAGTTCTACTTCACATATTTAGTCATTAATTAATATTAATTAAATTGAAAATCTTATTGTGATTAACAGACAAATTTTCATAACTTTTCGTAAAAAATATTAATTTTATAGCTTATTGTTTAGTAATTGATTAAGGTTTAATCATTTTCGAGCTAGTAATATGTAAGAGAGGGGGAGAGTCAATCAAAAATTTACAAAAATTTATTTCCTCAATAACTATTATAAAACTGAGCAACGTAACTTAAATTTTAGTCAGATTTGGCTGTAATATATAATATAAAAGTTGAAGTTATTGATTTTATAAGAAAGAAAGAAATTCTACTCTGCTCAAGGGAGGAATATTGAAATTTTTTGTGCATTATGTAGGTATATATAGATAAGAGAAGACTTTTCTTAGAAATTATTGGAATATTCTAAGGAATATATATAAAAATCAGTACAAAATCTCAGAGAAACATGAAAAAGAATAATAGATCAATAAAAACATTTTTTTTTTGTTACTTCGTATAAAAATATCTTTAAGACTTATTTCACGTAAGCTGGTTTTCTTACTAAATGCTTTCTGTTTTTTTTTAAAATTTTAATAAAACAAGTAAGATTTTCTTATTGCCAACAATTTGTCCTTTTGGTTATTACTTTCGGAAAAAATAAGACCAACATCTAAAATAAGTAAAGGAAGAAAACATGTTTCTGCAATATTATGTCACTTGGAATTTTCCCTTTTTTAGCACTTCAGCTGGTGGAATTGATACTATCTTACGCAGTGCGGCACCCACTGTGTATGCGTAACATTATAACGTCGAAAATGAATGGGAATTTATAAGCTGTAGCCAACAAGAATAATCCAAATCTTGAGCTTCCACTCCCAGAGATATAGTTTCTCGTGGAGGACATTGAAACCATCATCATTTTACATGCCCCAGTTACCATTAATGAATTTGAATGTGTTATATTCACTAATGTTAACTGGGTGTAACTTCTTTTCCTACTATAATCTAATACTATTTTATTTGATTATAGTAGGAAAAGAAATTGTCCTATTATCAATTGATTTTAGCTAATATAAAGATAGAGAGAGTATTTTATAATAAATATTTTACTTGATATTAACATAATCACATTATTCACCCTCTAAACAATTGACCAATTTACATGATATTTCATATCAATCAAAATTGTTGTAATGATAGATCCCGTTGGCATATAGTTTATGTAATCTGTTATAATAAACAATTTGCCATATATATATATATATATATATATATATATATATATATATATATATA
>JAPDSC010131394.1:23483-38340 GCA_026290005.1 Latrodectus geometricus | reverse complement strand
TATATATATATATATATATATATATATATATATATATATATATATATTATTAAGAAAAGTATCCAATAAAAGAATTAACATAAAACATGTTTAAAACTACTCAAATCATGAAATGAAAATTTTGTTCATTAACTCCATTGAAGCTTAGCTTGTTTTAATTAATGTCAAAATCAATGAAAGCTGTAACTAACCATAAAACGAGATTGAGGTATGTGTATAAATTATGCTTCCTCCTTTTCCAACCATGGATTCCCCTGGTGTCATTAATTCATATGAAGTGAAAACGATATTTAGAGACAGAAAATGAAACTGATAGCTCATACTTAACCTCGCAAATGCAGCTAGTTTTACTAAACCAGGGGTGGCAACACATTCATCACATGCCACAGAGAGTTCTTTTGAGGTGGAACATGTTCTCTGCATGATAGTTATTCGATCGAATCCGAATTAATCGATCATATCTTGGGGTGTTGGACTCAAAGACATATCTTGAGAAGAAGAGTTAAACCGCCCCTTTCAGTTTTAATGGATTTCAGTTTCATTAAAAGCAATTCCACTAACTCATACTTACTTAACTACTCTTTCAAATACTCGTGTTTGAGAGTTGAAATAATTTATCAAAGGATCTTAAACGTAAAACGCTGTTTGGATATTTATAATAAAGGACATTGCTAATGATGCAATGGTCTAGAGTTTATGGCTGTAAAATCTTAGTCAGACGGAAATGTTTCTATCTTTGCTACTAGGGCGTTTGGGTTGTGTCCAAGGGTGACTTTGTGTTCTTTTTCATGATTTGTGCCTTTTATGATGAATAACTCTCAATTTATTTGCAGTGATTTATTACGTAGCAATTGTTATTCACAAAGAAGAAGATAATTTGCTTAAAACTAGGAAAAAGACTAAGAAAGTTGGTGGAACTAGTTATTTTTAGATATTTTATCTGGCACAACTCCTGGAAAAAATTACTAAACGGAAAATTAGGTTTTATTATGCTTTCAACATTTAGTTACTTTTTTATTTAGTTAATGTGGCAAAAAAGAAATTGAATGTTTTGATAGGGAATTTAATAGGGAATTTAGCCAAGTCTCAATTTCATCGGATGTTTTTTTAATAGTAAGTATAAATCCATAGTTCTATAAATGCAGTGACTAAACCCACTGTAATTTAAAAACAATGAACAAAACTTAAAGTATGATAACTAAATTTACAAAAATACAAGCAAATGAAGAATGGATTACAATTTTAAATTTATATTGTATAAGATAAGAGATGTTTCTATTTAACGAATACTCAATTCCCAGAAAAAACAAAACACTTAGGATTTTCCTTTAGTTTTTCATTTGAATTTAAATTTTAGCTCTTGATTTACAGATAATACTTACAATATGAATTTAGCTTTATATCTGTTATGTATACAGTTTTTTTCATTACACATTCTATATTTTTAATTTATTTAAACATTTAAATTATACTACTTTTGTCCGAAATACATGTGTTTTTATGAAATGAATTCTTTTTATTATTTAAATTATTACATAACATTTTTTATTTGGTGTTAAGAAAAATTAGGATAAGGATTTCAAGGTTTATCCCCGTATTAATTAGTAATGACATAATATTTTTAATTGTTCTGGCATAAAATTCTGGTAATAAGATTTATGTTTTCTACAATTAATTCTTAGATGCAATCTATTAACAAAAGGCTTTTAAATTAGGTGTTTAATTTTTGAAAGATAATTTTTTATGTAGAAAATTTATAATACAAATATATTAGACTTCAGTAACTCTACATAATTCTTGAAAAAATTTGAATTGTACAAAAAGAACTCAAAAAAAAAAGAAAGAGTTAAAATAATTTTTGGAGGAGAGCAATTTGTCATCTAATATAAATACTTGAAAACTTTATTTAATATCTAGTTATTTTTATCTTCTTATTCAAATATCTGACTAATACATTAGCTTATATGTAAGATATTTTTGATATTTATGAGCTACATTTCTTGATTTTTTTAGCCTCAAATTTAAATGGCTGAAATTATTTGCAAATTAAATTTTGAATTTAGAATTATGATTATGAAATTAATGATCTGTCAGTAGAAATATATAATGAAAAAAAATTATAACTATTGATTAAAATATCGTATAGTAAAATAATTATTATTATACTTTTACTATAGTATTTTGAAAATTGTAATTAAATAAAATAATAGTCTCTTCATTTGAAACAATAATGAATTTAAGCATGATAATTTACATAATATATAATAACTTAATGTAATTTAGTAACATAATGTTTATAATTGAAAAAAGAAATTGCAAAAATGATAATTTGAAAGTAGAAAAAAATATTGTATGTATAATGTCATGAGATTTTTAGACAGTCTTCTATATTAAATGAAATTAATTATCCATATAAATATAGTCAGAATTATATATATATATATATATATATATATATATATATATATATATATATATATATATATATATATATATATATATAATTCTTCTTTTACATTTCAAATTTTATCAAGAATTATGTTATATGTAGCTAATGTATTGTATTGTAATGTATTGTATGTGTAATGTAACTATATGTACATTAAATGTAACTTAGTTTAATATATTTTAGCTATACATTTTCAACATAAAAGAATTAGCTTTCAAAAATTGAAACACCTAATTTGAAATCATTTTGATGATAGATTAAACCTAAGAATTAACTATAGAAAACATAAGCCTTATCCTCAGAACTTTATACCAGAACAATTAAAAATATCATATCATTACTAGTTAATACGGCCATAAACTTTGAAATCCTTATCCTAATTTTTCTTAACACTAAATATATACATATTTGTGTTTTATATATATACATATATATTTCTCTGTAAAGCAATCCCACCATAAAGCATCACCGAAAATAGTAAATTATTTTCTACAGATAATATGATCAAGTTACGAAAGAAAATATTCAAGTTAATTAAAGCGCTAAAGAGTAATTAATGAATTTTCTGAATAATTACGGTAGTAATGCATTAATTCCCGTTGCTAGAGAAAAATTTTCGAAATAAGGCGATGTTTAAAAAATCCACTATTTTGCATTTACTAGGAGTGAAATTGAAATATTTTCTAAATAGAATTAAACAAAACGTAATATTTCCAAATCTAAAAGTAATTATGATAATCATTATTATAAAGGGAAAGAAGGATTATTTTGTTCATGAACATACTTTTAGTTTAGGAAAATTCGTTCATTATTTTGAAAGGAAACATTGAATTACTTAAGGTTTATTTTATGCATTTTATTTTATATTTACTTAATACATTTTATTCTTGATTTGATTTTACTAGTTATTAAAGTTAGAATTAACAAAAGTATTGTTAAATTGTATCTGGAAAAATTTTTAGAATTTATCTTTTACGATTTGTAATTTTTCATGATAAATATATGATTAAGATAAATGTTTGGTTAAATTTGAGAAATAATTTTGAAAACTGGAAAAAAATTAAGTTACGAAGATAAATATAAAGTAATTTAGTTACAAACATCAGATATTTTATAAAAATTGGTGGGAATTTGGTGGGAATTGGTGGGAAGTGGCGGGAATTTTTCTGTTTGAGCAAGGAGACAGGATGACGCTTGTAATCTTATATGATTAAGTGGTGTAATAAGTTCGAGCCCTGCAATGTGTTCCTTGTTACTTTGCAGATATTCTAAATTAAGCAATGGAAAATCCATTATGTGTCAGTACAAGATTTGGCTATTTAAAATGATATCGAATCAAACAATATATAAAAATATTGATATTCCTTCTTTATAAAATTTGCTCAATGTGTAATAATTTTGAATGAGAAAAAGAATGAAAAATGTTCTAACACAGGAATAATTTTTTGCGAAATAAAAATGGTAATTATCTGCTACTTTTTTATTAAAATGATACTTAAAGAGCAGCATATATAAATATCTACTATTATTTAACGATACACCTGGTATAATTATAAGAAATAAGTATATTTCAATGGACAATTTTTTATTAAATTTACGTTTTTATTTTATTTTGAATATTTATAAATAAAGTAGCATTTGCAATAATATTAAACGAAAATGTAATATATTTAAAAGCGCACCCATACTGCCAGCCTAGCTAGCATTCGACAAAAAAAAAAAAAAAAAAAAAAAAAAAAAAAAAAAAAAAATTACAAATTTGCTTTATTAATTTATTAGAAGAATCAGTAATTCTTACATGGCATGTAGAAACTGATATTTTACAAATTTACTTTCGTAAAGATTGCTGTACTTCCGTTTTGGTTCACTTTAAATTTCATTCTCTTCTTCAGCTAATTTTTAAGTCAAAAACATCGTTACATATGCCTATTATTTTTTTTAAAAAATAGTAAAATATATTAACTTTCTAAATATATTAGTTGGTGTGAGGTGTTGTTGTTATATATGACACTTGGCAATGCCAATCCCACCCGTCAGTTACTGGGCGAATTATGTCAGAAAGTGGGTCTTCTGTTTTTGAATAGAGCACCCTCAAACGAGGGTGAAAGTCCGTTTTTGGCTCACAGATGGCAGCACCATCTGGGTTCACCAATATAGAGATAGGAAGCCAGAGAAGACTTAAAGCCTGGCTCATAGCACTCCATTTTGTTATTAATTTGGAATGGGTACATGGAGGACATTGTGGCCAATGTATATTTTACGAGCCCCAGTCACCGTTAGTGAACACGGTGGACCTTCGATTAAGCCGAGATTCGAACTTGCCACTTGTCGGTAACGAGAACGACGCCCTGGTCAAACAGGCCATCGTGGCCCGTAATGTGAATTGCTATCCAGTTGGATAGAAAATCATAAAACATTGAGGTAGCTGATATTTTATAATAAGATAATTATACAAAAATTATTTAAGCAAGTGAAATTTTGAGAGAGATCATATAATTGCTTATAATTGATGGCAAAGTACGTTAAGTTGCTTAAAGAGTGTTATTAACTTCATTATGTTACAATTATTTTATTGTAAATAAATTTTTGGTTATAACTTTGCACATCATAACTGTATTTTTATGTGTCAAATCTGTGATTTTCAGTTATTTTTTTTTAATTAGATTTGTGTATAGATAAAGCCAAAATATTTTTGATAATACATGCAGCAACATTAAAAGAATCCACACCATTAAAAAACTTTACCACTTTTTCCTCTAAGTATCAAAATTATGAAAAATCTTCTTGAGTTTATAACTTCTTTGAATTTAAATTCATCTAATTTTTTCTAGTATTTTTGCAACTCTTTTTTTCTAACTTTATTTATCAATATGTGATTATGAATTACACTTTTTATATTATTTATATTGTATTTCTTTATATTATACTTACATCTTTTTATATTTTTGCTGTAGAAATGTTTTGAAAATTCTTCCTTATTGATCAAGGCATATTGTTGGAATATTTTTATCAAACATTTGTATTCTGATATTAGCTTCAATATATGCTGGAACCAAAGTTTCATGTTTAGTTATCATAGAGATCTCACATTGGAAATGTCTACTCTCCTCAAAAACAAAGTAAATTGATGAATGTGGTATTTCTTAATTGGTACAGAGTTATAATTTCCTTTCAATGACGACATTGTTTCCTCATTTTCAGAAAAAGAAACGAATGATCCTGAGCGATGCAAAAATGGAGATCTCATTTCCTCATCTGTGTTTAATAGGGAAATGCTTTTGATGATATTTCTCGCTCGCTCAATCCACTTCCATTCAGCCATCCAGTCATTTCTCTCTTGTCCTGGTCGTTAACAAAATCTAATGAGGTTTTAGTAAGTCACAAAAAGCGAGGAAAAACAGCAAAATTTTGCGCGCGCTCACCCCAAACTTATCTTTCCCTAACTATGGAAGGTGGATGTGATTGATGGTTGGAAGTTAATGGACATATAATGAGAGCCAATGTGAATGACGACGGAAGAAGTACGGGCAAAGGAACAACCGTATCATGTACAGGTACTGCACAAAAGAAGAAACATGGAAGTTGCAGTTACATTATTCGAAATGTTTGTCCCATAATTAATTACGAGGATTTATAAGAAAGCTCTGTTTTCAAAATAGGGTAAAGTTTATTTTAAACTTCACGGCAGCATACTTTCTTTTTTATTTCATTTTTTGAGCAACTGATTTTCTACAAGTTTATTTGGAATTATATTTCCATTGATACAGTTTTATTTAATACATTAATGTATTCAGAAAAAGTATGTTTATTTTTTTTTGCATCAATAAAAAATTGAACTGTTTATTGAAATCTTATGTTTATTATCTTTTTGAATTTATCGCAACCTGTAAAGTTTTTATCATCAGAAATTTGATTGAATTGAATATTAATTCCATCAATATTTTAATGTTTTATTTATTATTTCTTATGATAGTTAAAATTACTAAATTTTTATCACTGGTTTTAGTTTTTCCAATTTGTTTAATTTTATAACATAAATTGCAATTTTCATTTAATATTCTAGCTTAATTTCAATGAATTATTGTTCAGGATCATTTATTTATATATTGACATAAATTTATTTCATGTATTATAAAATTTAACAAAATGAATAATTGAACATTATTTTTGAAGTTTATATTAGTCTGTATATTTTAATGAATTTCTTATTTCAGTTAGTTCCACTAAATATTGAATGAAATTCACTAAAATATGATATCACAGTTGATTTTGGTTTCTAATTATTATGATATACACCAAGAGAAAGACACTAATAATGTATATAGCATAGTTGTGGTTTTTGAGAGAGAGAGAGAGAGATACACATTTCTCCAACTAAATAATTATTTCAGGAATGATTTTATTAATTACTTAAATGACTCAATATTATTACATGAGAATATCATAGGTAATTAATGATAATACTTCTCTATCAAATTATCTAATAAAATACATTATAATAATATATTATTGTGTAATTCATGTTACTAAATCGTTATTAAATATGACACCCCATATCTAGTAAACGTGACTCTGATTTTACAGTCCTTGTCAATATAACTTTAATTCTGATGAATAATGCAGGTGAATTTACCTTTAAAACAATATTGGTAAAGATTCTCATTAACTTAACTATAATCATGATACTTTTCCGTATTTATATTTCTAACTCAATTTAAAATCATTATTCATATTAAGTACCAATTTTACCATTATAATGATTTATTCATAAATCATTATAATGATACAATTGGTACTATATTATGATTTATCCATAAAATTTATATGTTAAACAAATAAAAAAGAACAAAAGAGCTGGTGTAGGTATGATATCACGCATACAAACCATGGTTATAGTTCCCTAGAGCACTTATTGTCCACCACACCATATATTGACCCTACAGCAATCAGACTGTAAGTTGATGGTATGATGATACATCATCTATGTTTTTTTTTGAGAAAATGCAGTGTGTACCCCACCTATGCATGCTTAGGATCACATTATTGAGTTGCATTTGGGACAAAGATTTCTATGCGCAATAAATGCTTTCAGAAGATCTTATACAGATGTAGGAGGTCGTTGACGGGCAAATTTGTCAGTCAAGCATATATTACACCTGATCTATCTTTTTAAGTCCAGTAAGAATGCTGGTTAGTTTATATGAGTGAAATCCTCCAATTGATGTCAGTCATTAACATTGTTAGAATGGTGAGAGAGAGGACGAGCGTTGCCATCCATAAACACAAAAATTCAGCACACACCGCATTCCTAAGGAAACAAACATGTCGTTCCAGAATGCTATTTCGATAAATTTGGTATGTCATGGTTCTGATATGAACATTCAGATCAGTTCTGGATCCAGGATGATGCCTAACATCACGTTACGTGACGTTGATGGTCAATAATGTTTTGGAAATCCTCTGAATTACTCACGTTCTCCATATAAAAGTACCAAGTGAACCGAATTTGTTAAAACTTTACACGTAAAAAGTCATTTCTAGGAAACAAATTATTTTGAAACATAAAAATTTAGAAATATGCTTTACGAAATTTTTAAAAATTAATCAAATGCAAAACTAATTTTTGTATTAAAAATTGCATAAATAATATTTATTGTTTCTTTAAAATTATATTTGAAATATTGTAAGCAATGTTTAAATTAATAAAAATGACCTACTGTTGTTTAAAGTGATGACATTTAGATATAAAAGAGAAATGTCTCCGTTATAAAAGCCTTTTCGTTGTTTAATGTGTTTTATAGTAGTGAAAATCTTAAGAGTTTAAACCTCTCTAGACTTTGAACCTCATTGGTTGGTCCAGATCCCGCAGTTTTGGACATCAGTTAATCCAGATGGGACTATAAAAATGGTAGTTATTTGAAGCACCAAAGAATCAATAAACTTTTACCTGACATCAATAACATGTTTTTCTCTTTGCTAAAAATCAATTTATCAGTTTAAAATGTTGACTATTTCTACGAGCATTTTTAGCGTTATTTTTGTCCTAACAATAAAGATTTAACATTATCCATGTGAGGCATAACTTATAGACTTTTAAAAGCATTGCCTTTAATCTATATTAAATTGATAGATTAAAATTGACCAATTAGAATAGAACAAATTCATTAAAAACAATTCAAAGTTATTTTTAACTCTGATCAGAATATGGTCTGTCCTTTAAGATTAAATTTTAGAATCAATACAATAAGTTAAGCAGATAACATATTATTCTATAAATACGAATCAAGTAGAACAGACTTTAAAAACATTAATATTTCAAATTTATATTTATTGACATTAATTTGATTAAAAATAAATATATGATATATCTATTTGAAGGAAAAAGTTAAAGAAAAAAAGAAAGTGAAGAAGAGAATAGCTTAAATTGAATAAATAAAACGGAAGTAAAATATAAAGATTTTAAAAATTTAAAAATTTATAATCAACAGAAATTTTCCTGGAAGCATGTAGCTATATGCTTATCCATAATGTATTTTAAGACAAGGAAATACACTTCATTGTATTTCGAACCTTAACTTTTTATTTGACCTACAGAGCTTTAAGTGCATTAAATAAATTATATCCATTATATTTTAGTGTTAATATTCTTTATAATAAAACTATTCATAATATATTGAAAAAGACATGAAAGATGAAAAACTTTTACAAAAAGTAAAGGTAGCATATTCAAAAATATCAAATTAACATAAGAAAACACTACACAGTTTTGCAATAAGACGAGATAAAACTATTTATAGTTAAAGTCTATAATATAGTTAAAACGTCAATCACATCCATTAACTCTAAATGACGAACCCAATCAAAATATGATACACATTCACCTTCTACAAAGTTTTAATCAATACATTTAGTAATAAAATGCATAAAAATCACGATATAGGAAAACTAATCGCTACATTAAAAATTAATCTTGAAAATGAAGCAATTTTTTACACTGTCATGCAAAAACAACACTATTGATTTTTCCTATTCCATGCAGACCTTATAAATTAATCTATGTCCTTAGACTAAATTGTAACATTAATTTTCTTTTTACTTTTAGAATGTTTAAATATTACTAAAATCAATATTTCATCTTTGTAAATGAAATATTGTTTTTATTTTCTATAATACACTAAAAATTCATACAGATGACAACGTCACTACAGGAGACTTATCAATAGAAAAGTGAAATTGAAACTGAGTTTGACTGCGATCCGGTATTTTTATTGACAACTCAGGCCGTTGCTATAGTGATGCAACATTGTATGCAATATTTATTATAGTATGTCTCTTGTCTTCTACAAAATAATTTAAATTTTCGGAGAGAAAGAGATAAAATAGAGTTTTTTGAGAATTAACATTTAAAACATAATATAATTTAGAAAAAAGAATAATTATATATTGCTTTGAAGAACACATAAAGATGAAATTAATAAACATACTTTGTTTTTGTGTAAATGGGTAAATTGCTGCATCTTAATGAAACACCGTACAATAATCACTATATAATAATTAAAAAAGCATGTTACAATTTATCTTTGAATCAATCAAGTATAATAGCAAAATAATGCAAAAGCGTACATTTAAATACTTCTTCGTTTTGAAGAGAATAAAAAATGCTTGCAATGAACAATTGGACCTAAATAAAATGGCAAATATGTATACTTATTACCGTAATGTATCAATATTTTAAGATTTTTTTCTAAAACATCAGGATTTTATGCTTTTTAAATAAAAATATATTAATGTTTATTTTATTTTTAGTGAAAAATTTCAGATTGTTAATGTTTTTCTCCATACATATAAGAAAAACTACAAAACAACAATTTATTGCTATTATTGTGAACCTGTTTCTGCAATTGGACACCAAAAATTGAATGAGACCTGTATATTTGTAAAGTACTCTTTAACGATTCTTATTCAACTTAAAATTTACGGAATTTAACCTCAACCAGACACACAATCTGAAATTTTTGACTAAAAATAAAAGAAACATTAACATATTTTTATGCGTAGATTTCAATACGTCTACGTTTTGAAAAGAATAAAAAATTGTTGTAATGAACAATTGGATCTAATTAAAATGGCAAAAATGTATACTTATTACCATGATGTATCAACATTTTAATTTTTTTTCTAAAATATTAGAATTTTATGCTTTTTAAATAAAAATATGTATTGTACGAATTATATGTATGAAAAATATGTATTGAAATCTACGCATAAAAATATGTTAATGTTTATTTTTTTTTAGTTAAAAATTTCAGATTGTGTGTCTGGTTGAGGTTAAATTCCGTAAATTATAATTTGAATAAGAATCATTAAAGAGTACCTTACAAATATACAGGTCTAGCTCAACTTTTGGTGTTCAATTGAAGAAACAGGTTCACTATAATAGCATTTAATTGTTCTTTTGTAGTTTTTCTTATATGTATAGAGAAAAACACATTAAAAAACGCAGTAAGATGTTTCAGGAAACATATTTTACATCTTAATTTACTCCATAAAAGTTCTATAGTTAATTTCACACAGTTAACTTTTAAATCCTTTAGAAGAAAAAATATATAAAAAATTTTAAAAATGAAGCGTATTATTTCTTTATTTTAAGTTATCTTATAAAATATCATTATTTAATACTATATTACTATTTAAAATGATCAGCTAATGGTTTAGCCTTCTAGTAATGTTACGCATAATTATATACAAATATAATCTTAAGCATAAAATTCTTAAAAAGGCAATAATTATGAAAATAGATCTTCTTAAAAATGCACCTAAAAATGAAATCTTTCTCGGTAATCTTTTAAGTGGAAAAAGTGAATCTTAAAAATATGTTTTGCAATTTCTTCATTTATTTTAAATGCAGCATTCTTCAAGAATGTAATATAAATTCAAATACATATACTCAGATATAAATACTTTCTATTAAAAATTGGAAATATTTCAAAACAAATAAAAGCAGTTTCTTAGTAATTTATATTCATCAGTTAATTTCTTCTAAAAGAAAAAAATGATTAAAGTTTCAACATTTATTTATGTAGATTCTTAAGTATTGAGATTTTTGGTCAATATAATTCTTAGTGGAAAATTTTTAATTATTGAATCAAAGTTTTTAATTTAAATCTACTTTGAAAAAAATTGTTATAGAATATTTATATTATTGTTAAAATTCTTTATAGAAAGAAAGTATGTATATACTCTCTCTCTCTTTGAGTATCCCGCTTTGCACACGTCCTAAGCATTCACAGGAAAGAGTGTAATAGCGTGAGTAGCGCCACCTAATGAGAAAGTATAGAAAACAATTTCGGTAAATGTTTTTCTAATTAATGGAATGGCAGTAAAGAATTGGTTGTTGAGGTATAATTCTTACTATTTCTTGAATCTGTGAAAAATTGATATACATGCATTTTTCAAATTAATAATCAAGAATAACAAAAGTACTTTTTTATATATTTAATTAATTATTTGAATCTATTTGACTTATTATTTATCTGTATTATTATGTCAAATTTAAACATATTTATCACAGAGTTTCCATGGAAGTTAACATTTCAAAGTTTCTATTTCTTACAAGTAATGTTTTTCAAAATATTAATAAAGTGATTGTTTTAATTAAGATGTAAATCCTAATATATACATTGAGGAAAAGTATTAAACATGATCGAATATTTAATTTTTATTCTTTTTTCCTTTTCAGTGTCTTATAAATATTATACAACCATATTATGTTAAATAGCAGTTTACATTAATTAAAAAAGAGTTTTGTGAAGAATTTCTATTAAGTAATTGGATAGTATATTTAAAAAAACTCCCGGAATTGTAACGTGTTAGAAAATATTAGAGATAGAATTAATAAAGTATTTTTGAAATTAAAGTAGAAATTTGAAGCTAAAATAAACTTTAATAACTAAATACTAGAATAGATCCTTTAAAATTGAACTTATAACTATTAGAATAAAACTACTCACTAAAAGATATTCAAATTTGTCGAGGTATTTGGTAACACTTTTCTGTCTTAAAATTTTTGTTATGAACTGATATAATTTGGTATTAAAAATGTATTTTTGACATAAAACTTAATACTTTCTTGTGCGCGTTTATGCAAATTAAAATTTAGCGTAAGCATTATATTTCTATTTATTAACCTATAATATGACACTACGAGGTATTTGTGTATTGCAGTGCTGTGATATCAACTGCATTTTTTATAATCCTTCCATCATAAGCCCACGAAGATGTTTTAATTTATTGCAATATTTATAACCAAATGTATGTGTTGTAACACTCATGGGAAATGAAATAGTAAATAAAAACTTATTTCAAACTACATTATTTGATTTATCATGTTTATGGTAATTTTTTGGATTTATTATATTTGCCTATAATTGATTATAAATGACTTGGTTATCCTATATGTATATTTTAATCTCTATCACTAATAATAATAACCATGTTTACTTTTTTAGAAAACTAAATAAAAAAATAATGAATGAAAATTTACTTGCTCTAAATTTCCGTTATTGTTTGTGCACAAATATCTATATTTTATATTAATAATATTGCGTTGATTGCACAATTTATGCACAAACAATTCAGGCAAATTTTTTTGATGAGTCTCAAATTCTCTCTAAATATAATTTTCCAAAATAACTTACTTAAAAACTTTTTCTGCTCACCAGTTCGTATGCTTGAGAAATTTTCCCACACGCAACTGGTCAATGATTATATTGAAGTCATTAAAAGTTCCGACAAAGCTATAAAGTAAATCACTTCTTATTGAGTCATTCAGACGAAACCGCCAATGCTTCACTGTAACCGTCACTCCTAACTGAGCACTAAATCCTTGTCACACACAAGCGATCGCCGTTCATTCATGCGATGCAAATGAAGGTGACGTGCAAATCGATTAATCGTTTTCTATCGATGTCCGATTATATTTATATCTAATATTGTATCGTCATCAATCTAAACTTTTCTATGGAAACGGTGTTGTGCGCTTTGGGTGGCAGTTCTGGTGCTTCGAGCATTTGTTTTGGAAACTTCAAGTTCGAAAATTTGTGTGAACTAACCTAGCAGACGACGAACACAACTGTTTTGGCAGACGATAGGAGGAAGCAGAGCAGTTGCAGACGATCTTTCTCCCGAGTGTGTGAGGACTCGGGTTGAGTTGCGCTTTGCGCGGAAGTAGGACGCGACGATTTCGATGTGCTAAGGGAGGGGACGGATATTTAGAGGAGCGTTCAAGAAAAAAGAATCCAAAACTAAGAGAAAAGTGTTCTTTTTCACGTAATACTACTAATCACGATGCTACTTATTCTCTTCTTGCTCTGTTTAGAATGTTTGCCAGATCTAAAAGAGGCTCGCCAAGATAATGTTTCTAGATCTGCCCCGTCTGTTTTCTAAAAACTTATATATTTAATTAAATTATACTTTAAAACAAAAAAAAATTTTTTTTTCGTAAATAAATTACAATATATAACTATTTTTCCGTACTTAAAAATAATTGAAGGGATAAGAATATTTAGAATTCGATTTCATATAACATATAGCATTACATAAAATGATTTTTTTCTGAACCACCATTTTACTTTTACCAGATAAAATGAAATGTACTTTTTATTTCTGACGTGGAGAATGCACGTTAAATAAATAGTTCATCAATTCTAATGTCATTTATTGTTTTAGTACAAAAGAATTAAAATATTTTACAAAAGGAACGTCAGAGTCTATTGATATGTTTGAAAGTTTTCATCACTGAAACAAATTATTTTTGTAATTATTATTTTTGAATGCTTTGATTGTTAATTTTAAACAACTGTATTAGAATATAAAAGTAATGAGACATTTTAGATTTATTTTTCTAAGTTCTTCATATTAATGAATTTAATTTATTATGTGATATTTTTAAATTATCATATAAATTAAAAACACAAAATTGGTACCTGCAACAATATGAAAATAAAAATATGTAATAATAGGATGAATATGTAATTTATTATAAACATGTAATTTAAATTGCCAAGCATTTTTTTGGTATGTTTTTTGACGAGTAAACATAATTTACACACAAATAGTATTTTTAATACCTTACAAATTAAAATTAATTCTAATACTATCATAAAATAAACTTAATTTATTACTCATATTTAAGATTTTTTAAATATAATGTTAGATTTCAATAAGTATTTGGGTAAGAAGTATTTACACCTTTATTGCTATATTTAAATTTAGATTTTTCCAATATAATTGAGGAATTAAATAATAAACAAAGCTTGAATGTTTATTACAAGTAAAATAATCAATCGAGCTACAAAAAGTGTTTTTTCAATCATAATTAAAAAAATAGAATAGTACTGAAAATACACT
>JAPDSC010131394.1:4454-20483 GCA_026290005.1 Latrodectus geometricus | reverse complement strand
ATATATATAGGTGAGAATATATATAATACGCCAGTCACATGGTCACACAATTGAACGTATTGTTGTGTTGCTGTTGCACGTTCCCGGGATTAACAGAGTTAAATCAAATCCATGAAATTGTGCACCCTGAAGAAATTCAAAACTAAAAGTCAATTGTCAGTAAGGTCCTGCCTGGAGAGGCCCAGACAAGCAAGAATGAGCTCAGGAGAAGGCTCTTCTATAAAACACTTTGTGTAGTCTTCAAATTGCTTAGATCAAATTGCTTAGATCAGAGAGCTTCACAGTTTTAATGTTCACTTATCTAACCAAAAAGTTATTATTTGAAACTTTTGGTAAATTAGGAATTTTTACCACCTTTATTATTTACAGAATGTCATTCAAAGCTTTTATTTTAAATTTTGTTACAATAAAATTTAAAATTCGAACTAAAATAAATTAATAGTTATTGGGTTGTTCGGAAAGTCATTTCGTTTTTCTTCAACCTGAATCAGGGTTTTCAAGAAATAACCAACCATTTTACAGGTATAAAATCATGCTACGACCAGAAACATTGTAAAAGGTACTGGATTAGAAATGACAATATACAACTCAATAAAATATTTATTCCCTATATGTTTTTCATTTACATATATAATGAAATAACTTTCCGAACAACCCAATACTACTCTGACTTATAGTTAGCAATTCATTGAGCCAAATACTGTTCATAGTATTCTGAAGTCTATGTTAAACTATAGATATCAATTTAATAAGCGCTCTTTTGTGAAAAAGCCGTCTGCTGCCACATTTAAATAAACTTCTTTGCATATTATTGTCTTTTTTTTCAGTGTTAATCCATAATTAATGATAAAATTAATTGAACATATTTTTTTTATAAAAGAATGAAAATTGCAGGTGGAGCTTATAAAATTTAAAGCGCGCAGTTGAAGTAAATTTTTGAAACCACTTTAAAGAAAAGCTCCTTTAAATTTTTAAACCCCTTTAAGAATACAATTTCCATAAAATGTAGCTTCTATCATATTAAAAAATATATGTGCAAAATAATTAACAAATAACATTAATAATATTTAGAATATTTTCAATTTCATGGAAAATATTTTTTCCATATATGGGCAATTTTATTTCCCTTTCAAATTATTTTACTTAGCTGATAAATAAGCCATACTGTGTCAGGTAATTTAAGGTTTAAAGACTATTATTCTAGGAAAATTCTGGTGAATATTATTTGATGAATATTATTAATAAAAGGTATACCAGTTCACAGATTTGAGATGTGAAATTTAGTATTCCAGATCTTTTTGAGTTATATTGAAATTAATTTATGCAATTTAATAAAACAGTTAACTGAGAAAAAGCTTTAATATAGACAAAAAAAACATTAAAAAAAACTTGATATTTTGCAGATTTTTTTTAGATGACTGTATTAACCATGTCAGCAAAATATCATTAATTTCACTAGTAAAGTACTGATCCACTATTTCAGTACATATTTCACAGTGGGTGGAGTAAAAACTTACAAGCCTTATAATATTCTATTTCTTAGAAAAAGAAGTGAAACTTTCCTTTTATTATCCGAATTGATCTCACTTTATGAGACTGTTAGGTGATAAATGCATAAAATAAAATAGAGCACTATAGTGGTAAACGAAGAATTTGGAGGTATCGTTGTCATGTATGTAATACGGAGCACAATAAATATTGAAGGTACTCTCATAAAGTTAACAAAGGCTAATGGTATTGTATTTCTCAAACTATGTAAGATGCTATATAAGATTAAACTATGTAAGATGCTGTCTTTATTATTAAGCTCTACCGAAGAAGATGCATAATAGCTTTCTGTGTTGCGTGACATGTTTCCACAGAAAACTAGAACCATCCCTAAAATCATTCATTATCTTACGAACTATGTAGGGTATTTTACCCATTAAAACTTTCCACAAATAATATCAATAGTCTTAAATAGTCATTTTTCAAATAGTAGGATATATTAAGATTGTATACTCACTTTGATATAACAAATTTTAAACTTACTTGGAAAAATTTAAAATTGGAACGATATGATTATCCTGAGGATATATTACTGTCTTTCAAATCAATCTAACTATCATTTTTAAGGTTGCACTTAAAGATTTTTTCTTTCTCAAGATAATTCAGGTTCCTGAGTTCAATTTAGTATCAGGGTCCACATATTACTATTTAAAATTACCCAAATTACAGATTTGAAATAAGAAATTATAGTAAATGTCAGTTAATATATTTACCTTAAGAAACCATCTTACATTATGTAATTATTTATTAAATGAGAATTCCGCATATTGGAATATTAATGAGCAATATGTAGGATTTTGTTTAACATTAACCGACTCAGCGTCTCAGAAAATTTCAAGAATCTGCGAAAAATGTTTCCTCTTTAAAACCAGATACACTACTTTTTCGTTCCACAGCCACTTTCCTAAACTATACAAAAATCGTCGACTGTTTCCCGTTCTCATTGGGAATATTTCCTACCCCCCTGAAAACTGTCACATCACTCAATTTAGAGAGAGGGGATGTCACTTACCACTAACTACCCTATCTAGGGTTGTATTGTATGCCAGAAGGCATTGTACATCCCAATAGAAGTGGTTAAGACGAAAACGTATATTTTATTTTTGTATAAAACTTAAAAAGCAAAAATTATTTGTAAATAACTGTTTTTTGTGTAATTGAAAATGAAGATATTCCTCAGTGTTTTTAGGTTGACTTGGTAAATAATATGAAGTTCAAAGAAAAACGGTATCCACAAATTATGATGTTTTAGATTTCTTACGCAATTTAAATAAGAAAGTTGCTTGTTACATTTTCTTGTATATTTATTATTTTCGGTATAATGGAAATTTCTCTTTTTCAATGAGTTACAGAAGCTTTTCAAATTTTTATTACAGTAAGATAAAATAATGTTAGTAAAAATACATTTTCTCACATTATATTTTTCTTAACACAAACTAATTTTTATTAGAAACTTTATAATTATTTAATGCAAGTAAATAAATATTTTTCAAACTCTTTCAATATTATAGTACTTTCAGCACACATAGCAATGCTGATTTAGACTATACGTTTATATAATTCAACAGTCTAAACGAATTAGAAATATATTAAAATTATTAATTTATTTAATTTTTTTTAGCAAAAGTAAAAATACATATTACTTATGCTCTTTTTTCATAGATAAATTTTTTTTTATTTATTTTTTTTTTATTCAAAAGCGTTAAAGCCCAAATTTATTTGCTAAATTAATTTTTTCTAATCGTAACTGAACAACCTCAGATAAAATATCACTTGCTACAATACATGAAAATTAACTTCATTTGTCAGTCTGAATTGAAATATATATCAGTGCATGTAATAATAAGAAACTTAAAGTGTTACGTTTAATTTATTCCAATATAAATGGAATATTTGGTTCACAAGTGCATTATTCGAGTTATTTTTTAAATATTAATCTAGCGTTTATGAACTGTACTTTATGTATAACTATAAATAAAAACAAAAGAATCCGTTATGTATAATTTTAAATAAAAACAAAAGAATCCTTTATGTATAATTACAAATAAAAACAAAACAATCTTTACAACTTAATTTGGCAAAATTACTGTAGGAAAAAAACTAATAAATTTATAACGAGTTTCTATTGACTTATATTTAATTTTACATAATATAATGTATAATAAAGTGCTAAGAGGTTATTATTACTCCATTATAAAAATATTTTTATGAAAAGTTCTTGCATTAGTAATATTTTATTGTATTACAAATGCAAAACCTTTATATAATTATCATATATCTCTACTATATAAAGTTGCCTAATTAAAAAGACTTTATTAATAATCTTAATAATTGAGAATTGTTAATATTCTTTTCAAATTTTTCATTTTTTTTAATTGATTAGAGACTTACTTTATTGTCATTCATAAAAAAATATTCCAGTTTTATTTTTATAAAAAGAAATTGTCTTTTCTTTAAATAGGAAACTATATACAATATAATTTTAAAATCTTTTTTTATGATTTGTTTTTAGGATTTGATTCATTAGATTTTAAATTTGAATTTTTAAATTTAAAAAAACTAACTGGAAATAAAATTTTGTTATACTTATGATTTTTATTGATCTAAATTTCCGAAAATACTTTTGAATGTAATGTAATCTGTTATGTAAGTTCTTAGTTATTAAAAAAGTAGAACATAATCATTAATTTGTAGCAATGAATCATGGCGAGAAAGCAATTTCTCATCTGTTTAGAATAATCAGAAAGTTTCATTTACATTTAAGTAAACATTCTCCCCTTTCATTCTTTCCCTGACTAACAGGAAACATGCTTAAATTGTAAAGGAAGTCACACATGAATAGTTTTCTCCCTGGAAACAAACTCCTCTCACGTATATAAGAATCCGTTTGAAATAGTTTGTCGAATACTTATAAAAATTTTAGAAAAAATAATTTTAGCCTTCACTATTCAACTGTCTTGATTATTAAGTTCGCAAAAGTTTAAGGAAATTTATTCACAGTAAGGATTAAATGAATACATATAATTAAAAATAAAAACAAAAGAATATTATTTAATTTGGCAAAAGCACCAGATTTATATGAAAAAAATTGATAATATTCTATTTTTTTCTATTGACTTTTCAATTCACGTAAAATAATACATAACAATATACCATGAATTCTTCTTTCATTATAAGAAAGTATTTTTATACAAAATGGTGCCGCACTCGCAACATAATATTATGCGCTCGCGTGAATGAAAAACATTTATAAATTATATCTTTTTTATATGGTCTCTTAATTAAAAAGATTTTGTAGATAATATAGTATCTTAATTTAAAATTAAAATTTTGATTGAGAGATATAAATTTTCTTAGTGTATTTATTCTTTCTTTTAATGATTAGAGACTTATTTTACTGTCATTCCTAACTAAAACGTATCTCAATTATATTTTAAATGAATTTATTTATATTTTTCATTAATATGACTTTAATGACCCAATAACTCGTATGTGGAATATATCATTTTATGTTTAAAAGATAAATTATGAAAATTAGTTTTTAATTCAAATAAGAAGAGTAAAGTAAATATATAACCACATTTTACAACAAGAAATTCTCTGGTTAAGATTATTATATTTAAAAATTTCTTTTATACCTAATATGGATCGCGTTAAAAGATAATCATTTGTAAAACTATCGTATTGATAATTTGCTTATTTTAAAAATAAATTTTGTAATAAAATAATTATTTTCTGTAGGTTCAAAATTTAATTGCTTAGATTGTAGCATTAATATGATTTCGATTCACAAATACATTATTTCAATAGGATCATTCCATTTTACACACATTCTAAAATAAAAGAGCTAAAAATATTTTCTGCTTTAAAAAGTTTAGCTCATCTTTAAATATAAGTTAAAATTCCATTATTTTGCTTCAGAACAGTTTACTGTTTAAAACTTTGATTATTTATATTCCTCATAAATCTATTTTGTTTTAAATCTGCAATAAATTTCTAGTAAGGAATATTATTTTATTAAATATTATCGTTACGTCATCTAGAAAAATTATTACATGTATGCAAATAAAAAAAATATATAGAATAAAATGATTTTCACAGCAGAACAAAGCTAATATCAGAAATATTGTAGTTTATTTTTTAATCGAGAAAATTTCTAATATCGTAAAATTTTTAAGAAATAGTATCTTTTTAATATGTATTTATTAAAATAATGACTTTATATGGCAGGGGTGGCCAAACTTTTGGGATCCGGGGTCTACTCCACATTTAAAAAATCGAAGGCGGTCTACCAATGGCAGAGCTAAATTAACGTACATATTTAATTTCGGTAACAAGAAAAAATAGTAAATTATGTAACTTAAAAAATAAAAAAAAAACTTACTATCAATATTTACAAAACAAAAATTTACTGATGAAAATAATCAAAGTATTCATACATCAAAAAGTGACCATCCTATTCACTTCGTTTAGTTGAAATGTGGCACTGTATATCTGCGACAAGTTTATCATATTGTGGCTGGTACGAGCTTATTTCAATCCATAAACATGAAATTAAATGTTCATCTGTTAAATGCGCCAAAGTTTGTTTTTTATTCATGATTGAAAAAGCAGATTCTCAAAGATATCTTGATCCAAAGTATGATTTGAAATACAAAATCAATTTGTAAATATTTGGAAATATTTCCTCAGAAATTAATTTCCAAAAATCAGTATCACTAAATATGCTCTCGATTTAAGAAATATATTGCATCTTAATTTAATAATTTCTTCCTCGACCTTGACTCGTGTGATACCTATTAAATGTCCTATTTTTTCAGATACGCTGTCCATCAATGTTGACATTTTCATAGTGACATCATTGTGACAATGTCTATCAATTTTGACATTTCCATTAAATGGAAATATTATAAAATTTATTTATTTCAAGCTAATTAGGTCAGCGAATCTTCTTTCAAATTCTTCAAACAAAATAAGTATTAAGTGAAATCTTCGAAGTCTCGGTTTGGATTATGGATGCACTCTTCCTCCATGTTTTTAAAGTTTCTCAATTCATGTTTTCTTAATTGAGATACATACCTTTCCATAGTTTCTTTGAATGTTTTAATAGCGCTCATCATGTCCGTTTTATGTTTTATATCCTAAACCTTTAATCATAAATCTTTAAATCGTAAATCTTTGCAAAGTTTATTTTGGGTTTTAAAGCGTAGGCTGTAGTAAATTTTTATTTTAAATAATTCATTGATTCTATGTCATAAATTAATAATAAGTCATAAATTAAATTGTTAATATCCGAAGTCATTATCGGGATGGTCGTGTGGACTACTTAAAATGTCTTCGTGGTCTACCAGTCGACCGCGGTCGACGTCTTGGACACCCTTGTTATATGGTGTAACAGTAAATAGTGTTGATTTTTTTTTCAATATAATGTTTCATTAAAAAGAAATAACACATGTATAATATTCTTGGCTACACACTTATGAGACAATCATGTTATACTATTGCCTTAAGATGATACTTCTGTTTTACTATCAACATTTGAAGTGCATGTAAAAAGAAATTAAAGTAATAACGAAATAAAAATCAATATGCCGAGAGTAAACTTATTAGTAAATTTTTTCTTAATGCACAAAAAAAACGCAAATTAAATGAGTTTTAGTCATTAAGGTAAATGTTATTTATTATGGACGTCACAACGATTTTACTATAACAGCCATGAGCTCTTTCACTGGAAATTAAATAATTTCCATTTACGAATTTTATTTGTTTATTTTAGTCATAACTTGTCGATAAAAAAATGTCATCAAAAACAATAAAAACCGAATTAAATTAACTAAAATGTAAGAAATAATTAACATAAGCAGGAAAATTATTAAAATTTAAGTAAGAAAAGAAGGCAAGCTTGTTAGTAATTTAAAAGTACATATGGATTAAAAATTTTTGTGTAATAAAATCGCCTAATTCAATTAGCTTAGGAACTAAAATTAAAAATAATAATGTATAAACTCGCATTTTATTTCTAAAGCAACAAATTTATAGATTATAAAATTTTAAAGTTGAATCTTGGCGAAAAAATAATCAGTATTTAGATATTTGGCGTAAAACTCAGGCTGAGTTTTAGTTTTCAAAGAAAAGTCTCCAAGGAGTGGGGTTTGAGTGATTAAGACCGATCAATCAAACCACCGATTAGGGGGAAAGCAAAAATAAGTGGTTTCTACTATGTGAAAATATACGTCGCGGCCGCTCTCGGTGAAAACTCTGCGACGTATCTCTGCCGTCGCAGGCCGCTTTCGAGCAGGAATATTTCGACGTATCCCAGCCGTCATGAGCCGCTTTTCAACCAGTTTATTGCGACGTAACAGATACGTCGCGGACGCTCAGTCGGTTAACGAGATTTCAATATTACCAATACCACTACATATTTATGTATATATGCGTATGTATAATATCTTGCTCTAGCATTCTGCACCGATGCTGTGGACAGATGCATTGATATCATCACTACAAAAACTTCAAATCGATTAATCGACTGATACACCTTATGAATATGAGAACATAAGTGAAATATTATACAGGACATTTCTCACAGCGTTTGATAAAGGTGGATACGCGTTTCCTTGTCTGTGCCACGAGCATGTTTTGGTTGAAAGTAGCAGGTGTTTCTTTCGCTCATATTTCCTTCAATACATCAAACAGAGATTGATTAAGTGGCTTTATGATTAATTCATTTTCTACGAGACAAAAGGCAAATTAAGTAAAATGAATTTTTATTTCTTCGAGATTTCAATCTGGTAAACTGAATAGATCTAGACTAAATAATAATATTTTGAATTTTTTTTAATTTTATTGACATAAAAGAATAACTGATTGAATGGTTATAAATGGAAATGTTTGTCATTAAAAGTTTATCATCCGTCAAACAATGACTTAATCCATAATGCATAGAATAAAAGTCGATTTGTTTTGCACATTTTTATATATGTTTCTCTATACATGAAATCGCAATTACATTTTAAGAGAAATTAGGGTAAAAATTTAATAATTTCTGCAGAGTGAATAACATGTAAGAACTTTGATTTAAAGAAAAATATAAGATTATACTCATGCCATTTTTTCCTTAAATGTATTTTTGGATAAAATAATCAATTTAGCGAAAAATTATAAAAGAAATAAGGCTCAACACAGTTAATAAGAAATATCAAAAATTATAAATCAAATTATGAAAGATTTTGAGTACAGAAACAACATTTTTAAATGAGGAATCATTTTCAGCTTTGATTTTAGTTTCTCAGATATCCCTAATTACATATAAATGACATAATTATAAGATAAAATTAAATAACTGTGCACTTAGACTTCAGTGATCATTTTGATATTCTTATAATTTCTTAGTTGTCTTTTAGACTTTAAAATTCTTTCATCTAGAAGAGCATCTGTCAATAAGATATCAAACAAAATAATTTGGTGCAAGAAATATTTTAAATTTCTTAAGATATAGGTTTTAAATTGTAAAGACCATGCCGTGCGTAAAAAAAAATGCAGCTGAAGAAAATGAGTGTGGATATTTTACAGTAATGGGAGGAAAACATTGACATATTAACATTATACATCTTCAATGGCAAATTTAGAATACGATCACCATTATTACTCAAATATATTTAACTATGTAAAAGCTCAATATGTTGCATTAAAAGCTCGCCTATTTATGATTTGCACTTTATTCGTGCACAAAAGATGAAAAGAAGAGCATCATGGTTAAGAACAAAACCTATAAAGTGATATTTCTTGTTAGAGTTCTACCCATTAGGAAAATTAATGTAAACAGATTTTGAATTTCGAAATAAATTGGAAGCAAAGGAATACTTTTACCGTATTCCTGGAATTTTAACCATACTTTTACCTTATTTAGCAGTGATACGACTTCAAAGAAAAAGATGACACCTTTTAGTAAAATCAAGAGACTGACATAATTTATCCTTAATAATTTTATTAAATTAATGCTTCGGGTTCTGTTTTGGTCATTGGAAAACATAACTGAAATTACTTATTTGCCTTTAAGAAATCATTGTTTCATTTGATTTTAAGTTAAATATAAAGAAAGGAATATTTCTTAAAAAAATATCTTAAATGATGTTGATTTATTCATTATTTCATGGGCAATTATTGTAAAATCCCTTTTATCACACATTTTATTTGATGTTTTCATTAAAAGCCTATTAATATTTTTAACACAAAGTTTGAATATCAAAATACACTTAAGAAATATTACGATATATAAGATAAAATAACGAAAATTACAAAATCTTAAAATGCAGTATTTTCATTGTTGATAATTAGTGAAGCATTCGTGAATCTAATGCTAATTTTTATCACGCGAGGGAGAACATTTCTTAACAAATACTACTTATCAATCAAATCCTGTTCGAATCATAATAACTTATAGAGTGTCATACATTTAAATATTTTGCTTAAAGTGTTTATATTTAACATTGTAAGTTATTCAATAACATTAAGCAACAATACAAAATTTTATTTTTAAATTAGGCTGTACTGTTTAAGAAAATTTTATTCATTCATACGGTTCTATACTGCATGCTAGATTTTGTATTTAGTAGTAAATTAAAATTATTAGAGATACACCAAACAGTATAGTAAATACTATATAAAATGTCAGTTCATTAAATAAAATGATATTCATTAGCGAAGATATAAATCATTACAGAATATTTTCCTTTATCATCTTTGATTGTTAGGAACGAAATATTTAAGATCACTGATATATAAAAAGTTTTTCTGATATATATTCTGATATCTGATATATAATCGATATGCTTTAAAAAACGATATTGTTAAATATTATGGTATAGCTTTATTTTCTTCCAATAGGTTTCATTAATGAGTTTTAGCATTCACGAATAGTTACTCATCAATAATATCCTCCATTTTTACGTATTAAAATTTCTTATTTTAACTCAAATTATTTACAATAAATGTATCACACCAAATTTTGCCTAAGAGAAAAATAGATAATCATACATAAGAAAACAACGCTCCATTTTGAAACAGTGAGATATGTTGATTAAAAACATACTCCCATTAGCAAAACAACCAAAAATGTGCTCCTTCAAATTTAACATAAATAGATAAATTTTATACCTGACTGAAAAGATACACTTTACTGTGACGTGAATTTTTATCTTGCCAGAATCAAATAAACATACACTTCTTTCCGCTCAAGGATTCTGGAAAAGGTTATATTTTATTCATCAGTATGCATATATACACATCAAATATGATATTAAAGGCAGCATGAAAGGAAATAAATATGTATCGCAATAACACAAACATCAAGTATAATTTGCTTTCTTGAAGAACCCTTTACAAATAACAAAAGTGGGTAAATAGAAGAAATAAGCAGATGTTTCAGAAAAATTCTTAATGGTATTTTGCTATTACTTTAAATATTATACGATTTTCGAAAAATAATCCCTTTTTTAAGTTTATTTGGACGTGAGAGCCCATTAAATCTTTAATCGAAAATTCGAGTAATGCTTGGATGGGAAATTCTCTTGTTAAAAGTAAAAAAAAGATTTAATTTACCTTATTTACGAGAAATCTTGAGAGAGGATTATAATATTTTTTTTTACTTTTTCGTGAACGGTGTAAAATTGTTTTACGGGACCGTTACCGGAGCTAGTCTTTCTCTTTAAAGTTTCTATATTTTTTAATCCTTTTAATCGAGATTAATTTGCACTAGTAAAATGAGTATTTGTAAATGAATTTGCAATTCAGATTTAAATTCGTAAATCATCTAATTTAACTTGATAAGTGTTCATCATTTTGATTCAAATGAATAATAATAGGAATTGGAAATGGCAATAATTTTATTTAAATAAGTGAAAGATCTATTACTATTACTTTAAGTTTATGCCATTTATTTCGTTTCTTAAACTTATTAAACAATGTGAAGTATGATATTTTGTAGCAGAGAGAGAGTTAAAATTCTATAATGTATCTTAATTAACAAGATCCTTATTCTATTTGTCTGTCAAGTTTTTGTCCCAAATGGAATTAAAAAAAAGTTGAAAAGAATAAAAAAAATCAACATCAAAATATTGTACCCTAATTAACTTATTATATAGGCTATGTTGCTATTCAAACATTTCTTTACAGGCATTGTATTTAAAGTGTGATTGAAGCTGATTGGACAACAGAGCAGTACCAAAGTCAATATATTTATATTTTTACACATATTAAAATCTCAAAAATAATATTTTAATTGTATTTTTCATACTTCCTTTGAAACAAAATCTGATTTTTGAAATTTTTATTACCGCCAAACATATACTGTAGATTTTTCGCTTTTCAAAACATGTTAAAATACACAGTTCATTTACAATAATGTGACCACCACACTTCTTTACTTTCATACTTTCAACGTTAAATAATCAATCACAAAAGACAGATGGCAGGACAGTGCAATTGAGCGTATATAAAGAGTGTATGAGGGCTTCGAAAAACATTGAAATTGTTGGCTAATGATAAAACGGAGAATGCACAGTCCAGTAACATTAATCTGGTCAACATTCTTCTTTACTTTTATACCTTCGAAGTTAATAATCAATCACACAAGACAGGTAGCAGGATAGTGCAGTTGAGAGAATATAAAGAGTGTATGTGGGCTTCAGAAAGCACTGAAATTGTTGGCTAATGCTAAAACGGAGCGATTTATCCGACGTCCAACAGAGCATGATCATTAGTTTTTGGGGCAAGAGTTGAAGCATTCCAGAAACAACTAAGTTTGTGAACTTTTCATACACCACCATGATGAAATTATTCCGAAACTGTTGAAACCAGAGTGCGTGGCAAATGTAGCTGGTCCATGGGCCATAAATGACAGAGATGAACTACGCTGTGAAGATGCGTTCGGATGAATAGAACGAGATACGATTGAGCAACTTACCACCCAGATGAGGCAAGGAACTACCAACAGCGTCTCCAAAACTACTGTTCAGCGAACGTTATTGCGTCTCGGCATACAAAGAAGAATGCCTCACTGATGCATTTACTTGCTGAATGATATTCAACAATGATGAAGAATACTGGAATTTGCACGTGAGTATAGCAACTGGACGTCCACTGAATGACGATAGGTAGCATTTCCGGATGAATCACGTTGTATGTTCTATCGGGCAGATTGACGTTGGCTTATACGATGTGAAATACTCTGAAAGCAAACACCCTTGCCGGAATGGTCCAGGCTAGACAAGGAAGCATTATGGTCTGAAGAATGCTTTCTCGGCATTCTCCGGTTTTATTCGTCATTGTTGAAAGCATATTTGATCAATACAAGTACGTATCTTTAATTGCAGACCATAACCACTTTTACATGTGCATTGTTTTTCCTGGAGATAAGGACATCTAAAAGCAGGACAATGTGAAGGGTTATGCAGATGAAGTGTGGGTACTCGAAAAAAACCAGGATGAGTTTCCTATTTCCCCCCGGCTGGGAAACTCACTTGAGCAAGCCTAATCGAGAATCAAGGACCATCTTAATCTGGTTGTTTCAACATGGACCCTCACCTGCATAATCTAGCTTAGCTAGTGGCTCAGCATCACAATGAACAATTTCAGGATCCTAATTGACTTCCTTCCTTTACATCTCGCAGCAGTTTACTCTGTGAAATACAGTTATTTTGTTTATTAACAGGTGGTCACATTAAAAAGACTATATCGTGTGTATCTTTAATTAAATAATTTTGAGAGGATTCCCTTTATACTGGAAAATAGTTCCCGTGCATATATTTCTTTAACATCAGGATAAACTTTCATATAACCACAAAATTTTTAAGGAATAATCATCTATGAAAGCCTTCCTTTGTTATTTTAGTAAGACCCTTGAATTTAAATTTATTGAACTTTAAGTTCACAGTTGATCCACTATTGATTTTTGAGAACCAATTTCTTGATTTTTATCCTGTGTGTGGTTCACATGTTAAAGTAAAAAATAATTAATTTTTTTCTGATTAAAAGAATAAAACACTCGATATATATTCCAAATTTATTCATTACAAAATATAATGAATGTATTTTAATAATAAATTAAATTTATTGAATACGACTGACTACCAATTTATCACGTAATTCTTAACAAATCTTTCGTGAGTTTCTGGAAAAATTGATAAAAAATTTTTCATGAAAATGAAACTGAAACAGTTTTATTAATAATGAATGAATAATAATCGTAATGTTGTTATGAATGAATAATAGTCAAGATGTTATCTTACAACATAAACCTCATGCGGTGAAAGTAACATAATCTCATAAAATTTTAATCCTGCAATATTCTTCACTTAATAATATACAATAAATTTGCATGCAAATAAACAGCATGGGATTAATTTGAATAAATTACATAATAAAAATGAACTATGAAAGCTGTTCTTTTCAGTAGCACAACTGTATAGTTAGTAACAACTCGGAGATTAACAGTTCCAGCGAAATAATGACCACGAGATATTGATTAATCAATATTCTTGAGATAAAACTAAAACAGAAAGTTTAACATTAAGAAGAAATGATCAGTAAAAAGAAATAATTGCTAACAACAAAGGTTAACAACAAATTTCAAAAATTGCTTGTTATATATTCAATGTATTTGGAAATTATAAATAACCAATTACCACAATATTATAATAGAAATTAACTTATTTCGTAAGAAAATTACCTTTGTTTTTAAATGAGATCAATTTTACCAATTTTAAGATTTTTATAACTAACATTATATTTAATTTAAGAAAAATTGCAACACAATCTATAAAACTTTTTTGTTTATATTTATGATTATATTTACAATATGATAACGATTACATGTACTACTACGATTTGTTAAATACATAATATTCATTATCATATAATAAGAAACCTCATTTGATATTAATGTATATTTTGCTACGGTAACGGTAAGCAGAGTATTTTAAATAATATTTAAATTATTAAATATGACTGGAAATATAACATAATGTTTAAATAATAATTTGATTCAAGATAATACGCGAAAATCTGCTGAAACCTTAACAAGATATTTGTAGTATTAATCTAAGCATATTTGCTTTTAGGTTTAGTATGAACAGAGTTCCAGAAAATTTCGCTTGTGAATTCGGTCAACAATCAACCCAAGTTATTTAAAATTTAGGATGTATTATCAGATTGCGATGCGAATAGATCCTTTACTTCTGATTACTTAACATGGTTTTGAATGACTTTTAATTAAGATATTGAACGGCATGTTTATTCCAGAATAAACGAAAAACATGTGATAGAAAATTGCTAATCTTGAAAATTGCTTACATGTATTTTCTATAAAGATTATGTGACTATTCTAAAGGGAAAACAATCAAAAAGCAAATAAAATTGATGTTTATCTCTTTTTAACTCATGTAAAGATTATTTTCCTCGATGATTACAACATTTTACAACAGTTTTATTAGAATTTTAAACATCTAAAATGTTACAAGATTTTCTTCTTAAACAGACATTTTTATATGATTCCAATTTCTTATACACGTACTAATTATATTTAACTGTAAGAAAAATTTGACTATTTTCCATTCAAAAAAGCGAAATCTACAGATCAATTAATGCGTATTACAAAATATGTAGGTAAAGGCGCAATCATTTTCAAAATTTCTTTACAAAGCATATTTTGTAAGCCTAAAATAACATTTTACTTTAAAATATTGAAATATCTGAATATCGATTTATTAAGTTTAAATGAGAACGCATAGCAGTATCTTTCTCTTAAACATTTTTCATTAAAAGACAAAAATATTAGTTCATAATTATTCTCCGCAATTATAAATACTAACAAAATTTCTTAGTAGTTAAAGAAATTCTATAAGTTGGGTTTTTCTTCAATATAACTAAATATTATTAATTTTAGAGAGAGATAAATTGCTGAGTTATAGCTGATTTAACATAAAAACGCATCTAAAAATTTTGGATTTATTATTCAATAATATTTAATTATTTCTATTTGCCTTAGAATTATTTTTTATTTTTATTTTTACAATTTAATTATTACTCTTTAGAATTTCAGTGACAAAATATGAGATCTTATTTTATTTAGATTTTTAAACATAAATTTACTAAGCAAATAGCATGATTATAATTTGGTCATATGCCGATCTACGCGTTATTTAAATAAGAAGACTACTAAATGCTATTTAATTATGCCTACATTTTAAGGAATTATTAAACTGACTAGCACTTCTAAGATTTCGTCATATAAATTTTTCTGCTTATCTTATACATAGTTTAATTTAATATATTTAAACGGTAAATGTTACTAAAAATATGTATAATTTTATCTTAGTGCAAAATATAACCAGGAATTTAACTAAATTATTATATACTGAAATATAATACAAAATATAATAAACTATGCTTGTTATAATATATATATATATATATATATATATA
>JAPDSC010131387.1:0-18304 GCA_026290005.1 Latrodectus geometricus | reverse complement strand
ATATATATTAATAAACAGTATAAAAACTATTCTGTTTTAAATCTAATCCTTAGAATCATCATTGCTTCTTATATTTATAATTAACTATTTTATTCATACATTTAACTTATGGTATATCCCATATACTATTTTTAGAGGGCTATTTTCTTTTATTTTATAGAGTAGTTTAAATTTTTTGAAATCACAATAAAAAATATATTTTATATTAATGAATCCGAATAAAATGGTGCCTAATAAGTACGTGTGTTTACTACAATAAAGTAAAATATTAGAGAGGATAGTTAATTATAAGTTAAAATAATGGCTGATTTTCTTAAATTATTTTTCTTTTATGCTGATGACTCAATTTACGACTTAACACTGTTTTTATGGTATAGATTGATTTAGGGTTAAACGTAGATTCACGTTCTTCAGAGCAAAAGGTCAGATATTCGATCCCTGTTGAATAACGTGTAATGGCATTTTGCATGTACATCTATCTGTTTCGGAATTTTCCTGGTTTTCTCCTTTGCGATATATGAATAAGTCTAATTACTATGTGAAGCCCCGAGAGGAGTTTATGAGTTGGATATCAAAATGTTTTACAATGAATTTAGGCCAATAGGCTCTTCACAACATAGTGCCAAGTATTGAAATAATTATATCCGAGTTTTGAACCTTATCACTGTCACACAAAGATATGTAGCACTCTTGCTTTCTGCATGTAAGTCTGTCATGGTAGATGCTTGGGAGTTTTCCTGATTTCATTTAATTTGATAAGTGAATATGGTTCCCCATCAATAAAAAGTTTTTCTATAAGACAAAAATACAGTGGATGATTAAGGAAATCTTATAACATCTTTCATAGCATTTAGGCTGCCTACACTATACAGCACCAAAAGAGTGATTTAGTAAGCTGACTTTTGCATAGCTTGAAGCAAAAGACCCAGGTTCGATTCCAGACGTTGTTGAAGAATGGAGATACCACATTAATGATTTTTTCATACATATACTTTTAGGGTTAAGTTTTCTGTATTTTCTCCCTTGAAACAGATGGATACAATGAATTAAAAGGCCAATATGAAGTTATGCAGTTATTATGTGTTAAATTATTCAATACGTTGTGTCAAAGAATATTTGACTGACATGATTTCCTTTTGATGTATTTATTTTCTTAACCAAATTTTACATACATATTATTCCTCGTTAAGATAGAAGTTATTCACACACAATAGTTTTGTAAATTGTATGCTCTACAATTTACATTGCCGCCTACTCGGTCTAGTGGTCCTCATGCTTGACTGTGGATAGGGGGGTCTGGGCTCGAATCCCGGCTCGGGCATGAATGTATTATCTCTCTCACTCTAACCTACCTTTGTCCTTTCCTTGTATGAATGATTGCCTACCCTATAAACGGGTACCTACGACATGTGTGTTCAGTGGTCAAGTCAGTCTTCTGCCCTTGTGGATCCTCTCCAAAAAAGAAGCTGGACACTACCCTATGCCAGATCTTCCGAACCTGGTGTGGGCTTTCCTGCACCAGGGGGATAAGCAACAACAATTTACATTTATAAATTTGTTTACAATAAAGTATCCTGTACTATTATATAATTGAAATAACACATTTTAAGTAGGAAGTAATATAAATGAAAAATGCTCCGTTAAGACTTGTTATTTATCTTTAAATCCAACAAAGGATTATTTATAATAAAAAAAATTATCTTACATTTTATAAATTTATTCCAGCCTTTTTGTTTCATCGCAAAGAAAGAAAGTTGTTCAGTTGATCTCTTACTGAAAAAAAAAACTTACATTATTTTGATTTTACCTGTTTTTTCAAATTGTTGCCAAAAACATTTTAATTTATAATTTTATGTCGTAATCGTTTGCGTAATAGTCAATATTTTCTTTTAAATAAAACTACTGTACTATGCTTTACTGATATAATAAGTAGTTTCAAATAATAATTAAACCTTAAATCTCTGAAATAAAATATTATATTATATTAATTTGATAAATGGAAATCTCAGATTTATCATCAACTTTTACTTTCTCTGATTGTTTTAGATAACTCTATTTATAATCATGAATATCATTACGTAATAAAAATGTCCGGAACTGTACCATTGTAACAACTGGAAATCATTTTAGTGCGAATAAAAGGAGAATAAAATATACATCAACCAGGAATTCTTTGCCACTAGGTTACAAAAACGTATAAACCTACATATTCCGGATAAAGTGTGTTTATTGCTATTTGAAACAGTTTAAAGAGCCATCGATACTGAAACAAGAGGGATAGTTGCTCGTGGAACTATTTTCTTGCGCAGGACAGACAAGGTGATTGCTCATCGCTCTAGATTCAGGTTGTACTTCGCCAATATCACCTGAATAAATATGTTTACGGTCTAGATATTTGTTGCCGGAAGTCAATTTAACATTGCAAGTTGATTGTTATTGCCAAAATTATGTGTCCTAAGTCTCACTTCAACTCCTCAATAATACATTATTTTGTAAATAATGTAAAAATCTACTAAATGATAAAAAAATACATATTTTTAAGAAAATAGTTATATAATAATTATAAACTTATAATTTTTGCTGTAGTTTAAATGATATATGGATCCACATTGTGAAATTTTTAACTTTTTTGAAATCTGATTGAATGAAATTATTAGATTCATTCATGAACAAAACTTTTAATTTATAAAATGCTGTGTTCATAATTTTCTCTGCAAACTTATTAATACTAAAAGTGAATAATTTAAAATATATACAATTATATATAAAAATAATTAATTTTTGGATAGATATTATTTTATTTCATTTGTGTATTTAGTTTAAACAGAAAAAAAATAAATGCTCATAAATAAGAAAATATCAACAAGAAAAATTAAATTCGTTAATGAAATTTTACCAAAATGCACAAGTTATCAGCCTTTATAATTTTATAAATTGGAAACATTAGTAAACTTAGTTTATTATTTTAAATTATTATATTCAGTTTAAATAAATAATTAAATTATAGATAAATAATTTCTGTAAGTCAAGTAAATAATCCAGCAAATTTAATATTTATTTTTATAAATAGTTTAATCAATAAATAATCTAAATATAAAATATTCATTTTATAATATTATTTTAATCATTCAAAATAAGAAGAGAATTTTCAAGCAAATTTAAATAACGAAAAATCAGATATAATAATTAGTTTGGTATTTTATAGACTTGGTTTTGCACAATAAGTAGAACTCGATCGGTTTTGACATTTTTCAGAGAATTAAAAATCAATATCAACAGTGGAAATCGAACTTTATATCTGTTTAATTAAATAAGTCATCTTTTTTTGCAAATCTAAACGCAAAAATTATATTAGTTTGGGGAAAAAGAAATCCATTATTTTCACGTGAACTTTATGTAACTTCTTTTGGATTCTCTTTGTAAAAAGGTTTAAAACAGTTTTCATGTAGATTTTTAGGTCTTGCGCGTTATGACTGCTGACATGCGGTTAACTACGATCATTTTTTATATTTTATAGACATTTTCGACGATGCTGTATCCACATGTGAGGTGCATCTCTAACATCAAAAATACCCGAACGGAATCGACGAAACCAAAATTGTACGTAACTGGTTGTTACAGTCTTATATAGGACGATAAACACCTTTCACAATTTTAGCCACCTGGCTATCTTTTTCCCCGTTACAAGAGAAAAACGAAAATGTATCTAATTTTCTGTTTGTTGTCTTCCATTTTTAAAGCCTTGTACTCGTAACTGAATGAATCAATCAAAAAAACCGCAAGAGGATATTTTAGTGTCAAATGTCACCTTTCCAACGAGCATAAATCTGAAATTGTTTGATAGATACCTCACGAGATATCGATCACTACAGACGTCTACCGAAAAAATAATGGATTACTTTTTCCCCAAACTAATATTTACAACAAATCATTATCCTAGACTAGATTGTAATATTATTATTGCAATCACTCACTATCCTACACTTTTAAGTAAGTAATTATTTATATGCAAAGCAATAAAAGGGGTGGTACAAAGTGGTAGATAAACATTGACTACTATGCAATATTAACAATTCTTCAAGAAACCAGATAGGATTATACAAATTTGATATTTTATGTGTACTGACTTATGGTCTACTGTTAGAGCAAGGCACTTCAGAATGAAAAATCCAGAGTTCTAAGCCTGAAATAGTCAAACAATAAGAGATTCACATATATCTAGGAATACCTCACGTGTGCTCCCGTAACTTTGTGGAAGAAAACCGTTTTCTAAGTGAAAAAGTCTCGGGTTCGATACAAACTCCTGTTGAAAAGCGGGAGATAAGTATTATGCGTCTGACTTCTGCATGCACATCTATCTGGTTAGGTTTTTGTTGTTTCTCTATAATGCTTCCCTGTACTTACCGCTAAGTTGGGCTCTGCAAGTTAGAGAGAAGCAGCCGGTTGGGGATCTTCGTAATTTAGAAGCAGGGATTAAATAGAGGACTCTCCTATACATGGCTTGCCACCACTAGAGGTATCACTTCACATGGAGGACAATGCGACCACGATATATTTAACGTACCCCAGACGCCATTACCGAACACGCCATTATCTTTGTTTGGGTTGCAATTCGAACTTACTACTTCCTGATAAAAAAAAGGAAATCCCCAACCAACCAGGTCACCGCATCCCCTATAGGTTTAGATGCAAGAGAGTTTTCCGGGTTTCCTCCCTTGCATTATAGGAATACAGCTCACTTTCGATGAAAAGTCCTCTAAAAAGGCAATTCATTCGCTGGCTATTAAAATAACTTATAGCAGTTTTAGCGCTGATTTGATTTATCAATATTAATATATGCTATGTCGTAAGACATTTCACGCAACAAGCAACATTCAGTCAACCCAACGCCAACGCACAATAATCGGTAATGATAAAACACTTATCTTTTCCTTATCAATCCAACAGAGGCAAATACGATGCGTGATTGATCATGTTAATGTATGTAATTGCCTTTGAAAAACAATTTCATTTGAATAGATCAAAAGGAAACCGTACTATTGACATTTCAGCAACTTGTCAAAGTGGATTATTGTCAACTCTTGGCGTCTGACGTAAATGCAATTATGTTTTCATGTATTTCTTCCGGGACTATTTTTCAAAGACAAATTATAATTAAATTGTGTCTCAATTAAAACTTCAATGAATGACCTATTGCCGCCAATGTCTGTACATTTTCCTTTCTAACAGAAAATAAAAAGCAACCTCTGAAACGACTTGCAAATTATTTTGAACATATTTAAAGAAGTTTGTCCATTTCTTTTCAACATTACAAATTTTTTGAAATTGTCTCTTATGTGACACATAATAATGCAATATGGAATATTTATGAAGGTCAAAGTATTTTACTCATGCAATTTACAAATTTTACAAATAAAATGTGCTAGATAAATTACTTTAAATTATTCTTTAATGCTATCTATAAATTAACTTTAATGGACATCAATGTTATAATAAAGATGATATAAATGTGAAACTAAAATTAAAGAACATTTACACATATTAGTTTAGATCAAAGTCTGAAGAATAATTTTAAGTTGTATAGAGCAGGTATTTTTAAAAAACATGCAGCGTTAATAGACATGCATAGTTATTGCTCCAGCAAAAAGAGATAGTGCTTCTAGTGATTTTTTGAAATAATGGAAGTCAGAAAAAGCAGTAAAAAGGTTTTTCTTCAACACTTGAATCTTCCGCTACATAAATGTGCCTTACTGTTAATGATGAAAAAAACAAATTCATGAAAGTCTAACTCTCTATTGTAAATTATTTTAACATTGTGTGTATTTATGACCGCACCTTTTTTTAAAAAAAGGGTCAAGAAAAGCAGTAAAAGAGGGTTTTTTAATACTTGAATCTTCCGCCGCAAAAAAGGGGCACATTATTAATAAAGATCAATCCAAATTTATGGAAATTTCTCCCTCTTTTTAAACTAATCTAACCTTTTATGCATTAATGTCTGCACCTTTGAACAAATTTAAAAAAATTAATTATTTTAGAACAATTAATTATTTTAGATCACTTGGGTGATCTAATCACCAGTTTTTCTGTTATACCTAGAAAGGGTCACGATTGTCCTAGAATATTTGTCAATGTTTTTTTATTTTTTTATTTTTTTTTTACCAGTGGTGGGCACTGGGTATGGTGAAGGGTGAATCACCCTTCACCACAACAAGACCGGAAACTGCTACTCATTTATCAAAAGCCAGTGGGCACCTGTGAACCAAGTCACGGACATTACCTACGTCACATCACTACAAACCCCTTTATAGGGAGGGCCACATTCATACGTCATCTCAGGAAAAGACAGAAAACCCAGAGAAAGAGGACCATGCCCGAGCCGGAATTCGAACCCAGGTCCTCCCCTTCCGTAGTCAGGTACGCTAACCACTAGACAGGGATAGCGGAAGTAAAGTGGTGAAAAAATGATACTTTGCGTTAAATATCAATTAAGTTCTAAGTTCATCAGTTACAAAACTAAATTAAAAATTCTTAAGATGCCTATAAAATCTGTTTTATTCTATGCTAGTGAAACTTGGACCCTAAATAAAGATAATAAAGACCCAAGTGTCCATTATCTTAAAAGTACTTCCAGAACATAATTACACGATAGACGTTAAAATGGCTTACTAAGGTTTTTGATCGCTTCGTGGTCCAAAATCTTTATAGTATAAAATTAATGAACATAAAAATATTATATACTTATCATAGGGGGATTTAAGATATAATAATGTTTTACACTTTAAATTCAATTTTAAAATCTCCATCTAGGTGATCAACATAAATCAATATTATTATGATTTGTTTTGATTAATCATAAGCTATATTATGTAGATTTTGTAATGTCAATGCATTCTAAAAGCTATAAACGATAATTTTAATAATAAAAAGTTTTTTTTATTTAATAATACAAAAAATGGTTTTTATATTTTAACATTTCTTATGCATTATTATTTATTTTTTGAGTTAAAGTCTGTTTCATTGACTATAAAATATTTACTTTTAAATATTTACTAATGAGAATGCATTTTGTTTTCTTTAAATAGTAATTTAGCCATATATCGATTGATAAAACTTATCTGGGAACATGCCAACTTTCACCCGCTGTTGATACAACGCCTTTTTAAGCAATAGTTACAAGATTATTTTAACAAGTTAATTGAATTAAGTCATATATACGAGAGAGATCACTCTCATTGTTGTTTCAAATTAAGTCCCCATTAAATATTCTTTTACTGGGAATCTTTAATGTTTCCCATTAAAGATTCATTAATTAATTAAGCTATCGGTCTTAGAGAAAATTAGGACAGACGGTCATTCACCTTTTTCAGTGATGGACTCAGTTCCAAGTAAAATTTTGCCAGAACTTAGTGCAAGGTATTAAAGATTTTTATGTGCCCAAAATAAAGCTTTTGAAAATACTTTTATCTGGAAATTAAAGAGGTATTCAAACTGATGTGTAATAATAATAAAATCCCTCTTAAATTGTCTTAGACTTACAGCAAAGAAATAAAGAGATTATTTATTTTGTAATTAGCGAATAAACACACTGGAGTAAAAAATACACAAAACATAAAAGCAAATAAAATAAAGATAGTTAATTGAACAACAAAAGCTTAAGAAAGATTTTGATGTAATCTAACTTTTAAATGAATTTAAATATTTGCATCAAACGCAATAAGCCTTATATTATAATTACATTAAAACAAATTCTTTTTTTACTATTTCGTAACTAATTTAGTACAACTAGTTTAATTAAAAAAAATATTTTCTTTAACCTTTTTTTGAAATATTACATGATTTTTAATATATATTTGCGTAATTCTCATGAATGCTCTACATACATGTGAATTATCCATGAGTTTATATAATTAAAGTTCAATTAAATATATTTTAAAATACCAGGAATAGTTTGCATTATTACCACTGAGAATTTCAGACTGTAAAAATTATTAGATTTATTATTTATAGTAGACAAATGTTTTTTTAATTTTGAAATTGAAAGGGTAACAAAAAACGTTTTACAAGCTGGTAGTTCCATTCAACCTTCAGTTAAAGATACTGTAGATTCAATTCCCACTTCAAAACGTAACTATTAACAATTTAATTGATTGAAATTTCTTTCACATTTTACATTTTAAATCTTTAGAGAACCAAACCAAAAATTGTAAAATAACAAGTAATGCTTCAAAATATTTTATTTAGAGTGTTAATTAAAATATTTAATTTATTATCCAAATTATATCGTAAAACTTTGAATAAACAATAAAATAAAAAATAAACAGATCCGCCGCCCAACCTGTCTAGTTGTTAGCGTAACTGACTACGAATGAGAAGAACCTGCGTTCGAATCCCGGCTCGGGCATGGATATGTACTTTCTCTTTCTCTCAGTTTCATGTCCTTTCCCCTGGTAATGGATGAATGTGCCCGCCCTATAAATGGGATTGTGGTGGTGTGGCGTGGGTGATGCTACTCGTACCTCCGTGACTTAGATCACGGGTGCCCACCGGGTAACGATAAAATGAGTAGCTGTTTCCGGCTTTGTTGTGGCAAATGGGCTATTATTACTTACTTGCTCAAGGGTGCCCGCCATTAGAAATAAAAGAATAAACAGATCAAGAAAATATATTTAAATTTTTAACTCATTTCAAAATTTAATATTTTAAATAAATACTATAAATAAATTTTCAGTTTATTTAAATAAATTTTTTAATTTATTTCAATATGAAATTAAACTGTATTTTTATGAACAATTTTTTGAAGTATATATAAGTTTATGTATATAAACTTATTTTGAAATTCTTATAATTTTAAATTATTTTCCATTTTTCGATGTAATACAAAATTAAAACTATCACAAGAAAGCTTTAACATGGATAGAAGTTTTAGAAAATATTAAATACTTCATAACAAAGTTTGCATCTGGAATTTCACAGAAATAACTATATAAGTATGACAGCTTATTACACTCGCATAAGAGCTCAGTTAAAGGTTGTAATTAATTCATACATCCCAAAAGCACTAATCAACTGCGCTATTATAAATGTTTCATTTTGCGGCCTTGAATGCTTTCTTTCATAATAGAAAACCATGTTCATAAAATTGCTTTCATTGACTAATCAGTTATTCTTATTTTGTTATGTCTAATTATAGATTCATTCATGAATAAATCATCTTGGCACTGATTTCCATTGAATCAAATAAGATACAAGTTCTATAAATGCTTACGTTGTACCCACAAGAATGTATATAGTAAATAAATTTGGCACATCTTATTGATTAGTTAATTTTTTAATTGTTTAGTTATAGATATTGTAAAGGATAGAGATGTATTAGTTACTGTCATAAATATAAACTTAAATACTTTTATCGAGTTTTAAGAAAATTGTTTTGTAAAAAGGGTTAAAAAATTATATATTTGCCCCTAGAAAGCTGAGTTAAGAGCTGAGTAATCAGCACTCTGGACATAAATTTAGTAGCTCGTGAGTTCGATTCCCACCTGTTTTCAGTAGTTTGGAAGGGTTTTAAATTAGATAATGTAGAATTAATACTAAAGTTTTTTTTACGCTAATTATATATTAAACTTAATCTGAAATGGATATTTATCAAGAAGAAGCACTGCTTTGAATTAACGATTTTAATTTTTTTCACTTTGACAATGGATTGAAATTAATAGTTTAATAACTCATTGATACTCTATTACTTTTTATTTTTCTTTAGAGATATCATTTTAGTAAGATATTTGATCGATATCAGGGCGTATTCATGTGTTCCTCAGTTAAAAAAAAAATCAAATATGTAATTCGAAAAATGTGATTTCAAAAACAGAACATTAATTTTCTTGTTTAGTGTCTGTGATCTAAATTACAAATTTTCGAACTAGTCCTACTAGTTAGTTGGTCCTACTAATTTGTGCCAAAGTGATCTCATTGTGATAAGTATTTACTTTTATTGTTAGCAGTACTAGATACACGTGAAAATTGATTGATAAAGAATTTTCAGGAAGTTCATATTAATTTTATTGTTTTCTTATTCCTCATGATCTAGAAGCAGACTAAACCAAATCCACGAACCAGTGAATCTTGAAAATATTATAAACAAGAAAAGGACTGTCAAAAGGGTCAATCCAGTCAAAATCTTCACTGGTCATGTGATCGGGGGAGGGCTGCTCAGAGAATGAAATCGAGACACCTGACGTGTAAAATTGCGAGATTTCCAATGGTGGAGGTTATGTTGGGTTAGGTTATGACTGACATTTTTTTAGCTCTATGCTAACATACTTACAGCTCACATTGAAGAGTATAATTGGAGATGGTTATATATATATAATATATATATATATATATATATATATATAATATATATATATATATATATATATACTAAACACACATACCATAGGCACCCGTTCTTAGGGTAGACAACCATTCACACTTTATTCATACAAGGAAAGGACAAAGACAGGAGGGAGTGAGAACGTACATCCATGCCCAAACCGGGATTCGAACCCAGGAATTCTCTATCCGCAGTCAGGCACGCTGAGAACTAAACAGAGTAGATGACCCAATGGTGCACTAAATGACTCCCTCATCTTTGAAGTATGGACACCACATGTGACCCTGTTGTATCAGGGGTGATTCTGTGGGATTTTTTAGACTTTTGATTTTTATATCGTGGTAGATATCAGAAAAAGCTGGTGGAATGTTTTGAAGTCGACTCGTCAGAAGCACCTTAATTGGTCAAAAAATTCTTCAGTTTCATTGGCAAAGATGCCAATTAATCTTATAAATGAGTACGGTAAAGACGATTCTCAAATCAAGCTTGGCTATCCCATCACTGTTTCGTTACATATAGTGGAATAAAAGTTTTAGATGCTGATCTCGTGATTCGATTACGAGTTAAATTTAAAAAGTAGTAATAGCGCTTAAGAGACTTCAACATTTCATAAAAAAGGTTCCCATTAAAAGTCAGTCATTGTGATGAGTTTCGAACTATCCTGATTTTCAATGACTAAATCGTCTTTGCAAACCACTCTCAATTAAAGAGGTAAATACTTAATATACCTTGTTCCTAATCTTTTCTGATGTAGCAATGCCAATCTTGAAGCCCCTCCATCCTCAGAAAATCAAGAAACAGCAGAGAGGATCCACAAGAAAATTCAACCTAGTAAATCCCAGGCAGAAAAGGAGTTAAGTTCCAACCTGGTCGACACCATATTTATAACAGGTAGGATAGAGTTTATGTTTACCAACAAATTTAATGTTACGAAAATGGCCACTAGCAAACCTAGAATAACACGTAAATACATAGAAAAAATGTGTATTTTACAACTATACATTTAGACCTATATCAGAAATTGTGAATGTTTCGTACAATCCATTATTTGATTATAAGATTTTCATATAAGATGCAATGATATGTGAGTACAATGACAACTATAAAGAAATGGCATATAGTCTTTTCTAAAAACTTCAACACCACATCAGTGGACGGACATTAATTTTATAAATATTCATCATTGCTTGGCTATCATCTGGATAGTTAGCTTCTGCGAGTTCAGGTATTGATCCCGTTCTTCTTAGTTGCCTCCTACTCTGTCTAGTGGTCACTGAGTCTGACTGCGGATAAGAGGGTCCTGAATTTGAATCCCGGTTCGAGCATGGATGTACTTTCTCTCTTCTGTCTTTGTCCTTTCCTTCTATAAATGAAGTGTTAATGATTGCCTACCCTATCAAAGGGTTACTATGGGATGTGTGTTAATTTGTATAGAAAAAAAGCATTTCCAGTTAACCTCTTCAATGTGAGATATAAGCATATTAGCATAGAGCTCCAAAAATATCCGTCATAACCAAACCTATCCTACTTAGTTCAACAAAATATGTATTGTTTATATTTTAAAAAAAATATATGTAACATTTTATTATTTTTTTCACGAAGGTAAGCACTTGAGATAGCTTTGATTATTTGTAGCTAAACGGTTATTTTTGCACACGAGACCCTAAAGTAGATTCCATGCCACCAATTTTCCTGTGTAAAGTGGGATTCGAACCCGTGATCAGTTGAATGAAAGGCAAAAGTGTTAACCAGCTAGGCAACATGTGACCTAGATTTCAGAAATCTGTTGATAGCATTTTATAAATAACATGTACAAAAAATGTATTTTTAATAAAACTAATTTTATTCAAAAAAAGTAACAAAACAGTTTATTTTAAAATTTATTTTTTTTTGGATCAAAAAATTATCTGAAACTATAACTAATAGAGGATGATGAAATTTATCATTAAATAAACAATTTCCTCGCGGCATGATACATTTAGTTTTGCGCATGTGTATATACTTTTACGTATGCATACTAGACCAAACGCTTATAGATTTTAAACATTAATTGCCGTATAAGCATCACAATCAAAAATTAACTAATCATTGCAAATTAATCATACTGATTTTTCGTCATTTTTCCATAATTGCTTAAATTAAAATAATATGCAAATGTCAAACATATAAAAAAGATATTTTTGATGTATCAGAAAATTAATGCTATCATTTTACGCGAGAACCAACATATATATTTTTTCTCGATATTAGTAAAATATAAGATAAGAGAAAAGTATTTAATTATTTTAAGATAACATCATCATAACATTGTTTCATTAATTAAGCGCTTCTTATTTGCAGACGAATGTAGGTTTCAAAATCCTGTTTTATCTCATGCCAGACATTCCAGACAAAGTTCACCCCCTGAATTTTTGATGACAAGACAGCAGCGTCTGGAAGTGTCAACAATAATTGAGGCTTTTAATGTTGACCCTGGAGGATGCTTTTGACTCCTTAAAAATTAATATTCTTATGAAAATGTAATGTTTTCTATCACATAATAAAGTGACTCTGAGAAAGCTAATAGTATTTCTTTCCCATAACATTTTTGAACAAATTTAATACTAAAATTAATTAGTTGCATAATCTCCTAGATACATACATTTCTAATTTAAAATTTCTTTATTTGTTGTTTTCTGTGCCTTTTTTAAAACATGAGGATTGAGTCCTCATGTTTTTTGCATATGTGTTTTTGCATAAGTTGAATTTGCATATGTTATTGCTATGTTTTTCCACTACCTACTTCTTCTAAATGACGATTACCAACTCACAGTCTCGAGTGACGAGTTCGAAATCTGAGCTGGCATTTCTCTCCAAGAATATTGGATTTTTTCTTTCAGCATGTAAATATTCTCCTGGATAGTCATTTGAACATAAAATTAAAGATTTTACTCCAGACATCCACACCCGAGGTAGTAGTCGAATCCATTAAAAGCGATAAGCTCATCTTTCAGTTCCTCGGAAAATCCAAAAATTGAATTCAAATTACAAAAGCAGAAGTTTTTAAAAATGTTTATCAAAATTTTTGAAAATTATGGTTTAATTTATTTTAAGGCCTTTAGTATTGAGTTGAAATTTAATTAAATAATAACTGTCTACAAAATTGAATTTTAATTTTTTTTATCTTTTTTTGTACATAAAAATTAAAAGCGTAAATATTTAAATGTTAAATTCATTACAAACGGAATTATTATCCTGAAATTCTCTTCAATAAAAGCAACTTTTAAAATTTAAAAAAAAAAAATAAATCATAATAAAAATATTTAAATCCTTCTTGCCGATGTAAACTAGCCGTAAAGTGGATGTTATGATTTATTTACTGCTTGCATAAACAATCAAATATTAATATTTAATGGGCTTTACATGCTACATGAAACAAATTTACCTTTACTTAATGATTCATTAGAATTTATTTTTTAATTGCGATATCGAGAGAGACAACTCTCCAATAATATATATAAAATAACCCATCCCACTAAGATATTGTCCAACATTTTCTTTCCAACTGCTCACTGAAGAGCTCATCCCACTGACACACTGACTTGTTTTGGATGGGTGGACAACATTGTATATTCGACATTATGGGTAAAAACGATTATTTGCTGAACTCACAGATCAATTATAAGTAAAATAAAGTGACGTATACGTGATTTCAACTGTAACGAAAGAAACACAACCAATTTATGTTTAATTAAACTTTTCCGATATTAAAAAAAGGTGGTTTTTTGGAGCAAATATTTCATATAAATATATGAAAAACTAATTTACTTTTTAATTTGTTTGCTTTAATTATTATTCTTTTACGTGGGTCCAGTGGTGTAAATGCTTAGGAATGCTTTGGAGTAGAAAAGCCGAGATTCAAATCCTCATGATATTGAATAATAGGAGAGCGATATTTCAATTAAAACTCTTTCATCAATATCTTAATATATGCTTGGAAATTTCAAGGTTTTTTTTTCCTAAGCATAATTATCATGTCTTACTTTAAATACTGATTTTAAAAATCTCGTCATCTTCACTTAACTGTGGTTGAAAATAACGGGGTGGTTTGGGAGAGGCGACAATTCCAAACAAGTTAAATTTCAATCCAGAGCTCGCCTGCATGTATAAATTAACGCTATCAACAAAACCTCTTCCTGAAAGCTATACTTGGGGATCAATATAAGAACAATCATGTAAACAGATGACTACCGGAATACAATAAACGAATATTGAATTTCCTTCTTAACCAATTATAACTCGTTAAGGAGAAATGAGTTACAAATAATAGCTACTGTTGAACACATTTTTTTTTAAAATTTAAATTTACTTCTTTCCTTATTTTTTGCTGGAGTTTATTTTTGAAAGTTTTCATGGTTTCCTCCTTTGCGATACGGCATGAATAAGACCCTTATTTACATAAAAACTCACATAATTCCAATAATCTACAATTATAAGGAGTACTCAATAATAATCAACAATTTTTAAGGGGTACTCAATGGAAAAATAGTTTTTATTCTAAAGAAGGAGAATTTTATCACTAAACTTGGTAATTAATATTATACATGCTATATTTACCATCCCTTCAATCTGTTTTTAAAACTAGTCCAGTTAGGACTTGTAGTGTAACGCTTTAGAAAACATCAGGATGTAATGCATTATTAATTTGTATAATAGGCAGAACTTTAATTTTCAAATTTTGGTTTTCCATAAAATGGTTCTTGCTACATTCCCCAATTAAATGGTCACTCATAACTACTTTATAATTTCTGACTGCGTATACATAGTTTTATGGGGATTTTGTATTTTATTCCATGCTATCGGCAAACATATGTAAAGTCATCAATTTTATAAAAACAATGAATAAATTAAATAAACTTAAGCTAATGTCATTAATGTACGAGCAATAATTATTTGCCACTACTTTTTCCCTAATTGTTTCTTATTATTTATATAATATTATTATTTAGAGACTGAGGTGGCCTGGTTAGTTAGAGCATCGTTCTCATTACCATAAGGTAGTGAGTTCCAATCCCGACTTAGCCGAAGATCCGTCGTGTTGACTAATGGCGACTGGGGCACGTAAAATCTGTCGGGTGCAATATCCTCCATGTTCCCATTAGAAATTAATACCTCTGGAGGTGGTTGGAGCCAGGCTTTTTGGGTCTTCACTGGTTTCAATCTCTAAATGGGAAGATTCAGATGATGCTGCCATCTATGAGCCAAAAGTCGTACTTCCACCTTCGTATGAGGGTGCTCTATTCAAAAATGGAAGACATTCTCCCTCTAACTTCATTCGCCTAGTCTCTTGGCGTTGCCAAGTGTCATCAGAAACAACAACATAATGTTTTTAACTAATAATATGATATTAATTGGTACGTTATTAATTATTAAATGTATATCTTTATTGGTGGGGAACAGAGTTCTAATGCAATCCGATTCTCTTCTTAACAGTAACTGGTTAAAATAACTATATCACGGAGTTAGTGGACAAGTTTATTTGATTACTCTTCAGTTCAATAGTCCATGAATTCAATTCCAATCTTTATCGTGATTATTCGAATTGGCTGAAAAGTATTTGAATGTGTTAATTTTATAGATTTATCTACTTCTTGGAAAAAATGAGAGTAAAATAACAAACAAGTTGTATTTGAACTAGTAGTTAAAAAATAGTTTTCTATTCTTCAACTCAGTAGTTCGTGGGTTTAATTCCTACTTAGTGAATAAATATTTATTTAACTAATAATTAAAATTGAATGACTCCAAATTATAAATTAATCCTCATGTACAGAAAGGTATAATAGAAATATAAACAAACCAAACATTTCATCTTCGAACTAAAATAAATATGAACCAAAATATTTTTACACTTACAATTCCTTAAAGAATTTTATTATATATATATATATATATATATATATATATATATATATATATATATGTATACATATATATATTATTCCTTTGTCGAGGAGTATCTTGTTTTCTTTAAACTGAAAGATAATATTTTCGTGGTCACATAGTATTTTTTTTTCCTTTTTAGTGTTGAAAGTGATGTTTTTTTTTCTTTTTTTAAGGTTTACCAATAATATTTCAACATTAACAGCGGAAACAACTTGAGACAGACCGTCTACTAGATTTCAAGTCTTAAGAGTTCCGTTCGAAGCAATTATATTTAGACCACCAGACAATTTAACCGACATTCAGCCAAATTAAGGGAAGGGGTGGGGGAAGTTGGGGTGCGTTTCTTTCAAGTTGATTCTCAGAAGAGAAACAAGCTGCTCTAAGCTCACCTTGAATAAATTACGTCAGAAAAGAAGATCCGGAAATTGAACCGGAATCGCGGAACGCCGTCTGGATCAGGCTGGGAGGAGAAGTCTGGACTTTGTACGGCTTTAAGGCTCGATACTCGTACCCTAGGAGAGTAAGATGTGGAAATAAAAACTTCTTCCAATCTCGTGGTTTTGGTGAGTTAAATTTCGGAGCATGTTGAATCAGATTGCTACAAGTTAGGATTCGAGTTTTGGGAAGAATTTATTTCATGACGAATCTGTGGAAATTGTAGAGGATTATTAATATGGGTAAAAATCAGTTGTGTAATGGTTTTATATAAAGTGTGAATGACCTTTGCAACCAATTTTCTTTCTAGAATAAAGAATTAAGTTAATTTTTGAGAATTTCCGATTTCGATAATTAAGAATTTAATCATTAAATTAGAAAAATATATATTTTTTATACATTAAAGAGTTCTCCTGCTATATAAATAAAATTCTGCGTTTGGTATAGAATAGGGTATCCCTTGGTTTAGCAAAAATTTTGTTAATAAATATTGGTGATAAAATTAAATTTCTGGTAACCCTAGTAATTACAGAGCTTTAACTAACCTAGTTTAAAGGTTGCTATTTTGTTATTCCTACTTCAGTGCCTATTTTGACGTTAAAAACTCGCCAAAATAAAGGGGTAACCGTATATAAACCTTATTCTCATTCTATTTATTTTCTGAACTCATATCCGAGGTTAAAGTAGGATTGACTGCACTAAATACGATGAAAGTTATATTAGTCTATCGATTACTCACTAATTTAAAATGAAAACATGTTTTACTTCAAAACTTTTATTTCAATATTTATAAATAACTCAAATCACATACATAAATGAATCTGATTTGAATGTATGTAAATTTTGTCGATGACATATCATCGTTACGGGACATAACTCGCTTCAAGATCGAAGTATGTGATATTTTTTTTTCTTTTTTTTTTAAACTGTCATACGTATATATTTATGTGTTGTTTAGGAAAAAAAAATATGAATGGAATCAGATTTCTTTTTCTGATTTCTTCTCAATGTAATTTTTTTAAAATAATGTTTAATATTTTTTTGGGTTTTGCAATTTTATTGTTTTCCTCTCTGCTACGATCGCGTTTTCAGTTTTACCAATAGGCTCTCGATCGGAAATCCATAGGAATTTGAATAGACGGAGCACTTTATTTACACTATTTTTCCGTTAAAGCTAGATACCCGTTTTTCTGCAAGAAGAAACTGATAACATAATTTTGGGGATTTGTTTAAACAATCACAATATATTTGTTGCTTTATTGCTTTTAAGCAACAACTTGAAAAACATAAGATATCCATTAAAAATTTTAATTTAATTATCATAAAACAGAAAGATATAAATTATAATGTGTTTTTACTGATGTTAATCTGAATAACACTTTTACTCGACTTTTACTAGTGTTACTCTGAGTTTAAGAAGATATAGATTAATATTCGTATAATCTAATGGCTTCATTGATGTTCTTTTGACACGTAGTGGAAAGTCAAAAGACCGTAGGCCGTTGTTAGGCATTTTTATAAGCACAGTTATATATATATATATATATATATATATATATATATATATATATATAT
>JAPDSC010131380.1:131328-144002 GCA_026290005.1 Latrodectus geometricus | reverse complement strand
ATATATATATATATATATATATATATATATATATATATATATATATACCATAATACTAGTTAAAATTTTAGAGCTTAACATAATTTAAAATATTGCTTTAGATTAACTATTAAAAACAGAATAAAATAATTAAATTATAACACAACTATTATACTATAATATTTTTGGAGCTATGATGAGATTTATTATGAGTATAATTCAGTTTGAAGTCAATATTAGAATTTTGATTGTTGTATAGATAATTCTGTTTCTAGATAATATTATAAGTAATCTCAATAAAAACCATTACAAGTACTTTTAAATGTTTTTTCTTGTAAATAATAATGCCAAATAAGCCAAATGCGTTGAAAAATACTGAAGGGGAACATTTGTGATTTTAAATTAAATGATGCATTATTTACTTAAGTAAGTAGGAATGAGTTTCTTTTTCTTGTCATTAAACCTATAGATCTTATAAATAATTGATAACATGGGGCTAGAAACAGATACTTTGAATTAATTTGAGCTATTTGCATTTTTTAAACTATTTTATGTTTTTCTTCTAATCATTTGATAATTGCTTTTAATGTGAAATATAAATATAATATAGTTAAAAATATTTCTGTTAAGGAGATGAAAATTTTTCTTTTGCTTGGTGTTCTGTAATAGTTATAGAAAAACTGACAGTTTTCAAATCCATTAATGTGTGTGATATAAGTAATCTTTTTAAATAATAATGTTGCAATAAAAAGTACTTTATATTTTTAGAGACTAGCTAATAACTTGAGAAACATATTTTAATAATTGGAAGAAAAATTGGAATACATATTTTAATTGTGCTGTATACCTTAGAAGAGCAACTGATTTTGAAAATAATGTTAATAATTTCTATTCTTGTAAGTGTTTTTTTATTATTACCGCCATAATTTTAATTTGTTTTTAACTATTTGTTATTTTAATTAAAAATATATATCTCATTAAAATGCAGAAGTAGAATTGAATTTTTTTTAAATTTTACTTGCAATTTTCCGTTTAAATTATAGTTAAATTGCATGTGGCTACATTGCAATAAAATATGAACAAAATGTATCTGTTTGTATTTACAATAGTAAATAAAATAACATATTTTTTATTATGACATAGTTATTTTTTCATGTATGTTAAAAAAGTAAAATTCTTTGTTAGTTAGCTACATTATAAATTTTGATATCAAAAATTTCCTTGAGCTTGCTATTGCAAATCAAGTTTAATGTAAGTGGACTTAAACCTTGTAACTTTATTGTTCTCTGTAAGTCTATTGTAATAATCAATTTTACTATTGAATAAAACTCTTTAATTAACAATGCAATAAATATAACACATATGAAATAAAATAAATATAGACGAAAAAATACTGAATGAGCGAATGTTTTCTCTAAACTTTCAAGATCTTTTACTCAATATTTCTAAATTCTTGTTTCTTTATAATATTAAGGTGTTTCAGATTCCGTGGATTAGTGTTTGAAATTCCATTATTCCAAAGATTATGATTCTTATACTGTAAAAAATCATTACATATGGGCATATGCTATTTAAATTGAAACAACAATTATAGCCATATTATTTTGTGACATATTTACTTATTCAAAGGTAAATTTGCTTGATTTGCCATGAATTACATTTTCATTTCTCAAAACATATATAACTGATCATATATAAATATATGATCAGTTGTTTTGATAGATATACCATATCAAAACAATTAATCATTATGTATTAGGTTGGGGAAAAAGAAATCCATTATTTTTACGTGAACTTTTTGTAACTTCTTTCAGATTCGCTTTGTAAAAAGGTTTAAAACAGTTTTCATGTAGATTTTTAGGTCTTGTGCAAAGCTACGACTGCTGACATGCTGTCAAGTTTGATAATTTTTGATATTTTATAGAAATTCTCGACGATGTTGTATCCATGCGAGGTGCATCTTTAGCATCCAAATACCCAAGCGGAATCAACGAAACCAAAATTGTGCGTAACTGTTTGTTACAGTCATATATAGGATGATAAACACTTTTCACAATTTTAGTCACCTGGTTAGCCATTTTCGCCATTATAAAAGAAAAACTAAAATGTATCGAATTTTCTGTTTGTTGTCTTCCATTTTTAAAACCTTGTACTCGTAACTGAATTAATCAAACAAAAAATCGCTAGAGGATATTTTAGTGTCAAATGTCACCTTTCCAACGAGCATAAATCTGAAATTGTTTGATAGATACCTCACGAGATATCGATCACTACAGACGTCTACCGAAAAATTAATGGATAAGGTTTTCCCCAACCTAATATAATAACATTTTTAAATAAAATAAAATACTAAAGTACAATTTCTCATAAAATTGGTGCTGAATTAAATTTTGTGAAAATGTAGCAAAATATGCTTAAATAATCATACAACATCCCTAAATAAATTATTTTATAATACGAGGGAAATTTAAAATGTAGGATTTTCTGCAGCAAATTCCTTAGAGTATTATTTTTCTGCTTGACGTATTATTTAAAAGCCGATAATGCAAGTATAAATCACTTCAGAATCCATGAACCGTTATAAATATCTGGAATGTATTTCTCCTAGTTTAACAAAACATTATCGATTATTCAAATGCATCCAAGAAGATCAATTTAGACTATTTACTACTGCTTTCACATTTTTGGCAACAGAATTTATACACTAAATAAGGGTTAGGAACTGCTGTCACTTTGATTAAGATGTGCTAGAAACTCTCTTCATGTAGAAATCAAAGATATACATACATTGTCAAATAAATGTTTTTAAAACGAGAAGCAAATGTTATTTTTTTTCATAAATATTATCTGAAAATGTTTTCCTTAAATCAAGAACTATATTAAAACAGAAAATGAAAAATTCAATTTTTTTTAGAAATTCTCATTTTGAGAGCTGAAAGTAAATGTCAAAACGCTTCAATATTGTTCAAGCGCCCATTATAGTTTTAAAATTAAATAAAAATACTTTAAAAACTTGAATTAAGGAAAGAATCATTTTAATGAAAAAAACTGTTAAGATATAAAAAACACAATGTATACATGTGGATTTTCTTATAAGAATCTTGCAACCTTTATGTAGTAGTTTATAATACAAATTAATTATAAATAAATTTAAATAGAATTAAAATATTAACAAATTTAAAAAAAATTATTTTTTAAATTTTTTAATAATTTTATTTTTTAAATTTTTGCCAACATTTTTATAAATTTATATACTGATTTTTATCTTCTGTTTTATATTTCACTATTGTTTATATTGTGCTTCCCTAATAATGGTTTGGTATAGTTATGAGTGTAATGGATCTGTGTTATGGTATGGTGTAATGGTAGATATTTAGACTTTTGTTCTTTGCCATTGCCGAAAAGCCACACTTTTCACTACTTTAATCAAAACCCCATGATGAAGATTGTTTTGAATGTATAGGTACATAATTTTATCTTTCATTCCATTTCATTTATTAAATTGAATTAGTTTTAGAAGTTCTCCTTTTAATTGTTGTTTCAGTGGCATAAAATTACGAATATATATATTACTTGCTAAAAATTCAATTGTTTAGAAATTTGGAGTAAATATCCCCAAAATATTTAAAATTATTTCTCAATAAATATTTTATGAGAAATAAAACAAAAAGTTAAACATAAAAACCGTGGGATAAAAACTCTGATAAAATTTATTTGCAAATAAATATGAACATAAATTACTTGAAACATATTATTATGACGACAACAATAAATGACGATGATTAAATTAAAAATCTAAGAAGATTAATATTTGGTAGTTAATTTTTACATGAAAAATATGTTAATGCAAAAAAATTAAAAATTTTGGATCGTTTGAAAGATTTTTTTTTTTTTTTTTTTTTCCTTGAAAAGATATGTGTTTATTGGAACTTTTGCTTAAAAATGCCAAAAGTTGTTCATCCAAACAAGAATTATGAATTTAGAATATATTTTTTCATTGTTGACAATTAAACTCATATGTGTATCATGCAGAATAGAGGAGAAAATGCATATATGAAGTGAAGTCTATTTCAACACAGTTTTCTTAATTATAAGGATAAATATTTTCTTTAAAACTAAATATGACTTTAAGAGAAATGCAAATATTTATATATGTATTAAAAGTAATTCATGAACACACATTAACCTTTCCCAGAAGAAAAAAAGTCTAGAGACATATTTATGAAGCTTTAACATAAAAACATCAAATCCCAAAAAAAAAATAATTAAAATAAATTTTTGAATGTAAATTGTTGATTTGATATAATTTTTTTAAATATTTCTGCGTTAATTCACTTTATTTTTACAAGCTATTCCAGGTATTTAAGTTAAAAATATTTTTAAAAAACAAAATATTATAGTATAACAAGATAACAATCTCCTTTAATGAACTTTTAAAACATTTTAAATCAAATTATTTACATTTTCAAGGAAACATTTTTTAATATTCTATTTATCTTATATTTTGAGTGATTAATATTTTCAACAAGATAACAAGGGAAATTCTTTATCTTATGTTTTCAAGATATTTGACTTCCTTAACTCAGAAGTTAGAAATTTTAACAATTAATAGGAATACTTTTTTTTTTATTTGATACCATTATTATATTATTTACTATTATATAAGATTTACACATATACATCTTATTTGTAAAATATAACTGTAAATTTAATGATATATTTAATATAAATGTTTTCACTACAACTGATATAACAATGAAACAAACATGTACTGGGAAAAATAATTGTCACTTTAACATTGGATTTTATTTTAAAAACATGTGTAAAGTACAATAAAATAATAATTTTAAGGTAATTTTTTTAAATAAAATGTGATATATTTTTAAGTTTATATTAATAAAACACCAAAAGTATTAAGATTTTACTAATTAACTCTAAAATTTGACTGTAATTTAAATTATTCATCAAACGCCAATGTTTTATATTGAAATAGTAAACAGAAAAAGTTTAGCATCATAATAAATTTGAATATTAACCTCATAAGTTTGTTTATGGGGGATAAAACAATTCTATTTTCATAATTGGGAGAAAGATTTCATGTTTACTATTAAAAATATCATTTATTTTTGCCTGTAGGATTACAAATGTCAAGACCATCTGTCATTTTTAAACGCATTTTATCCAGAAAGTATTAAATAATAAAATAAAAAAGTTTATTCGTTTGCTTTAAGTCAGTATTACTTTGTATACTTCTATAACAGTAATTCAAAATTCTGACAAAGATAATACAAATTTTGAAATTAAAAATTCTTCTGAATTAATGAACCAGATTTAATTGCTATTTTCTTGACGTAAATAATAAGAGCGTTTAAATTCAAAAAGTTAAATTCCATTTTTGATTTTATTAAGCATAAATTAATATGATCTGCAAAGATTAAAATGACATAATACGTTTTCTGTTCGTATGTTTATGTTTTAGAATGTAAAATACCTCAAAAGGTAAATGCATATGAAATCCAACATAATAATCTTATTTTGGCAAAACGTATCAGGTATAAATATATAAAAGTTAAATAAATTGTTTTAAATATTTATAATTTGAATTTTTTCAGCAAATATTATTTTAAGACATTTGATGGAGAATTTTCCTTTGATTATTTCAAAGAATTTTTAATCTATAAATCCTTCAAAATTCTGTGAAATTTAAATATGTATCCTGGACAGAGAGAGATAGAAAAAACTTTGAGTTTTATTAGCAGCTTTTCTCATAAATATTAAATATTTTATGTACTATATTTCAAACAAATGCTTAAAATTTTTAACAGTGCACATAATGAACATTATGCAAATAATCTTAATTATTATCTTCTTTATGTGTCTTCAAAAGAAAATGCAGTTTCAAAAATGTTAATAACAATTAAAATGGCGAAGTGAAATAGGCATCAACAAAAGTTCTGCATATAAAATATCATCAAATTGTGAAATTAGTTTCAATGATATTTAAATAATAATTGTTTCACTAAGATGTATTTCCCTAAATTACTTTAGAAGAAACAACGAATGCATATCAAATGTCTTTTAGAAGAAGATATTACCCAAAAATGAGGTTTTAAGTATAAAAAGGAAAAAATTTGTCATTACACAGTAATTCAAACAGTATTTCGTTCTTAAAAATGAAATAAGACTTTTTTAGTTAGGTATAGCATCAAGTAAAATATATACCATCAATATTAAAAGAAGAAATTCATGTATATGTATTCCATTTAAAATTAAACAATAATAATTTTAAATTGATGAATAGTTATACATACTAACAAATTCTCTTATTTTATCAACAAAGTATTGACACATACAATTATACCATTATTGCTAGATATGCATTAGTTAAATATTAGAAATTATTCTATACATAATTTAAAAAACTTTCAATTATTATTAGTCAAATAATTTATATGTTAAACTGACTGTGAATTAAAATTTGGCTTTTTTCAAGAGACGTATATAATATATCTATGATGAATTAATGCTATAATATGTCTTAAAGTTGATATTAAGTTTACTTTCAAAGCTTTCTATCAAATATTAATGAGCTTCATTAATCCAATTATATTTAAAAAACTGTTTTTTACGATATTATATTCCATAATGAATTCAATTAAATTTAACTTTAGAATTTTGAGAAATATAATTATTATTTTAATAAAAGTAATATTTAAGACGATATATCTTACTTAGGTTGAATAATATGAATTCATAATTATATGAAAGCAATTGTTCCCTTACTGAGAGTAATATTTTAATTGCTAAATAAAAGATAGATGTTTCTAAAATTTATTTTGAAAATTTTATGTTTAGAAACCACTGTTATTTTATGTACACTACTGGCCATTAAAATTGCTACACCAGGAAGAAATGCAGATAAAAAAATAATATATATTGGACAAATATATTATACTAGAAATAACAAGTAATTAAATTTTCAAAATATTTGGATGGATAGAGCCTGAGAAATCAGTGCCCAGAACAACCACCTCTGGCAGTAATAACAGCAGTTATACGCCTGGGCATTGAGTCAAACAGAGATTGGATTGCATGTACAGGTACAGATGCCCATGCAGCTTCAACACGATGCCACAGTTCATCAACCGTAGTGACTGTCGTTTGGTGACGAGCCAGTCGCTCGGCAAAGATTGACCAGACGTTTTCTATTGGTGAAAGATCTGGAGAACGTGCTGGCCAGGGTAACAGCCAAACATGTTTCGTATCAAGGAAGTCCCGTAAAATACCGGCAACATGCGGTCGGGCATTATCCTGCTGAAGCGTAGGGTTTCGCAGGACTCGAATAAAGGGTAGAGCCACAGGTCGTAACACACCAAAAATGTAACGTGCACTGTTCAAAGCACCGTCAATGCGAAATAGAGGTGACCGAGACGTGTATCCAATGGCACCCCATACCATCACGCCAGGTGATGGGCCAGTATGACGATGACGAATGCACGTTGCCAGTGTGCGTTCACCACAATGCCGCCTAACACGGATGCGACCATCATGATTCTGTACACAGAACCTGGATTCATCTGAAAAGATGACGTTTTGCCATTCGTGTGCCCAGGTTCGTCGTTGATCGCACCATTGAAGGCGCTCTTGTCTACGACGACCATGGCTGCGGCTTCCCTTGACGCTGGTCAAGGGAAGCCGCAGCCATGGTCTCCGATCTGAGAGTCCATGCTGCTGCAAACGTCGTCGAACTGTTCGTGCAGACACTTGTTGTCTTCCAAACGACCCCGTTTCTTGACTCACGGCTAGTGACGTGGTTGCACGATCCATTACGGCCATGTGGAAAATATGCCTGTCTTCTCGGCTACTAGTGATAGGTGGCCGTTGAGATCCCGCATGGCGTTCCGTATTACCGTCCAGAACCCATCGATTCCATATTCTGATAACAGTCATTGGATCTCGACCGACGCGAGCAGCAATACTGCGATAAGATAAACCGCAATCCCGGTACGCTACAATTCGACCTTTATCAAAGTCAGAAACGTGCTGGTACGCATTTCTCCTTCTTACACGAGGTATCACAACAACTTTTGTCCAGGCAACAACGTTCAAATGCAACTTGTGCATGAGGAACTGGCTGAACAATTTCCTCATTTAAACACAATGTAGGTGTCGCTAGTGGCGCCTGCTTTGTCTGAATGCGCTGAAAAGCTAATCATTTGCATATCACAGCACCTTCTTCCGTTCGTATAAATTTCTCGTCTGTAGCGTGTCGCCTTCTTGGTGTAGCAATTTTAATGGCCAGTAGTGTATTTATTTCATATGCTTTAGTATTATAAAAATACCAAATGCCTATCCAATGTATAATATAATATAAATGGAAATAAGATACACAGCTATGTAATTTAAATGCAAGAAATTAAACAATAGCAATATAAAATGAACCAAATTGTATATATAAGAATGAAACATTTAAAGAACTATTTAATACACTGTTGGACCTTAAAATTGCAATTCATAAAAAATGTAAATCATCGAAAATAATTATTAAATAGATATATTTAATAAAAAGAATAATTTATTCAACTTAATGGAAAACTAGGAAACATTTTTTAATTCAAAAATCGGAACATTGGTTCTGTAGCAGAAATTAGATCCATTATCTAATTCTGAATGGAAAGAAAATGAATATTTCTATTCTTTAATATATATAAGCTTAAAATATGTAAAAAAAAATTGTAGTGATTTTGTTTCATAAATTGGATAATTATATATTGAATAACGTGAACATAACCAACTTTTAATTCTGCGGGATGTTGTAGATTTTTCACTAATATTTGTAAAAAAAATGCTAAAAAAATTATACTTTAGACATGTCAATCTGCAATTTAACTTCAATCAAAATGAGGTTATGCCCAAATAATCATTTCTTTTACTTAATCTACTATTAAAACAATTTTAATTCCGAAACATAACATTAAAAGATAATTTTAAATACGAAACCTAAAGTAAAATCACACATTTTATTTGTTCAATGTGCATTTTTTTATCAGCTCTGTTTCACCAATATAGTATAAGTATTTCTTTTTAAATTTATTTATGAATTCTAATAGATTAGGATATATTATATTTTTAAATAATATCAAAACTATCCTTAAAATTTTTGTTACTTTAATTCAATTTTATGCATTTCAAATTATCAATATCATCATATTCATAAGTGTAATGACCCAAGGAATAAATAATATTTTATATACTATACACTTTTCATAAGTGTGTGAATGAAAGGAGATTAATTAACGAGAATAATCTTGTATATTTACATCAATAAAAGAATCTTGCGTGAAAACTTTGAGCTTTTCATCCTGAATATTTTTAAAGATTGGAAATTTCTCTAAAATTGGAAATTTGTAAAATATGCAGCAAACTTAAGCCAAATGCTATTTTCTGAAATATATCTTATCTATGTGTGGTTTTTATCTGGAAAATAATATATACTTAACACATGCACATTGTTGATCTTTCCTAATTAATTCTCAATTTTATTTACTATCGTCATGGAAAAATGTATATAAAGATATTAAAAATCTATAAATCCTACATTATTAACTTTCTTATTATGTTATGGAATAAGAAACATCCATCATCATCATAAATTAGGAATTAAAGCATTATCCTATTCATGGTCTCTAGATTTTCTATGTGATTCTATTAATAGAACTTTATTTTAGTTACATTTCTGATACACTCAAATATTCTAAATATTTTCCTATTATATTTGCAGGTTAAAACCATTTATGATTCCAGGTTTAGCTTTCCACTATCTATGTACATTTATTTAATCTTTTAACTTTTTTGGATGTTTTGGCAAAAATAAGTTATTGGTATGGAATTTTACGTCTATAATACTTCATCTATCTTTACTTGTTCTTAATATATATGTATTCATCCCAAAACATATATTCCAAAATTATGTTTATTGTATGTTTAAGTGTAATGTCTGAAGATATGCCATTGACTGATGTAATCATTTATTAACTTTAAAAAGTGCCAGTGGTTTTAATATGTATTTACTGTTTTTAAACTTTCTGCCACGTAATTTAATTCTGCGTCGTCATATCAAATGTCTATTTAAAGTTCATTATGTCTCTTTGATTTTTAATTACTTCTGTATTTAATATATCCTAATTCCATTAATACTTTATCCATCTGTGTAGTCTCTATTATGAATTTCAGAAAAAAGAAATTCTAATTAAGTTAAATTTATCAGCTTAATTATGTATGATAAAGCCATTTTCCATTAAATTATATTCATGGAATTTGTTATTTCTATGGTTTACTTTTTTTTTTTTTAAATCTTGTTTTTTATTTTTCTTTATTTTTATTGCGCTGCTACAACTGAGTGAAGAGGGCAAACTGATACCAACCAAAAATTTATTAATAAGACTGCAGGCGAAATTAATTTTCGATCAGTACAAAATTGTTTTCATTAACACTTCAATTTTTTGGAGTTCAAGAAATTCTCCAAGGATTTATAATAAATGAGATAAAATAAGAGAAGCTAACATCTTGAATTTTGCCCTCCAGATTTTATGTGGCCACAAAATAATACCTGTAATGTGTTTGTAATGCAATTTTACCAGTTTGAACAAGAAATGTACTTTATAATAACATAAGATTAAGTCAGTGATTCTCTCGGTACCTTAGAAAAGCTGTCAAATTTAAAAATCCAAATAATTTGATCACTCAACACAAATTTTTATTCCTGTATGTATTTCTATAACTAAAAGAATTAATCGCTGTTTTATGTGTCGTTTCAACTAAGTATCTCTAATAATATTTCCCATTAATTACAAATACTTAAATTTTCAGTTTCCTTAATGTGTGCTATAAGCATTTAATCTGAGCAAAAGCTCAAATTGACAATCATTTTCTAATTTATGTACATGGAATTATGACGCATAATTTGTCTGCTGGTTAGCGTAACTGACTATGGATGGGGAGGATCTGGGTTTGAATCCCGGCTCGGGAATGGATGTACTTTCTCTCTCTCTCTCTCTGTGTTTCTTGTCCTTTCCTCTGATGATGGATGAATGTAGCCCACCCTATAAACGGGTTTATTGTGGTTTAACATGGGTAGTGCTATTCGCCTCCGTGACTTGGTTCACAGGTACCAACCGAGTAACTATAAATTATAAGCAGTTTCCGGCCTTGTTTTGGCTAAAAAAAGGGGTTAATCACCCAAGTGCCCATCATTGGCAAAAAATATATGGAATGATAAATGAGCTGTTATATATGAAATTTTAGCATAAGTTAGAAGCAAATTTAAATGTAAAAATTATTTCTTTTTCATTCATATATATTTCTAGAAATGAACATATATTTCCAGTTAAAAAATTAAATATGTGAAATTAAATGAGAAATGAATCATATTTTAACTAGCAAAGTAAATTATAGCTTCTATATACCGAAATCTAATCATAGGCTCCAGTATAAATGGCTTGCCTCTTCTTATGTATTTCAGTCATTTTAATAGCCCTTATCTCGCTATAATTAATGTGTCTTTCCACCACAATTACTTACTTTAGGAATTCAAACAGATAAGAATATTTCTTTGTGGTTATTTATATCTTTCTCTTTTAAAAAGCTCCTAGAATTAAAAGTTTTTAAATTTTGTTTGTTATCCTTGGAATTTCACCTCTAAGAGTTTAATTGTATTTTTAAAATAATGACAGTATACTTCCAGTTTCACAAAATAAAGTTAACGGTAATCAGTTTCTTATAAATGTCAAAATTGTTAGTTAACTAAATAATTTTAACACACTGAATTTGTTATTTAAATCTTTATTTCAAATTTGTTCAAAAAATTATTACAAGACAATTTTTTAATAAATGTATGATGAATTCTTAGTTTTGCTTCATATATGTTATGTTCTTTTTTAAATTATTGCAATTTAAACAAACCTAAAACCAATCTAGTAACATGCTAGTGATATACTAGCATCTAGTATTTAAAATTTTAAAATTCTAATAAATAGTTTATTATAATTTGAAGGAATTGCAAATAAAATTCTTGAAATTTAATCAACCATTATTAAAATTTTATTACAGTGTACAATTTTTGTAAATATGTACTTGACTATACTCACAATAGGTTTCGAGGATTTTTTTTTCGTAAATTTGAATTTTTTTTTTATTTAATTGAAAATAATAAAAATCCCACCAGTGTTTCAAAAATCCTGCTTTAATTATCGAGGAAATTTTTTATTGATTTTCAAATAACTTCTAATCCTAATGGTTAAATAAATAAATATTAAGTATTATTTTCATACAATCAGTGTTACTTAATTTTTGTTCACGTAAATAATATGCTTGATATGCGAAATATTGGGCATTATTTCTCACCAACAGCATCCACAAACATAGGTTGATATAAAAAAATATATGAGATATAAAAAATTATAAGAAATATAAAAAAAATTTAATTATTATAAATACTGGTTAAAGTGCTTGAAGAAATAAATGTTAATATATTTTTAGATAATTTGAAAGCAACTGTACTCCAATGATTTTGTTATTTGCATTACAATGCTTCCAGTCTTTTTAGGAATTTGCTTAAAACAGCAGAAACACTATATGTCAATTAAAAAATAAAGCAAATATTTGAAATTTTACGTATATATATATATATATATATA
>JAPDSC010131380.1:66016-111988 GCA_026290005.1 Latrodectus geometricus | reverse complement strand
GGATTTATAATGTCAGCTATCATCATCTATGGGTACAACCATTTTAAGGCAAACCATGTGCAAAGGATTGAGACAATATGGCTTGTCAAATATGTTCCACTAATAACCCCTTTCAGCCACAAGCGAATATCCTGGAATAGAGAACATGCAATGTATTCACTATCACAGTGAGCTTGAAATATGTTTATCAACGAATGGACGTTTAGCTAGCAGTCCGATGCAAGGAGATGTTCATATGGGTAATTTCAAGTTCCTAGTACGACCATGACAACATCTTTGAACACCAACGTTACGTTGATGCATGAGTGCTCGTTTGGTAGGGCCTGATACTAGGTTCCTGAACAGATCTGCGTATTCAAATCAGGAGCACAACAAAACACATTTATCGGGAAATCATTCTGGAACAACAAGCCTGCTTGTTTAGGAGTGTCATGGGTACTGAATTTGTGTTAATAGATATCAATGTCCATACTCATCGTCTGAACATCTGCAATGATTGCTTTTAATCAGGTGATATCATCCGTATGAAATGGGCAGCATTCTCCCTGGACTTGAATCCAATAAGTCATATGCTTGATCAATAAAGACATACTTGGCCGATGAACCACAACTGATCAACCACTACATACATCCGTATATGACCTTCAAAAAGCATTGCTTACTGAGTGGAATTCTCTGCCCCAAGTGCGGCTCGATAATGTGCATGGTTCAACCGCTACATGCATTGCATTTCCTCGTATTGAAGACATACAATGTATTAACCATCCTTCCTATTAAACACTGTTCAGTTGTTGTAGGGAGATATGCGATGAGTTTCCAGGCAGCAGGTGGTTGGTGTGTGAATGGTATGATACATGCACCATCTCTTTCATTCTTTCTCATTTGTTTAATACATGAGATATGAATAAATCTTACTTAGTTTTTGCAGCTTTAATTTCGGCCTCAGACATTATTTTTAATTTATGGACACACGAATAATATAATTGTTTGAAATACTTGTATATATTCTTAAAAATATTAAAAATAATAAGAAATGGAGAATAATTTTAATAATATTACAATTTGAAATTTTAAAAGGTAGAAAATTTTACACACTTATAAATAATTTTAATATATTTATAACAAAAACATATTTTTAAGGGAAATAAATTCCTGACCGAGAATTAAATTTTACATGTATAATAAAAATATTTTGTTTCAAGGAAATTAAATTCTCAACCAGTAATGAAATTTCTGAAATTAATTTTGCGAAAATTAGTGCGCAGCAATTAATAATTTGAGAATTGTTTGTTTTTACATATAGAAATCATAATTTAAACGTTACATATTTGAAATTTTTTGAAACCGAGTAACAGCTATATATCACTATTAAGTTAAATTGTGCGCGCTCATATATTTCCTAAAATTATAAAGTTCTACTATATTTTAAATTATACAATAACCCAAATTCTGTAAAATGCATATTATTTTTTATTTTTTCTACATGTCCTTATCATAGAAAAAACATATAAGAAATTTTAATACAATAAATTATTATTATATGTAATAAGTCTGAACAGATTTATTTTTAGATAAACTATTTTATTACATAGTTTCATCTTAAAATCCCTTATTATCATAAAAAATCAATTCTTATTTTAAAAAGAAAATACTTATTTTTTATGAAAAATTAATTTGTTTTTGTTAAAAATTAAGAATTGTTTTTAAAAATTAAGAATTGTTTTAGTAATGTCATATTAATTTTAACTAATATAATCTATAATAACAACAGAATAATATATTCCCGTTGGAACAAATTATTTCATATACAACACACATTAGTTTTCTTAAAATACTATCTTTGAGTGGTTTTATTGATATTGAATGATAGTATTATGAAAATATTAGAATAAATAAATAAAAGTAAAACTTTAAATTTGTTTTTATGAAAGTGAATTTTTACACAAAAGTTATTTTAAATTATTTGAAAATATTATTCAAAGAGAAGGTAAAAGTTATTTTACAAAATTAATTTTAAGATTTACTACTTTCGAAAATTTTAACAAATAAAATCTCAAAATCATTGATGTTCTTCACTCTAAATATTTTTGTTCAATATTGATATAAAATATTCAAATATTTAAAAATTTTGGGATAAAACGTTATGTTTGTATTGAAAACTCAATTAGATTTTATTGTTTTAGCTTTTAACTCCAAATAATATTACAAAAGAAATTTATAATTGAATTTTTTTGTAAACATGCTTAAGGAATTTACTTATACTTCTATGTATAGAATCTTCATAAATAAAGGAACACATATTTATCTGTATCATTTTATATTAAAAAATCTTATAATATAGTATATATAGAGCTTTTTTGACAAAATATAAAGTTTATTTTCTCTCTAATGTAATCAAAATTAAAATATATAAACAGTTAATGACTAGCAGTAATGGATTAAATTTATCTGATTTATTTTGTGTGGTCAAGTTCCATCAGACAAATAATTCGATTTTCTGTTTCTCAACAGATGGCGCTTGGACAGTTACCATCCCAACCGACTTCTAAGTAAACCGCTCTGGATGTTCCTATCAACAAATTCCCATTGATGTGAGTGTGATAACTAGCCGTGGTTTGAGCAGGGGCTTCTCTCTCAACGCATGATTGCTTCGCGTGGGTGTCAGTCGCGAGATTCCCATTTGGGATGGTCTGATGAATAATAATGTGACATTGCTTCTGTTTTAAACAGATTTAATGTTTTTATGAAATTGTAAAAATATTTTTACAAACAGTGAGAAAATAATATAAATAATATTTTCCTTTTTTATTTAATATCATGCATTTAAACATTTTTCGTTTGAGTTAAAAATATAAATATTTCACAATTTATGTGGACATTAAAGTTTAAAATTTAATTAATTTATTGGCCAGATATCTAATATCTTTCTACCAAAACATACATACACGATTCAAAATAATCAAATTGAATGTCTTGCTAAAATATTAAACGCACTATAAAAGAATGTTTATTATATATAATTGGGAAGCACTTTTCCAACTTTTTAAATATATCTCCCTCAATGCACGCGTTTTTCAAGTTATGTAAATAAAATACAAAGTATAAACATATATTATTACTGTGTGCAGCTACATTATGATCGTTCTGCAAGTGTTTTTGTTCTTGGTAACATCATTGATATGGATTGCGTGTAAGAATGTGTCCCGATCACACCGCTCACATGGCGTGGATGACGCCGGTGAATGTGCAGGAACATGCTGGTGTCGAAGAGAAAGCGTTGCATGTAAAAGAATGGACACCATACAGTCGCTTCCTATATTGACAACGGAAACAGAAAGAGCTATGATTACAAAAATGTAAGTCACTTTTTTTATATTTTATCAAAATTCATTCCTTTTTTCTGATTTATTCAAAAAAACTTTCATTACGTATTCATTTTTTTCTTGTTCTTAAAAAAATAGCGATTTGTAAAAAAATATTATTTTTTTGAAAATGGAATCGTACTAAAAGATTAAGCTTATTTTTTTTAATCATTTTCTTCACGGATAACAATATTAATACAATTGATTTTATATATTAACTTATTTTTCTTTAAAAAAGTAACAATAATTTTAGCATTTGTCATATTAATCGTTATTAATTTTTCCTTTATAAATAATAGCAAAAATGATAGGATTAATTATATTTATTGTTATTAATTTTTCAATAATAATAAGGAAAGAATTATTTTTAATTATTGATATTAATTATGATTTATTGAAATGAATGTAATTATGTTATATTTATAATGCTAAATTATGATTAAAATACTAATTACATAATTAACTCATGCAATTAAAATTTCATAAAGTCTAAGAAAATAATGAATAGTTAATGTATTTATAATTAATTAAAAAGAAACAGAAAATGACTGAATAGTGACCAGTTTTAGTTAATTAATATGTAAAGTTTGTAAAAAAGTTTATAAAAGTATGTTTCATCAAATGTCTCGAGTATACATGTAAAGTCAATATTTAAATATTTACACGCATAAATATACATTATTATTAAATATATTTGGAAAAATGTTAAAAAAATTATTCATTTTAATTTTCGAAATTTTTCAATATCGGATTAATTCTCAAATAATATAATTTTAGTCACAGAAAAAATTAATGGCTTATGTGAATGGCTGAAATATACACATGAAAAATTTCTTTTTTTTATAGCTTCACAAATCATTAATAATATTAATTTTATCTTTAAAATAAGTTCAGGAATATATTACTATTCAATATTTTTAATGAAACAACTGTTTGATAACATATGAAAAAAGATGAATTATATAAGAAAGTGCTTTAAATAAATAATGTATTGTAAAGAAAAAAATTTGTGTTGTTATTTAACATGAATTTAATATTATAATTTACTGATTGCATGTTAATGATAACTTATTTCCAATGAATTTCAAATTATTCAACAAGAAAATTTTTAAAGTCTTCATAAAAAAAACAATATTTTCTTGTGTTTTGTATTAATACGTTACTGTGATATAAATAATTATGTTAAAGATGTTTAAAATATTTTTTAATCGTAAGTTCAAATATTTTATTAATGATGGTTCATTTAATTATTGGTTTCATATTTTTCCATTAGAAAAATATGTATAAAATATTTATTAATTATTCAGTGTTTTATATTATAATTATTATTTATTATGATATATTTTTATTGTAAAATGAGATTTTGTGTGAATTTCATTCGATTATTCATGAGTAATTTATCTGTGCATAAACATTTTAATATCTTGAAATCATTTTTCTTAACTCAAGATTACAAAAAATATTTTTAAATGTTTTTATGAGACAGGAAAAGTAATAATGGAATAGTATTTACTTTTCTATTCCATTATCACTAACATAACTATTTAAAAAAATTGGTACAATAAATTATATAATAAATTTATTTTTGAAATAATAATAAAATGCATAATCTTTATTTTTAAATTATATAAATCTTAGATTGAAATATTATCAACCACTACTGTGTCTCTAATTAGCGATACATGAATAATTTTTTATTCATTATAATTATTTCAAATATACATATATGCTTCTTAATATGTGAGAAAAATTGCTTAAATATTGAAACTTATGTGAACCTTATTAACACTGTATACTACTAATGCTATTTATTATTTTATTTCGTGAAATGTATTCCTCTCTTGAATAATTATAATTCTTGTATTTCAATAAGTGTAAATTTCTTATGCAAGATTTTATTTTAAAAAGTACATTTGAATATTCTATACAAAAATTTACACTTTTTGAAAAAAATAAGGGATTTACTTTTTATAAAAATAAATACGTTGTACAGAAATTTGTTTCAGTATTTAAAGAATATGATACAATGTTATATGTGATATTCTAGAAAAAACGTCAAAAGTATATTGTACTTAAACAGTTTTAAGTATAAAAACGACAGTACTTTGAAATATTAAATACAGTACTTGAGTAACTTTAAATTATAGTTCACCACTTCGTCTTGGTTCTAATTTGGAATCTTTTTCTCTGAATTTTTAAGAATTCAAGTAATTTTGGTAAGAATGAATTAATTACATGTGAAGGTTTCAGAACAAGATAGAAAATGGTTCAAAAACTATTTTGAACAAATATCTTCATTAATATTTTCAATCTGCGTTTCACTGAATCCGCTACTATGCCTAAATAAAATATTCTTCTTATATTAAAATGAAATATTCTTCTTATATTAAAATAAAATATTCTTTTTATATTAAAATAAAATATTCTTCTAATATTCTTCTTATATAGTCAAGCAAAATAATATATATATCTTGTTTTGCTTAACTTTATCTGCAATAGATCGAAATATTTATTGTTGCAAGTTTCTTGTACAAACCAAAAAAATAAGCAAGTAATATAAATTCATGTGTTCCAGAGGATAAATAATTTCAGTATGAGGGATTTTATTTTTTGTTTTCCAAAAAGACATTCACAAATCGTATTTTCTTCAATTTGATTCTTTATGTTCAAGAAAGTACATAGCCACGAGACTTTTGAAAGTTTTTAATAGTTTTTAAGAAATCGTAGTTTAACATACACAATAGGTAGAATAACTTTGTAATCAATGTTTAATTTAAATTAAAACTTTTATATGAATAAGTACGAATTATAAACTGAGATTTAAATATGCTCTTTAAACGATTTCAATCATTTCTGAAAACTATATAAGTTTTGATTATAAGTTTTCAGAACTATACTGAAATTATAATATTTAGAAGTTGTTCGAATTTTGCTTTTCGATAAGTTTTTTAATGGGAAATAGTATTCGAATGTAGTTTATATAGTAGAAAAATTTTAAATAAACTATAATATAGCTGTTTAAATAACTCAGTATAACCAAACTCTGATCAAGTGCTTGCGTGACGAAAGACATAGTTACACAAGATGAGTAAGCGCAGGAAATTCAATGAAAAATATCTTAAAGCTCGCATGCTTGCATTTTATACTTTGTACATGTATAAAGCACACACACAAATACATACATACATATATATATATATATATAATAATGTATGTATATATAAATATATACATTATTCGACCGTAACATGAATCTCTAAATTTAATAGATTTTTTATATTAAAATACTGTGTGTTAAATCAAAACGTAAAGTCTTAAGATAAAGATTAAGATCTGATTGATATTAAGAATTAAGATTCAGATTTGATTTACAGAAAAATGTGTCATTTTTAGCATAAATTTTCAATTTATGACATAAATATTCAGTGTGCTTCGCAACTTTAGTTAATTAAAAATATGCATATTTATTATAGCTCAGACAATATGCATCTCATTTGAGCTTTTCAAAAATAAATATATTTTTTTTTCATAGTGTCACGTAGTTCAAGATGATAATTTTGTATTATTTTACTTTACTTCTTTTATTTGATAAATTATTTCAAGACAAAATAGCGTTCTTCTTCCTCATAAAATTAAAGGAGTCTAAAATTAAAGGAGACCAAAATAAGATTAAGAAATCTTTTCAAAATATATACACAAACCGAATACATTTTGAATAATTTGGGACTGATTTTAATAATATAACTATATATTTAATAATTTGGGACTATTTTAGACCTATTTTGTTCATAAATAAAACATTTTTAAAAATACAAAATGTAACACATTTGTTACTTTGAAAAATAGTTTATTGATATAAATTTCAGAATAATAATAATTGTTGAATTAAAATTAACGACAACAATAACTTATACTTTTTAATTATCCATGCCTTTTCCTTTGTATACAAAATATTCGAAGTTTAATGAATTTTTTTAAAGTAGCTTCATGAATTAAATTATTTTTTACATGAATTAAATTAATGAAAATATTCAGTTTAATAATTAAAATCAAATAAAAATGAGGATAAAGATTTTATTATTTTAAAATATTGTATTTACAAAATACAGTTAATTATTTGTAAAAACTAAACAATTATAAACAAATTAGTTTATTTTTTCTCTAAAATTACATATGAAATATAACAAGTATCTTCATTTAATATTCTATATTTTTTTCTTTGTATGCAGTGATTTCACAAGCTTAAGTAAATATTTTAATCATTTGAAAAATTAAAATTGATAAACAACATTTGTCTTTAAACACATTTAATGTAAAAAAAGAAAAAATTTTTGTTCTTATAACTCTAAACTTTATTATATGTTATTGTATTTGAAATCTTCTTCTACATTTCCTAGATTAGTTTTTCAAACCAGTTTTATTTAAAACAAATTAAAAATTAGTTTTATCTTTATCATAAATAACACTTTTTTAATTTCTTTATTATTTACTAATATTATATAAGTGTTCAATTTACTGTAAAATAATTGCTTAAATTTTCGGCTTTGATTTTTATTTAAATTTAAGGATTAATTTTGCATACACTATTTTAAAATTCAAGATAGAATTATTTACAATGTGCGCAATATTCTTCCTAATTTTCTATTTGAATTTTTCGTGAAAGTGCTACCTTATTTATTTATTCACTAATATAATATTATAATAACGAAAATTTTCTCATGATGATAAGATTTTCTTACAAGTAGATTACACAGAAAAGTGACTCCTTATCTCAGCTGAAAACAGTTTTAATAAATATTCCATGTATAGATACGTTACATTTTTAATTAACAAAATATGAATATCTTTCCCTTTACTTGGTCCGGAAAAGTATGATAAAACATAATAAAACTAACGAAATAATGATAATCACTCATCTTTGTTTATGTTCTTTAAAATTAAAACTCAGTTTTATGATATACTGAAGAAGAGAAAATCATGAATATTAAAATAACACTATATTTCTTTGAAGTGTTTTAGAATATTTATTTGAGGTTTTATTCTGACTCTTATTTTAATTGTATTACTTAAAATTATTTTTCATTCAAAGATAATATAAAAATTTTTTTTTTCTTAAAACAGACACAAAAATTTAGATATTCCAAGGAACTTATTATACTTAAAAAGGAATTTCTAGAAAATTATTTCTCCCTTTTCCTTAACGCTTTGGAAAAGTATTTAACTTTAAATAAAGTTAATAATTCTAAAATGTTAATGTGAAAAGTGTAAAACTTAGAAAAAAAAACCTAGAATTTATATTAATTTTTTTATGTATAGTATGATATTTCTGTTAAAGTGAAAAGAGTGTTATGTAGATATACTGTTATATTTTAGATGAAATTATTCTTATTTTTTTATTATTATATGTTACAAGTTGTCTTTATTTTTTCTTATGAATTTTCTTTTTAAACTAAGAAAAATATATCTATGTAAATATGTGGTTTTACCCTTTAAGTTCTTATCATATACCATTATTTTTTAGTAAAACATTTTATTCATTTTTGCCACAAAAATCAATTTTTTAGAGTATTGTTCAAATATTGTTATTTCAATATTTCGTTGGTGCATTCATCTCTACATTAAAACTGTAAAAATATTTTTCGAAAATTTCCTATCGATATAACTATCAAAAATTTCTATATAAAAAAATTTAATTTTTAAATTTCTATATTTCAGACATTTATTTTGTAGTAGTCTCTATTAGTCTTCAATATTTCTTTTCATTTTCAAGCTGAAATTTCACTTTTTATGTAATTTTACTTTGAACTGTACAAGTAAAGTACTTAAAAATTTAGATTTAGTCCACATATTTTTTATTTCGTATTTTTATGTATATTAGGTTGAAACTATTCAATTAGTTAAATTTAAATTATAATAAACAATTATATATGTATGCTAATTTTCAAATATTTCCTAAATGCTGTATAAATATTAATTTCAAAGCCTTTCAATGTCTGATTAAAAGGCATTGTATAGTGTGCCACAATTCATATTTAAAATACTTTAATGGGAATGTACTATTTCCTCTTAATACGAAATATGGATTTGGATTAAATAGTTTTGCACTAGTTAAATGTGATATATTTAGTTGAATGCGCTTTTATGTAATCAAACATTATGCCGAAAATTAGTTGGTTATTAAATTCCGCAAAACTCTAAAACCTGATGACAGTTCTTATTTCTCTGAAGTGGTTTAGAAGATTACATTTAGTCCACATTGATGATAATGTAATCATAACTTAGGTGTAAGTTTTGCTTTAGATATTTTTAAAATTGAAAGTTTATAAATAAATAGAAATATCAATGCTATTCTTATATAAAAAGCATGTGTTTAAAGAAAAGTTTTATTACTTTTATAAATTGCAGAACACATTTCGTAAGACCAAATGTTATTTAAAATATATAAATAAATTTAATTTTGTAATTTTTAAAATTACAAAATTAAACTATTTTAAACCTGAAAAAATGTTTTTTACTACCTAAATCTTAATAATAGCCATTCTTCAACTTGGAATAGATTAAAGTTTGTAACAATTAAAAAATTTTATTTAGAAGAATTTTATTTCTTCCCTATTAAACTGCTGCTGGACGGTGGTAGCCTAGTTAGGGTGTCAGTATCACAATTGCCAGGTAGTGGGTTCGATTCCTGGCCGGCTAAAACCATTTTGTTTATTAATAGCAATAGTAACAAGTAAAATATATCGTCGTCGCAATGTCCTCCATGTTCCCATTCCAAATTAGTACTTTTGGGGGTGTTTAAGTTATAATCTATTCTAAAATTCAAGGAATTTATAGGCACACACACACTAATTTAATTAATATTAAAAATTTTAAAATGTATCGAAATCAATTTTTGTATAGTGATTAATTATAAATCTAAATTATTAACTATAAATATTATAATGTAATTTTAAATTATATCATTTGTAGTTAATAATTTAATTTGTAAATAAAAACACTTCAAATTAATTATACAATTCAAGATAGTACTAATCATTATTGTTTTAGTTAGATCATATGAAAAGAAATTAATAATGGCATCAACTTAATAGGAATGTGTAATACATTTATCACACAGACTCATGAATCCAAATGTAATTGACAAAGAATCAGAAATTTTAATTAAAATGTGATAAAAGATTAAGAAGCCCGTTAATAATCTCATAAACATTATAAAAAATTTTACTTGTATATTTAATACATCAAATTAAGTTTTAATTACTTGTTTTAGCAAATCCTTACAATGCTTTTAAACTCAGAAATACAGTAAAATTTTAGTTAAGTATAGATTAACAACTTATAATTAACACGTAACTACTAAACTTAGGTCCACAAGAAAACAATTCAAGTTTCATGTCACTGAATACTTTAATTGAAATTCCAACATTCCTAAATGATTTGTTGGCAACAACATAACTTACATTATCAGATGGTTTTAGTGATTCAACTTAAACAAAAGATTCTTTAATACTATACAATTATTTAACCAACATATAATCAATAAAGCCTATGGATTTCCATTTAAAAGAAAGACCTACAAAATTCGAGCATTATATATTTATAAGTTAACTTCCAGTTTTTCAGGTCGTTAAAGAATTCTGAGTATATTGATTACTTTTTAAAAATATTTATAAAAACTCTTTTAAATACATTATCTATTGGTGAATAACATTTATATTTGATTCAATTTTTTCATAATTTTTATACATTTCTTTGGTTTGAAAAATAAAATTGTTAAACTGATTGTTTTACGTTTCTAAGTTACCATAAACACGATGGATCTACGGATAAGCAAGGACTCGAACTCACTACCTTCCCATAATAAGAACGACGTCCTAACCAGCCAGGCCACAGTGGTCCAATGTATAAAGTATAACATAAACATGCATAAGTGGGCATGCACATATAATATAATAAACATATAAATTTCATATAGCATATAACATATAAATTTTCTCCCTTACTTTAACCATATAAATCTATATTCGGCCTTTAACAATAATTAAGTATTTATACTCTATTAAACAAAATAAATTATGATTAAGTTAATAAATTTAAAAGAATTTATTTAAATACTTAAACACATGCATCAATCGATATTAATTTTTCAGTATATTATTTCCAAATATTTTAGCAAATTTAAAGAAACAAATAAAAATTTATTTTTCAAATTTGAAAAATTTATAGCTGTTCTGCTAGATTTTTAAATCTTTCTCTGCAACACAAATAACAAATCTAATTAAAAATTAAAATTTATTTAAATGTATCAACAAGGCTCTCACACTCTGCTGAAATTACTTTTGCGAAGCAAAATGAATATGCATAGACATGCACAAATAGGCATACATATACAAATTTTTTCTCTTACTTTAATTACTTATATACATAAATAAGATTTTGAAGGAAAATATTAAACATAATTAAAGCTTTTAGCTATATTAAATAGAATACCTCTGTGAACACACCGTGCCTTTAATTATTTTTAACTATATTAAACAGAATACCTTTGTGAACACACCGTGCCTTTGAATATATATAAATTTATTTATGAATTTTCATATCCTCACACGCTTCCTTTTATGAAGGTAGATGAAAGAAACTTAGCACTTAGACAATTTATATTAAAATTTTATTAAATGTAAATATTTTATGTATTTATATATTTTTCATTATTTTAAGCATATAAAACTGAGAGGGACGTTTTGTACTGATAAAGATGCAAACATTATATTTGGTAATTTGCTGAAAAAAATTTTATTCCCTGTTAAAAAAAAAAAAAAAAAAAAAAAAAAAAAAATCAAAATTTTAAAACATTTAATATCAATTTTTTATGTTAGGACGCAATTTATATTGCTTGCTATTGAATAATTTGCAATATTATCATTCAATAATCAATTATTTTTGTTACTTATTTTTGTTATTTAATTAAATGGTTCTTTTTGTATGATTCAAACAAAGTTGTATAAAATATATATTTTGCATTTTCCACAAACCATTGGCTTTCTTAAAACATTTTAAATGTAGTTTGTTGATATTTAAGTAAAATATAACTAAAAAACAACGAATGGTAAATACTTTTATTTTATTTAAATTAAGTATTAAAATTTATAATAAAAATATTAATATTAGAATTAAATTTCATTTAAAATGGCAAATAGTTTTCAAATCAGGTTTTATTTAAATTGCATCATTGTTTTATAGTTCAAAATTTCATTAGTCATAAATAACTAACAAAATTTGCTTAATGTATATTCCTAACTATAACTGTTTTTCTAAAAATTATAATTATCACTTGCATTAGTTATTATTTGTGATATTCTTGAGTCTGTCATTAAAAAAGTTTTCATATCACTCTATGCGTTTGCTGTTCAATCTTTGGAACAATAGTTTGTTACAAATATCTATTACAATTCATATCAGGTATTAAGGCAATTAAAAGCATGGTACAAACAAATATATAATTATGAAAATATGAGTTGATAATTGATATCATGTGAAAAAAATAATCAAATTGAAAGCAACACACACATACACAGTTTCTAATCTGTATAGATCATTACTTCAATGGAAATTACCATATACATGAATTTCAAATCCCCTGAAAAAACTTTGTCTTTAATGATTTATCTTTTTGAATTTTAGACTCCATTTAAAGCAAACATATCCATTTTTTTACATTGAAGTAACTTTTATTTAAATTTTGATTTGTTTTGAATGATAATTTCAAATTAAGTAAATGAGCTGAAATATTATCAGTAATTTGATTACAAGTAGATTTTTCAAAATTTTTAAAAAACATTTCAGTAGTAAATTTTTAATTGTATAATGCGATTTTTCTCAAACGTAAGTAAGTGTAATTTTTTTATAATATTTATGCCTTGAACTCCTTTTACTTTTTTTCGATTTATTACTTTTATAGCTCTATATACCTTCCTTTCATAGCTTTTATAGAAAACTATCTAAAAAATACGGAAAATAAAATATCATTGGATTTTTCCCATCGAAGAAGTTTTAAATCTATCACATAAGTTCAAAAATAAAAAAGCGTAAATCCTAAAACATTAAAATATTCCTGGAATAATAAATTTTTTCAATGGAATAATAAAGCTTCAAGCATATGGGTGAAAGAAAATATAAAACTGGTTCCATTTATTTGAATGGAAGGAAATCGCACCATGACCATACATCAGGAAAATATGCTTGCGAATATTTTTTAAAAAATGTGCTGTACTTGTTGAATATTTTTATTTAACTGTCGTAATAATACGTTATAGAATTTCGCTTCTCAAATTTTGTCTTTGTTTTAATGTGATTAAGTGTATATTAAATTTACTTTGGTGAAGAACTATGATTCAGTTCTTTTTGTAGATGATTCTGTTGGCTGTAATGCCACTATGACTATAAAAATTATTTTTCGAATGATAACTGGACAAGGTTATCGGTCGTCCTACATACCACCATGATGTTGCCGATTGCTCCAATGGTGTTCTGAAGTTAAACCGATATTCATTGAATAAAAACCAAGGCAACATTACAGCACTATTAATCTCACCTATATGTAGTGTTTAGCTTGTTTTTAAAATTTAATATTGATTTTTTCATTTAAATAGACTTTTTTAACTTATTTAATTCAAATAATAGTACGCATTACTTAAATGAGCAATAAAATCAATTTCAAAATATTCTTATTGGCATAAATTCAAGATCTCTATCTCAAAAAAAATGATAAAGCTATTTATAAATAGTAATTAAGAATTTGTATGTGTAACTAATTTGATGAGTTTGATATTGTTTCGAGTGAAAAAAATTTCGTGGGAAATCTAAGTATCATGAAACATATCTAGCTTAATAAATCTTTAATATTAGCATGTTTATCTGAGATTTATTCATTTTTAATAACAAATTATATTTATTATCAACAATTTTTCTAACATTAAATACAAATATTTAAATACTGAAAACTATACATTTGCAAAGAAATATTCTTAGACATGACGTAGGTTTACTCATTTAGCATTAAAAGAATGAAAACAATTCAATAATTAATTTTTATGAGAGTACCGTGTGTTAATTTACAAATTACATCTATTTCTCAATGTAGCTTCTTAAATCAACATTTTTTACATTCAATTCCTAAATGTAAATGTTATGAGAAGTTTACATAGTTTACATATCGATAGAGCTTTAGACATGAAAGTTGATTTATATTTTTTTAAGAAAGAGAACTTGTGCGCAAAAAACCCAATACTTATATATTTCAATATTGGATATATTCTTTAGAAATCTAATATGCAAGTAAAATTTTTAATGTAACTATACTTAGTTATTATCAATAACGCTATCATTAGGTGTGAGTTATTTCCAGCAATTAATTGCAACATTAATTGAGTTGATAATATAAATGATTTTAAAATTAATTTTGGGCGAATTTCTTTAAGTCCTTTTGAACACTTTTAAAATGTAGCTTATCAGTTTTGATTATAATTTGGGAAATAATATATATTTTAGAATTACAAGTAAGTATAATATAAATTATTTTATTGTTTATCATTTTAAAAATGTTAAAATATGTTGCAATATATTTTAACTAATGTTTCTTAAAAAATATTTTGCTATTTAAGGATTAATAAAGTTTTAAGATTACGTCATTTAATAATTGGGGAAAGTACTAATATGGATCTGGACAGTTTTACTTGTTCGTACATTTTTCTTACTAATGTAAAGTAGTTTTTGGAGACTTTTCTACATAACTTTTTTAATCCTCCTTGATAAAGTTTGTAGACATAGCCATACATCATTCAAAATTAGTTTTTACATGGGATTCTATGGTAAGAATCGATATTTCCCCAAAACATCAATCATTTTATTGGATGATTTTATTTCGTGACATTCAAGATATGTTGAAATATTAACTATTGACAGAACTTTCTGGGAAAACGTCTAAAAGCTTTTTGGGTAATTGATCCATTTTTCAATCAGAAGGTTCTTTCACACTCTGCAGTGAAAGCACCTATAAAGGAGAAAACATGTTAAAGTAACGTAAGTTTTTAACGTTAAATTAAAATATCATTAATGAACAATTACTTTTTTTTAACTTTCATAAAATTTTTGCCTTATATAATTGTTAAAAAACATCTTTTGTATTTTGTGTATGATGGCAATTTGTATTAATATTATGAATTGTTGTAATTAGATGCTAAAAAAAAGGAGTAAAATTATAATTTTATTTTGGAATAAACATCTGATTATGTTATAAATTTTGCTTCATATTAATTTGATATTTTATTAACTAATATCAATATACAATTGTTCGCAATGCTACGTACTATGATTATAATTACATTTAAGTACTTTTATTAATTTGGATGTCAACAAATGTGTTCTTGAAAAATAAAATCTCAAACATTTTGGAAGAAACTTTTTTTGATCAGGATAATCTAAAAATTGAGAATTACGCTTTTAAATGATTATTAAAATCACTTTGTATTATTTTATTACACAGATTTCTTTGCAATCATTAAAGAATAAGATTCAATCAATAAATCAAAATACTTTTATATAGCAAGTGTCAAAAACTCCTATAATTTTTTTATTTTTAGTATAAATTGACACATAGTTTTTGAAATAAAAATATTCAATGTTAAAACTAAATTATACGAATCTATTGTATACGCTTAAAATTTTTGTAACAATTTTTTTATTTTTGGTATAAAATGACACTTATTATTTTAAATAAAATATTCATATATTTTAAATAAAATATCATTAGAATAAATCTAAAAGATATCAATCTATTGTAAATGATAAAATTTCTTATATTTTTTATTTCTGGTATAAAATAATTCATATTATTTAATATAAAATGTTAGATGTAAGCGAAATAAGTATGAAAGATACCAATGTTTATTTTGATTCAAACTAAGTAATAAAATATTTTTTTAAAAATATTTAACTTATGTAAAATGAGAAAATATTTTATGTCTATGTATGTATTATAAGGTAATAAGTGTTTTAATTTGAATAGTTTGCATATATATTTTGTTCTATTATATACACATGTATTTATTTGACTCTTTAATTTGAAAGACATACTAACAAACTAAAAAAATGAATTTGGAAAACTTCCTTAAATGAATTTCATCTGACAAGAACTTTAATGTATCATTTTATCATATTTCTTGTTATTTATTTTTTATTTCACTACCTTCGCTTTCATTACGTTTCCTTTATTTACATTTACTTACAAGCATACTTCATACAATTTTACGTTACAAATACAGATTCAGTATTGTAAAATAAAATTAAATAAAAATCTCTAATGCATTTTGAAGTTTTTAACCCTTAATTACACGATTAAATAACTTAGAATTAAGAAATGATTTCAAAAGATTCACTTTTTCATTCCTAAATTCGTCACTAATGAGCTGATTATTCAATTTATATTCGATTCAAAAACTCCACATGAGAATAACTCTAGGAATGTTTAAAAAAAATGGGTTAATTACTTGCTCAGACATGAAAACGTGAAAGAAGATAAAAAAGAATACTCAGTTTAATTCCTTTGAATACATTTTTAAATTAATTTAAAAACCCAAAATAATCAATAAATGTTTTAGTTACTTATTATTGCACATTATTAAAAAACTCTTAACAACTCTTTCCTTTTAAATTACAAGTGAAAACAAATTTTTCCGCAATTTTCTCTGTAATTTTTCTCTATCAGATTTTTTAACAGGCAGTAAATAATGTTTATTTGTTATTCAATGTAACAAGTTTATGTGAAACCAAGTAACAAATAATGCTGAGTTTATAGTTGACAGCATTGTACAAAATTAGACCTGTACCTAACTTAAAAAACCAGAATTTATAATTGTTTAATTCCTGCTACAAGGAATACACATATATGAAGGCGCTGCATTGTTATCATCTATTAACCTTGTAACAATAAATAGTAATACAAAAGGCAATTAAAATCCATGTTTGTCTAATATATTTCATAAAAAAAATAATAACTGTGAGTAAAATTCAAACTTAACTTCTTTCTTAATCCATTGATGAGACTTCTTGAATTGGAAGACCATAACTAAGAATGGTTTCGTAATATAGAAAAATGATAGAAACATTCAACATGTCTTTTAGATGTTGATATACATTATTTGTATCAGGATTTGTTTTAGATTACATGAATGGTTCTTTACCTTATAAATCGACATCCATTCTGTATTAAATGATTCTTCATCAGTTCTTTTTTTATTTCTAATGGCAGATACCCTTGAGCAAGTAAGTACATTAACTCATTTACCGTAACAAGGCCAGAAACTGCTATTCATTTTATCGTTTCCCGGTAGGCACCTGTGAACCAAGTCTCGGAGGTAGGAGTAGCATTTCCCACTCCACTCCACCACAAACCCGTTTATAGAGTGGGCCACATTCATCCATCATCTGAGGAAAGGACAAGAAACGCAAGGAGGGAGAAAGTACATCCATACCCGAGACGGGATTCGAACCCAGGTCCTCCCCATCCGTAATCAGTTATGCTAACCACTAGACAGGTTGGGCAGCTTCTTCATCAGTTCCTCATCAGTTTGGGACAGCATGTCCTCTTTTGGACCTTGTGCCATTAAACCCAAACAAACAAACAATCTTCATCAGTTCTTGATTGAATTAAAAAAACGTCCTTTACCATTATTTGCATGATTCAATATTCATCCTTTCTTGATTGAATTAAGAAGGATCTTTTACCATTATTTGCAAGATTTAGTATACATTATTATTCGATTAAATTAAAAAAAACATGCTTTTCCATTAATTACATGATTCAGTATTTATCCTTTCTTGATTGAATTAAGAAGCATCCTTCACCATTATTTACAATATTTAGTATTCATTATTTGTTAATTAAATTAAAAAACGTTCTTTACTAAATATTTACATAATTCAGTATTCATCATTTCTTAATTGAATTAAGAACCATCCTTTACCATTATTTACATGATTCAGTATATATTATTTCTAATTTAAATCAAAAAGCGTCTTTTACCATTATTTGTTTGATTCTGTATTCATTATTTCTTGACTGAATTAAGACGTGTCAACATGAGAAATGAGAATGAATTTTGCATCATATCAACAACAATACTACTTTTAAAAACGCACTATTATTTCATTTTCTTACATTTTCACGCGAAATTAATATATCATCCCATTCAAAATTTGTAAATAACTTATATTATATCTCTCATATGAGTATGAAGTATTCTTAAGAAATTAATCCTTCTGCGTGTAGTGCAGTTATTAAATCATGTTTCATATTTTAAGAATTACAATTCATTATAGTATATTTTAATACAAAAATGTGCATGATTAATTTAAAATTACTATCCAAAAATCTAAAGTAGTTTTAATTACAGGTAACAAATATTCTGAATAAAAACATTATTTTCCTCTACCGTTACGGTTAGTTTATATATTTAACTACCACTACGAGTAATTATTTTCCAGTAACAAAGATTTCATTTCTGCATTTTGTAAAATAGTTCATAATTTTAAAAATCAGCTATTTAATAAAAAAAGCTATTCAACCATCCATGTAAATTCACTGTAAAACTGTAGCCTTCAAAATCTTCACTGTGCTGTGAATATTGAAAAACATTGATCGCAGCTGTTATTGAACAATTAGATTGAACACTGTACTTTTTTATATGAATATCAGAACTAACTGAGATATTTTTCCCCTACAAACTTTCATTAAAAAGTTTAACCCGCAATGTGTCACTAGCATAAAAAAAAATCCGAGTAAATGCTTTAAATTTATTAGTTACAAACTGAGCTTAACTAAGTTGGCTCTTTTTAAAAACGCTAAACGAGAAATGTGTAAAACGTAGATAACAGCACACAATTTTCTTCTTCAAGGCGTTTCTTTCCTTTTCGGTTGTGCCCCATTTCAATAAAATGCACTTAAAAACTCGTTAAATACAGTACTGAAAAAACTATTATTGACAAAGGATATGTCAATAATGAAAAAAACCCTTTATTTTTTTGAATTCCGATGAAAAATAACATTTTATTTCTATTATAGATTTATTTTACTTTCATTGATTATATAATGTTTTACAAGAGCAATTAATTTATTTTTGAAATTCAAATCCTTTTAGTTTAGAAAAGCTTTTGTCCTTAATGAATAAGAATTTTCAGTAATATCCTTCTGTCATCAATATCAATATTTAAAACAATTGATGGATCAATAAATAATAATAATAAGATTTTATCATTGAGAAGAAAGATATTTAGTTTAAATTTTAACTTTTGACTTGATATTTAAATATATTAGATTTAGTAATTCAATTTAAAACAAATTTTAAGATTGGTTTCATATTAAAACAAATCTTAAATTTTGTATAAAATGTATCTATAATTTTATTACAGAGAGAATGAATTTTACCATATTAAAAATAAGAAATTTTTGTGGCATTAAAATCAATAAGAGATTATTTTGAGGAATAGAAAATTATCTTGGCATTATTTTCAAGATAACTTTCTATATAATATATACATATAAATACGTTATTTAAATAATAGTTGATGAAAAGTAATCAAACTTGTATAAGTTACATTTTTAGGAATTGAATTCAATTTGAAACAATTATTTTGTTATTATATTATTATATTTCATTATTTTACTGAGTATTTGTAAAAATTGTATCAAGTAACTTATAAATATTTTATATACATATGTGTACTAATTAAAAAAGTAAAATTACTTTCGTAAACTTGTCAAGTAAATTTTCTTAGATTCTTTCAAGAATAGTTATTTAGATTCTTGATCTGTCTGTTTACCCAACTTAAAACTCAAGTGTTAACCATTTTGAAATTTAACGTATTCGTCAATTCAAATGTAAATCTCTGAGGCTTAAAGGAAATCTCAAATAGACTTTAATGTACAAACATAATGTGCACAAGATTTCAATTTCACTTAAACTTTTGTGTTTCACATAGTTTTATAATTCATTTCTACGTTTAATAAGAATTTAAATTTGCATTAAATTTTACCTACAAACTATAAAAGTATAAATAAAATAAACTTATTCTTGTTTGTTTCTTAGGATAATATTTCAACATATCGAGTTATTTAAAATACATTAATTGTTCTCAAAAACTTAATTTTATAATAATGAATCAATCAAAAAAGTATACCCAGAACAGAGTCGTTAGAAAAAAAATCCAAAATCAAGCGTAAAACTAGATTTACGCTTTTGTAAATAAACAATGGAATTTTTCATTATCAAGAAATAAAAATTGACTGGAGAAAATATAAATTTATTCTTATTACAGAATATTTTCTAGATTTTTCTCATAAACTATTAAATAACTATACTTTAATTCTTAAAAAATAAAAAACCTTTCAAACAATAAAAATGAAATAACCTTAATCAATTCTACAAACAAATGAAATTGATTTTATTAGCTAACTTGATACTTTTTATAATAAAAATTGAAAGCATATCATGTTTGTACTCCTTTAAAAAGTTAAAGATATATATTTTGAAATTTTTATTTTGAATCAACAATCTTTCTTACTCTTTAATTAAATTTATGAACTTCTATCATTCAAATGAAACAATTTTCTTAAAATATTGTTAAACATTTCATAATTATTATACTTTACAATCATAAATTAAGTTTAATTATAACAGATAAAATATCATTAAGTTATTAAATTAAATAAAATACGTAACAGATTCTCTTCAAGAAGCTAAAAAAATTAGTTGCGAATTAAAATGGAAATTTGATTTCAAGTGAAAAAATACTTTTCATTTAAATGAATACGCTTGTTAAAATAGCTCAAAAAATAAAATTGTTAGCCAAAATGTTAATTTAACTATTTAATATTGGTATAATTGGTATAAGAGTCTATTAAATTACCTAAGGAAATATAATCGTGAATCAATCTTTGATTATATAATTGAATTTAAAGCTATCCTCTGAATAAAATTTCTTCTCGTTTTCTTTTAATTTCATAGATATATTGACTACAATTTTATTGCACATTGTAATGTAATTACATGTTATTTTAGCTCAAATAATTTTTTCCTATATTTTAGATTGTATATTTATTACTGCATTTCTTTATTTTTTACTTATGAATAAATTTCTCTATTACCTAATTAAACATCTTTGAATTTTATTTCGTGAGTATCTCTTTTATTTTAAGTATTATAAGACTATTTGGAACTGCAGTTTTTATTTTAAAATAAATAAAAACTAGTTTCATTTAATAATCTTTATAATTTTCACTTATTCATTATTTTTATAAGGGAATAAATTAAAACATTATTTATTACAAAAACTTTAATACGGGTAAAGTGAAATTTTACTTATGTGCTACTTAGCTGAAATTAAGGGATTTTTACTATCGTAACTGTTGAATTACACTACTTAAATAATCGAAAAAAGAAACAAAATTTAAGAAATCTCTTGTTTAATGAACTACTTAAATATATTTACTAATATTTTAAATGCTTTCCTTCGGTTTATTAATTTCAATGACAATTTATCAAAAAATTATAAATTTATTTGTCTAAGTTACATTAACGTTGTATGCTATTCATACATTAAAACATTCGTATCAAATTCTAATTTTTAAAGTAATTTACAGTAAAATTGTATAAATATATATCTTATACTTTTCAATGCAGTTTATAAAAATACTGAATATTATACTTTATAAATTTATTTTCAATTTTTATATTTGTAGGAATATTTCTAAAAGTTTAAAACGTCAAAATGAATATAGATTTTCACAAACTCACTGGATTATTATGTTATCTAATTGTACATTACAAAACAATCAGAGACAAAAACAATAAAAAATATGGAAAACATTAAAATATGAATGTTTTTTTTGTATTTAAACGATAAATTTATGCCTAATTTTTAAAATTAATAAAATTAAACTTTTCTTTGATGTTGAACAATATAAAATAATGTTAGCAAAATAATTTTCGTGATATTCGTACAATTTAGTCAACAAAATACAACCTGACAAAATAAGAAAATATTTGACTTTTAAAATATTCATTAGAATCAATCAACTAGTGATATTCATTTAATTTTTCCCTGATGTTTGATATAAATATTTGTAAATGTGTTTATAGAATAATACAATATCTCAAAAACTACTAAACCTATTCACTATCTTACTAAACATATACTTTAACTGTAAAAATCACTCATTTTTAATAAAACACTGTATTAAAATTAAATCATTTGTTTTTCTTTCTCTTCATTAATCCATTGATTATTTTAATAAGAATTAAATTATTAATCCCTTTTTAATATAGCACAAATTTTAAATAAAATCATTTGAATTAGAGTTCTTCTTTGTGGAACATTTTTAATCTGTTCATTTAAAAAGATTAGCATCCTTTAAAAAATAAAATTTTATTTTATGTAAAATTAGTTTTGTTTTTCAGTTGCACATAAAAAGGTTAAAAACTAAATTCTTATTTCCTTATCATTAGGAAAATTATTACAATTTACTTATTGAAATTCTTATTAATTTAGGGAAATTAATCTTTAGAATTTATTATCAAATAAATTTTAAGATCAACTTATAAATAAATTGTTTCGATTAAAAGTAAAATAATACTGCTGAGTAATATGTATAAATAATTTATGTATAACTGTGTTATTAGTTAATATGCTTTTGCACTCGATATATTTATTTCTAAGCATTAAAACTTTGTTCCATGACATGGAAGTTTCGAATGTTAATATTTATTTATTAATTATTGTGCACGTATTTTTTTAGTTTTAAACTTCAGCAACCTTTCATTTCCTAAAAGCATTTCCCATAAATGATCAATATCTAAGATATTTCAGAATTTCTCATCAAAATAATATCATATTTGATAAATGATATTAAATATTAACATGATCATGCATTGCTTACATATTAGTTTAAAAAGATGCACGATTTCTTTTTAATTTATCTCCCGAGGCACAGATCCGAAGCTCTAATTTCGTGCTAGGCAAGGTCGACTCAGCGTTTCATCCCTACAGTGGGTTAATAAAACTGAGCACCAAGAATGATTAGAAACTAAACACTGGGGGTGTCGAGTTAGGCTGACGACCTAATAGGACATATGATTCGTATGTGTCATGGTATATATATATATATATATATATATATATATATATATATATATATATGCAGTGTAGCCCTTGCTCCCGGATGAGTTGTCGTGCAACAGAGTTTAAATTATTTCAGTTTATAAATTTTGAAATGTTTTATTTTATTATTAAGTATTTTTGAAACATAATTTTTATTATATATGTGATACGAAATCCAATGATAGTAAAAGGAAATAAAATTAATTAAAATATATTAAATGAGATTTAAATATATAAATTTCGACACTATCCATAAAATTTATAGTTATTAAAATTTTAAACTTTTAAATAGTTTTATATCTTCAAACTTTCTTGATGATAGAAAAGAGTCCTTTTAGAGATACATATATCTCTCTATGTATACGTCTTATGTATTTGTATATGTAGATATTTATACATATTTAAAATAAGTTGAGTTCAATATGTATATTTCTATAAACACATATCTAAGGAATTTCTAATACATATATTTTGAAATACTTATACAGAAATGCAACTTTCAACTATAAATTATAATATACTTCACGAGACACACACATTTCCTATAAAGTTACTATTTAAAGTTTAAAAAACGAAATATGTCTCAGTTTAGATTATATACATTATTTGATTTTTCTCATAAAATTAAAAGTTTGAAACGGTATAAATATCAAGCTAGAAATAAGACGAATAGAAGTAAATTTTATTTATTTTCTCACTTAAACAAAATGTTTAAATCCTGCCTTACATTAGTCAAATATAAAGTTTGATAGGAAATTACTTTCCCTAACTAAAAGTAATCACGAGATAGAAGCAAATATATTGAGAAAGGAATCCATGAGCACAGCAACTGGAGTGCGTGGGCGTTCAGTTTTGCTTGCGGGGATGATATTTTACTTTCTAAACTCAGATGAATAAAGTAGTACTAAATTTCTTAGATGTCGGAATTAAAATAAAAAAAAACATATATTCTTGGCCTATTGTCGACAATGTATAGATAATATCTTGCATATTCTTAGAATCATATTTAAATAAGAATCTTATATTTCATTGTTTTTAAAATAAGTTAAACCACTTTCTTGTGTTTCAATATGTTAAATTTAAAGTTAGGAATATAATATATTTTCAACAAATTTTAATGGATTTTCAAAAATATTTGACAAAAAGTAACGAATAAATTAATGCAAATTTATAATTCTTTTACAATTTGCCTTTAGTTCTCATTTTAGTTAGAAACATTTTTATGAATTATTTATTTTTGAAAAAGTAAATATATAAATGTCATTTAAATATAGTTTATAAATATCATTTATCAAAAAGAGAAACATTAAATCATTATTCAGTGTTCCTTAAAATATTCTATTTGTTATGTTTCTCAAAAGTTTGAATTTGTAGAAAATTTAAATAATAATATTTTTATTGACAATTATCAAAAATGAATTGTATATGATAAAAAGAGATAATGAAATATCCTGTGTAAATATTTTAATTTGTTCACTATTTAATTATATTAAAATTAAATGGGTTATATATCAAACAAGTTATTATTTTTATTTAAAGCAAAATAACTAATTATGTGTCTTATATTTGATGACAAATTTCTGAAAAATGTAGAAAAAACATTGCTACATATTCAGCATAGAAATAAATATAATATTATGAAAATGTTGATTGATACTGAATTATAAATTCAATTTAAATTCATTATATTTCTGATATTATATTCCAAATAGAAAGTTTCAGAGTAAAACTTCAAGCAAAATTTATAATTCTCACAATCTGTAGATATTACATGATTTTCGTATATTATAGTTCAATATTGAATTTAAAAACTTAAAATAATTGAGGTGTTTTTAATAGATATTTTTATAACTTATGTATTCTATAAAGTTCAGTTACATACATTAATTTTATAAAATTGTGAAATATAACATGAATTCTACATATTTTTGATAGAAATAAAGTATAAAGTTCTTGCGCGACAATAATAGAAATTTTGAAAACTTTATTTTCACCCTGTATGTGAAAATCCTCCATTATTACTTTCATTCTATTGTTCAGAACTCCCATTATTTCATTGATATTTCTGAACAACGAAGTGTATTAAATAAAGTTTAATATTACGTTACTTAAATTTATTGTAAAGTAACGAAGACTAATTATTCTAACTATTTTCTAATGAAGAAAAGAACGATAGATAACAATTTTTGCAATAGTCTGTTAATTTGATTTTCCCAACAACATTATCAATTATTACAATACAGATAAAAATAAATGCAAGGATGAATTATGCTATGAATGTAAAGCAGAACAATATTTGAAATATTTTAACATTTGTGTGTTCAAGTGGTGTATGTATTTCAAGAAAGCATTTTAATAAATATGATCATAGATATTTTATTCATTTTTATACTATATATTACTTTAATAATTACCGTGGATTACATTTGAAATGCTGTATTTTAAAACGTTTAATTAAGAATAATTCATGTGATGAATAATATAAAAAATTCTAGAATCTATTTTTTTTTATATGTCATATTCTATTTTATAAATTCAATAAAATATTTTATTGCTGAATAATTCTTTCATAGATTTAAAGTCAAATTTATATCCTTCTCAGCTAAAATTTTATTCTCATGAAAAACTTTAAAAATGGTTTATTGTATGAAATTTGATCTATGAGAATTCAGACATTTCTTCTTCAAACTGAATTGAAGCGTGTTGGAGTGAGTATTTTATGAAGATGGATATTTTCGAGTCAACCCACATGATAAATTTCGCTTATCTACAAACACCCTAACATTTTTCTTAAATTTCTTCTAACATATCTAACACGTTAAATGACACTATATTAAGTGGAAAGTAAATGAATGAAGGTTTATTTGTTAATCAAATTTACAATATAATAACTTGTTGCTATTTATGACACTTAGCGGATCCAAGCCCCTTTGGTCAGGAACTGGGAGAATGAAGTCAGAAAGAGCATCTTTTGTTTTTTAAACAGAGCATCCACCCCCCCCCAAGTGTGGAAGTACGACTTTGGCTCATAGAGAGCAACATCCTCTGAGTCTTCCAATTTAGAGATAGGAAGCCAGAGAAGACCCTGAAAACATGTGAAATGCCAGTATTTTATAAAATACCTACAAAGTTGTATATAATATCTCAAGATTTTAGTCAAAATCTGAAATATGAAAATTATTACATTTTCTATGGGCACTATATGCAATACTCAGGCATTCTATAGAATGACAAATGCTATTTAGGCAAATGTTCCTGATATGGCTATTATATAAATTATCTGCTTTCTCTAAAAATGCAAATGCTTTTATGAAAAATTATTAAGGAATTCAGTGTTATTAAAATCCTTTACAAAAAACGCAATGAAAAAGGAAAGTTGTAATACACAAAATTTACATACAAACAATTATATTAACAATAACATTAAGATAATAATATTAACATTGTTTAATTTATTTAATAAACGTCTTAAGTAGAAAATGTATAAATTGATAAAACCGTTGTATGAATTGATGAAACAGAATGACATTAATTATGAATTAATAAACTAAAATGGTTTTAACAAAATTAAAATAAATGTATTTTTCATTACAAAGTATCTTTTGATAAGTTCTAAATTTAGCAAATTTTCATTAATTATCAAAGTAAAAAAATTAAAGGTACAAATTTGAAATTTGCACAAAAACAAAATATTATGCCATCAATCACATCCATGTCAACAAAAATGATGCACTAATCCAATCTACCTTGCTTCCTTGAACTGCTATCTCTCTGAAGTTTGGGGGAAGTCACAGTAAAAACTAATAACTTTTATCTAGAAATGAAGCTGAGATTATTCTACTAGTCACCCCTACCTTATCAGCACTTCAACATATTATCCTCTTTAAGGGTTGTGTGAGTTTGATATCTATTGCAGTAATGAATTTTTACTACAAGGAGAGCAAAAATTTTGTTATGTATGCAGGAAATATAACAAAAAAACCTATTTTACTAATATTTTTAATGCTGTTGGTAACTAATATATTACAAGTATGTTTAAAATTTAATTTTTGATAAACTCTATACCAGATAACTGGATCTAACATTAATATTAAAATTTTAACAGATTGCTGTACCTTGGTGAACTATTAAAATTTTAGGGATGCTCAAAACTTGATTTAGGAAAAATTTGAAATCCACTCAAGAGCAATCTGAACATTTACATGTTCAGTTTGTAAACTTTTATTCATGAAGTACTTATAACTTAAATATTCTTTTAAATAATGCTAAATTTTCATTGAGTAGAACTAATTTGATGCATATAGAAGTTAAAATGTTTCATGGAAAAAAGTCTCAACAACATTGAAATATTTAGAAGCAATAAGTATATAAGTAATAATCATTAAATAATCAAATAATATTAATAACAAAATGCATCTATAATTGTTTACTTTGTCCTAAATTTTACTGTAGGATTTTTTAATAATTATCAAAGGCATTTAGTTTTCACTCGAGTAACTGATTTATCGGGGTTTTTTTTAATGACCGGTTGTTAGGATTACCTCCCTTCAGTACTGTAAGAGGCACAGCGGTGATGGTACCTTTATAAATATAGGTATTTAATCTCTTTGCTATCATGACCCTATAAAGTGGGCAACTCTTATATATTTAGAAACAGAAAATCAAGTAGACAACTTTAAAACTTGGCCTACTACCCCCAGGGGAATTTCATAGGAAGGATAATACGAGCACAATATATTTTATATGTCCTAGTCATGACTAGTGAACACGGTAGTTGTTTCGGCTGACACTTGACAGCTCTAAGCCCACCCGTCAGAGACTACAATGAAGTCAAAGAGAGAGCACCTGCCGTTTTTTTTTTTAATAGAGCACCCTCATACTAAGGTAGAAGTACGACTTTTGGCTCATAGATGGCAGTACCATCTGAATTTTATTAGAATTAGAGATTGAAACCAGAGAAGTCCCAAAGACTGTCTTCAACCATCCCCAGAGGTTTTAATTTCGAATGGGAACATGGAAAACATTGCGACCCGACAGATTTTAACTGCCCCAGTCGCCATTAGTAAACACGACGGATCTTCTGCTAAGCCAGCATTCGAACTCACCATCTTAAGGTAACGAGAACGACGCCCTAACCAACCAGGCCACATCGGCCTGTGAACACAATAGATTTTTTATTGGGTTGAAATTCGAATTTACTAACCTTCCGATAATGATGTCCTATCAACCAGGCAACTGCAGCCCTTTATTTATAGATGTGTTTATAAATGAAGTGTTATTTAAAAAATTTTGTTAATTAAAAATGTTTTTTTTTAATTTAAACTGTTAAAAAAAGAGTTTTGTTTTTGTCCAAAATTAAGGTTTTAAGGGTATATTGAGTATTGTTATCTTTGTGCTGCTGCAATAACAATTAAATCAATGAAGATAGATGAAATAAAAGCACAGAAATTTCAAAACACTTAGCCTCATTAAACAAACCATGAATAATATAAAAAAGCAGAAAATTATTTATGATTTTTAAAGCATTGAATTGTTGCATTAAAAAAGTTTAAAGAATGATGGTTATGAATATTTCCTTTGAAATGCTTAAAACCGAATGCAAATTCAAACTTTCTTAGGTAGTACTTTTAACAAACGTTAGATTTCACTAATTACATTTGTAAAAGTTCCACAAGTTTCCAATTTCTCAATCCTTGAACCTTATAAAATATGTCCTTTGATAATGAAAGCATATTTATGTATACCAAGAAGGTTAGACTATACTTTAGGGTGCCCCTTTGATTCTCGCCAAGTTGTGATTGCGATTGATTGCCAAACTGGACAAAACCCAATCGTATTCTGATTGCAAAAGAGCATGTGATTGTTCTGTGCCAACAAAATCGCCAATAAAATCGATAGTCAAATCAAAATCATCATGTTTGCCAAGGGGCACCCTAAAATATAATTTTACCACCAAGGGTTATATTAATAGAAAATTAATACAACCCCTTAAAAATAATAAAACAAGAAATATGTTAATAAAAAATTTCATCATATTTTACACATTTTTCAAAAGATGGAAAATGAATAAATAAATGTATTATTATTATTGATGAAATTATTCCAAAAAAAGCTACAAATATAATGAATAAATATAAAAATATATTTCAAAGTGTACATTTAAGAATATCTCGTAAAATAGTTTTGTAAGTTCATTAATTACAATAAACAAATGAAATATTTTTAATTGTTTCAATAGTTAAAATAGAAAATGTATATACATAATAATAATAAACATTTGTCTTTTAAGTTTCTATCAAATTGCTCATTTTTCTTAATTACAAAATGAAAAATTTAAAACATTTATGAGATAAAATGGAGGAAATAATTTTTCATATTTTAAATATTTCTTCTTGATTAAAAGCATAAATTTAAAAAAGAAATTTGTGTTCACATCTAATCTTAAAGAAGAAAGTAAAATTTAAAGGCCAAATATATTATTGGAAAGTTTTTAAATTTACCTTTTAATTAAAAGTACATTATTTTTAGAAATATATTTCCTTATAAGTTATTATTTTATTGTTTGAAAAGGAATTTTCTGAAGATAAATATAATCTAATCTTTTTCAATCGATGAAACAAAAATATATCATGTATAATTTGTTACTACAGTACTGCATCATATTTAATGAAAAACTTATCCCACTAAATTAATCGAACATTTGAAAGGAAGTAAGTTGAAAAATTAGTTTTCAATATGAAATAAGTACATTCATAAATAAGTCATTTTTAATATATTTTGATGAATCGTAAGCTCAGAGGAAAAAAGCATTTATAATGAGATTTTATGCCGTTTATTTTCAATTGTATTCAATAGATTTCTAGAACTATGTAAAATATTCGCCATCATAAAATTCTTTTGGAATAGAAAAATATTAAATTTGCTTTATTTATTTTACACAAATAATTACCAACATTGGTACGCATTAAGGATTTTATGAGCTAGTCTCTAATAAGTAATAAAATTAAGTTAGTTTGGCATAACAAAAATTATTTTTTGATATATTGAAAGTAAAAGATTGTTTTATTGACATAAATAAGGAAATTTGCTTTTCTTTATTATAATGTATCTAAAACACTGAAAAGAAATTGGTGTTTATGATGTAACTCCAATTGAGTTTTTCATTTCGACTATAATAAAAGCATTCCATAATATGATATGAACAGGAAAAATAATATAAATACATTCATTTTATTCGTCTCTGGAATAATAGTCTATACTTATAAATAAATGAGTTTTTTTTAATTGATGACCTATATTAAATAAAAGTTCTATGCAACAATAGAAGCATTTGAACTCATATATGCAAATTATACAAAGCAAAATTTTATTTTGTAATTGTTTTTCCAAAAGGGCTTTTCTCCATTCAAAAGAATATAATAATAAACTTAGTATAGTGGGAAAAAATGTTTTACTTTTTTTCCAATATACTAAGTTTAATAATACAAAAACAGTTTCAGCATTCATGAAAATTATTATATTGAGAATAAATTAGGAAATAATTTCAATTTACTAGGTGAATAAACACATAGAATTATATTATGAGCATGTAAATATCCATGATAACTAAATTAATTAATTTATTACATGAAAAGTATATTTATCCGAATATAAGATAAAATATCGTATTTAGTTGAACAAGGAATAAAAGATTTTGTACTATATTATTTTTTTCTCAGAATATAATGTTCTTATAGACATATTGAGAAAATAATTATCCAAAAATAATTATTTCATCATGATATTTTAAATTCTTATTTTCCCATTTTAGATTTGTGTGTGTGTGTGTGTGTGTGTGTGTGTGTGTGTGTGTGTGTGTGTTTGGATTACAGCATTTTTAATTAATTTTGTAACATATTTACACTATTTTGAAATTACAGTAAATATCTCATGGGACACGTAGCACACCATTCCTAAAATCAGGGGAACATAAATAAATAGAATTATTACACCAAAATAGAGTTAACAAACTTTTGGATGGAAAATTAATGTTATTAATTTTCAATTAATTCTTTATTAATTGAACATTATTGCACTTTTTCAATATGCTGTCATTTAATATAACGTACCCATATCAAACCTTCACAGTTTAAAATGGTTTTCCAATTTACATCATTTCTCTTTGCTTAAAAAAGATTTTATTTATTCTTTATTTATTAAATATTTTGTATTGAAGTTTTTGAAAAAAAACATGTTTCTTGGAGATAAAAATCTAAGAAAATTGAGATTTAAAACTCTTTTTTTAGGTCAGTCACTTTAAAAAAAATGACGTTCTCAAACTGTATCTCAGTGAAAAGAAATTCCTTTTTTTTAGAAAGTTAAATTAAACTTGCGACTGTGCAAAACAAACTTGGATGATGTGCTGCTGCCAAATGAAGAAAAAATTGAAAGAACTGTTAATGAATTTCTCAGCTACGTGTGTAGAGGAAAATTGCGATGCGATGAAATTAAAGAAAAAATAAAAATATAATCTACACTTATTTATCCGATTCGGATAAATCAGTAATGTAAAAAATGTAAACATAAATGTGAAATTCAAAATTTTTTCAAAAACATTTCTTAAATAAAAGTTTGATTGAAATTTTAATTTACAATTAAAATAAGATATTTTTATTGTAGCTATAAAGATTATATTTAATAATAAATATAATTTTACCTTTCATGACGCTATAAAATCTGTAATTTTTCTCTTGACGTAATTTAAAAAAAATGTTTATTTATTATAAGTATATTAAATTTAAAAGTTTATTTATCAATCTTAAATAATCAGCATTAAGAAAATATGTTAATTTATTTTAATTTTAAAAAATAAATTCTCGGATCTTGGAATAGGTGTAGTCATCATGCAGGGATACGCTTTGACCGGTTTGCCGCTTGGAATTGTCAGTGATGAATTAAATAATATTTAAAAATATTCTTTATAAATAATAAAAGTAAATGTAATTTATCTTCAATCTACATCTAACTTTGAACTTTCATTTTGATGATTATGAGAATGGCATTTAAATGCAATCTAATTTCAATTATTATTTTTTCAATACAATAAATTTCTGTTAGTAAAATTTAGGAAAATTTTTAAGAAATTTGAAATTATTACGACACAGTAATTTAAAAAAAAAACTTACAGCAATTATATCAAATGATAATAACATACACTTTGTCCAAGACACAGCAATTGTTATAAAATCGCAATCAAATGATATTTTTAAAAGATTGAAAATCATTAAATATGTTCATAAAAGAATTATCTTTTTGTAATATATACAAAATACAAGCTTGTAATCAATACAAACTTTCATAATGTCTTCTGTTCGTAAATTAAATATGTTTCTCTTTTTATTTATTTTTCTTAAATTTAAATTCAATTTTTAGGAATTTTGAAGTTAATTTCATAAACCAACAAACTAATTATTATATTCCCTTCTAATTTAACATTAATCTGCAGTTGATTCGTCAACAAATGAAAATATTTGACATTATTATTGAAAAAATTGATAACATTGATAAGTGGCATCAATTGCTTATCTCATATGGCTCTTATGATCATAAAGATTGATATTTCAAAGCCAGCTTTAATATTGCACATCGTAAGAATATTTTCACATTATTTTCCTAATTTATAAACCTGAATTTTAATTCAACAATGAATATTTTCTCAATATATCTAACACAGCTGTACCTAATTATTTTAGTTTATGTAAAAATAAAGGTCTATATTTTTCGTATTTATAGTACTCTAAAATTTCATTCCTAACAACTAATAATGATAATTAAATACGTTACTTTGAAGCATACAGTTTGTCCCAGAAAGCAATTGTTTTAATATCGTAAAATATTTTTCCTTATAAATGGCAATGAAAATATTTCTTCACAAATACCATGAAGAGTTTACGGTAATATATTCTACGAAAATGAGTATCCGGATTTATTTCTAATAAGGAATTCTATAAAATAACGGAAAATAGATCTTGTGCTTCTGTTTTCAATATGCGCGTTTAATGGAGTGGATGCAAAAGAGTTTTCGTGTTTTTCTCCCTTGCTACGTATGAAAATACTTCTCAAAATAAAATGATAAATAAATGTATAAATTCCCATTATCGTTTTCAGCCGTGAGTCTACTCATTTCATAATTGTAAAATATGTTTTCAAAATGAGAATACAAAGATATTTAATAGGTTTAAAGTTATTTTCATTCCACAATTTTAGTTTTTTATTTAAAATTATAAATTCTTTTGAATTATAAAAACATGTGATTTTAATAAAAGGGAAATAAAGAATTTTTTTTCATTTTTTTTCTATATTTGGAAATTATAAAAATCCGTTGATTCGCTTCACATTATTTATAGGCACAAAATTGTTTAGATATTTTATCAACAAAATGTGAGAAAATTTATAGAAATATTATTCAATTGCGTTATTTATTGAATAAAACATTTAAAAACTAATCCATTAAAATTTGAATTCCTGTCATTCCTATCAAAAATATATCTTTTGGCTTTATTTAATTGTATTTATTCTTAAATTATAAAGTAAAATGAATTAAAATTATTTTAATAAATTATAGAGCTTATGTGACTGAAAAAAATCAAAATATCAACAAATTAGTCTTTCCCTTTTCATTTAATAATATTTTTATTATAAAAAGGGAGATTTATATATATATTTATAAATTTTATATTATATAATATATATATATATATATATATATATCTTAAAAATAATTTTTATTTTAAATTAACAAAATATTTACTAATTCATTGGTTAATAATATATAGTAAAAAAAGTTTGTGGAAATTTGTACATAATTGAATTGCTTATATATGAATTATGAATTTATTAACTTATGAATAATTCAATTAAAAATTTCATTCACCTAAAAATTGAAATATTATGTGCAATAATTTTTTATGTATAAATTATTAGTTAAACTGTACACTGTACTTCCGAGACAAAGTGAAAGTAATTAATATTTATCATATCCAGTGTGAAAATATTTTAAGAATTCAAGAAAACAATATAAACTAGTACAAGTTATATCAAATTAGATTATTCAAATTATTTTTTTTATTTGGAAATCTCTTTAAGGAAAGTATTTAAATAACATTCAATGATATGCAAATCGTTTGGTGCTCTCACAATTAGATTTTTAGCACTAAAATTTCGAATTATGTCAACTTTTTTAATTTGCCATTTATTTGGACAGATATGGTAAAGATTAAGTTCAATGAGAATTTTTTCCATTTATTTGTGATTTTTAAATCTGTCAATAACAAAAAGACACGATGTAATAACTCTAAATTGATTTTAATCTTCAAAAAGTAGCTTATTTCAGATATTTGAATAAGCAAAGTTCCATCATTCAGATTCTTGTAATATTGATTATTTTTCTCAAAGGAACTCATAGCTTACTAGTAATCAGTTATTTGTGAGTTTTATTAAACATTATTTCTCTTGAATACAAAAGTGACTTGATTTCATATAAATATTTTTTAAATATTGACATTCTCTTGAAATCAAGTTGTATTAAAAGGCATATAAATGTCATGGAATATAATTTCATGAAAAATATATTAGAATTTTACATGAAAAGATGAATTAAATTAGTGAAGTTTTGCTTTGAGTTTTTGATCAGAATTAAGATATTTTTATATTTTGAAATTATACGCACATTTTTTTTTATTTTCAGTGTATTTTTATAAAGAAATATATAAAAAAAATGTAATATAAGAAATTAACATATAAGAAAATGAAAGAAAATATACGAAAAGAAATATTAGATCTTTCATAACATTTTTCGGAAATTTAAAGAAAGCAAATAATTTTTTTAAAAAATCATTAAATGGATTAATAAAGATGTTTTGAAACATAGAATGGAATAGAAGATATTTAATGTGTAAGAAACTCTTCAAATCTATGTTGATAACTTAAAATTACACATAATATTTGGTTTCAATATAAAATAAGAAATTTCTTTGATTTATGATTCTAAGCACTTATACTTCTCTGAATGTCTACAGAATTAATTTTCATTCAATAAATTATATCTGACTTATTTTAAGACTGCGTAAATTTTAAATAAAACATTTCATTTAAATGTTAAAATAGAAGCAAGTTTATTAAGCTGCAGGATGAAAAATACATCTAATTAATGTTTAAGATATCAATCATTTTTAAAGGAAAACCTGTGTCTTCTGGAGAATATAGTTTTTACATGTCATGTGATTTATTCCTTAAAATTGCAACATAAAACTTGTATAATAATTTAATGCATTATACTTTCCGCATTTTTCTTCAATTATATTTTCGAAAGAATTAATTGAAAATAACTTATGTTGAGTTAATATTGAAAACAATTAACGATAGAATGATGCTATAAAGTAATTATAATCACAAAAAGGTAAAAAAAAGTAACTGTTTAAGGTATATATTTTATCAAGTCTTTTTTATCTGTTTTTTTTTGCATCAAGTCAAGGAGTAAATATAATTAAACTCAACATACAAATATTTTTGATACTGTTTCTGTTATGGAATCTTGATCGTTCTGAAGATGGACTTTAAAAAATTTCAGAAAAGGATGGTGATTTTTTTCAAAGAAAAAAATTATTTTTTTAATGAGTCATTCTTTCTTAATAGGATATTTTGTAAGTAACAAAACATCAAAACTCAATCTTCAATGAAAACATACAAAAGAAATTAGAGTAATTAAATATAACTGAATTGAAATAACACTTTAACAGTCACATTTTTATCTTAATTTAAAAATTCAAGATTAATTTACAGCCGTAATAATGGAACATTAGTATAATAACTGAAGAAACATTTTGTGTTGCAATCATTGATTCGCAAGCATTTTTAACTATTTAATTATATTAATTAACTGTTTAAATATTATACTAAATTGAATTTTTTATGCATTAATATACACTAAACATCACCAGAAATGAAACACACTGAAGGAAATATCCAAATCATCTGAAATTTACTTTATACGAGATTTGAAATTTACATTATACGACAAGTAAAAATCATTAGCATTGCATTTCTTATGTGCAACACGAACGATAAAGAAGCAATACATAAAGGATTTTTACATTGATTAATTATTTTATCATTAAAATCTGGAAATATTTCATAGAAGAAAGGAATTATAAAGTAATTTATATTTGTACAAATGTTCTTTGTTTGAATTCTTTGTGGAACTTGTTTTTTTTTATTTATTTATTTTTATTTTTTTTATGAATCTCTTCTATAATTTTAAATACAATGCATTCTCTAATATGTGAAAGATAAAGATTTAATATAAACATTTATTACGCTTATTAAATTTTTAAAAAATTATAAATTTGTCTGTTGTTTTGACACACAGCATTGAAATTTAAAAATAAATATATATACCTTATTTTATAATATATATATATATATATATATATTAAATTTACCAGTTGTTGTTTATAACATATCTAATTTATAATGGGGAATCTAATAAAAAATAGTCCAAACTTTAACAAAATTCTTTTATATTGTGATACATTTGAAAGCGTTATTGCGCAAGTCTATTGAGTGCAAATACAAAACAAATCTTGAAACATTTTAAATTCAAAATGTTGTAACATTTTATCATGTCACAAAATAAATAAAATTACAAATTTATATAAATAAATGATTTTTCCTCTGCACTATGAGGTAAGCTCGTTTTCGATATGAAAATTCATGTATATTCTGTTTAAAAATTGTTTTCCCTACTTAAGTCTTATTTGAAAGAATCATCAATGTCATTTAGAATTGCCATTTATTATTAAAATTGTTTTTCATTTAGATAAAATAAAGTATTTTCTAAAATAACAAGCTTGTTTTTCTTTTATTTTAATAGTTTGATGTTTCTATATAATTTAATATTTTTAACAATATATATCATATATATATTTGTTCCTAGAAATCAAGTGAAAGTAAATTACAAAAACGCTAGATTTATTTTCTTTTAATTGAAAAGTAATTGTAAGCCTGAGAAACAATCGTAATCGAATTACGATAGCTTGATTTTCTCCTAGAGTTTCTTCTAATTGTAAATAAATAAGTAGAAGATGCTATATATATTGAAGGTTTTACTTAAGAAGAAAAATTCTGAAAGACATCAATAAAATTTCTTTTATATTATCGATAAGATTTTAATGCTGAATTCGTATAGCTATTATGTGAACTAATTTTTAAAATTAATGATGAAAATATTAAAGTCTATATATATATATATATATATATATATATATATATATATATCTTGACTTTAACTTTAAATCATAATTTAAAAATTTTTAAACCAAACTATGATTTATTTTTTCGTCATTTTCGATTATATGTATTGGATTTGATTACTTACGATGGTATAGATGAAGGTGGTTTAGTTTGTGATAGTCTTAATTTTTTTATTGTAATGTAATTACATTGAAGCAATTAAAAATAAATATTTGCTTTAAAATCTTATATCATTTAAGGTCTTTCACTTCATATAATTGAGAATTATTCTTCAGTTTAATAAGCAGAAATACATAAGAGCCAAATATATCCGTTGAATAATTATCTAACTAAGAAGACTTAAAAGAGTAAGTAGAAAAGTTTTCTGAACTGTAGAAATGATGAGAGATAAATATATAAATTATATAATGTAGAAATAGTTTTAGTTAACGTGTCATTTATACAAATTCATTTTAAAATAGCACTATTATTAGTTGCACATTTCCTTATTGGATAGGGTCGTTAGCTTATTTTTAATAAAGTATGGTATATAGTAAAAAATGCTAAAGATTTAAAATTTAAAAATAATTTATAATAAATATAATATAATTAACACATAAAGAATATCAAATTGTTAAGCGTTTGCTATGTTAGAGTATTGTTCAAGTGTTAGCATACCATGAATCATTTTAAGTTCAAATAATAAAATAATATAAAAAAATAAATAGAATTATTATTGAAATTCCTGTTTAAAAAATGAAAATCGAGATGGGCTTATTAAATAAATAACAGTTACACAAACTTTGCAATTAAATCAACTACACAACAAAAGCCAACTTAATTAACTGCAACTACGAAGGTATGTGACGTTCTCTGAAAGGACGTCACTACATTTTCCAGTTTTGTAATGTCAATTTAATTGTTTCTATAAATACGAGGAATGATGCACCCATGTTGGTTTGGCAGAGGGGCTAACGTGTCTTGTTCCGAAGACAAATCGACTGTTTTATTGAAGGTTTACGGTCATACCGTCGGACAGGTGGAGCATTAACTGGTCTGTACTGAAACTCTGTTATTGGAACAGTTGTGATTTCTTATAAAGACAAGAAGTGATCTCTCAGTGTTGAGTGCGTATTACATGCAGTGGGCACTTACAGCCTTACACTTGCAGTAATGTGTTAAAACTGATATTATGCAACACACGAAATAAAATGTTTAACTAATAAAAAATATTCTTATTATTCATTTGTTAAATTTAATTTGTCAATTTCAGACATCAACTTTGATTTAGAGATTATTCTTTCACCGAGATTAGTTTCTAATGGAAATTTTCCTCATTTGTCATGCAGAGTATTATGCAAGAATGCATAAGAGTGAACCGTCAGAGCTAAGAACGAAAAGAAAGATATTCTTTCCTAAATTATAAAAATAAAGAAAAAATATATTCCTTCATTAGACCCAATTTAATACATCCTTACTATTAATACTGTCCTATAGAATTTAATACAATTTAATACTGTCCTATAGAAGAAATAAAAACTGCAGAAAATATTAAACAATAGTATCTCATTAAACAAAAGGTATTACGTTTTGGCGTTTCATCGACTGGTTAATTGTATCGTTAGCATAGCTAAGTATTCATAGTTAAATATGTTATATTTGAAGTAACAATGTTCCATTAGATTTTCCTTTTTATTCTATAATCCTTGAATTCCTTAATTGAAAATTTAATGTATTTATAAATTGATTCATAAGGCAATTTAGTAATAAAATTTAGATAGTGATACTGTGCGTGTGTCTGTGTGTGTAATTTATTTAATCTAAAATAGAAAACACTTATATAATTATTAAATTATTCAATCTCAGAATGCATTTGCTCAAACTTGGACCATTAAATTTTGCAAAAATAAAAATTCGAAATGTAAATAAAAAAGAAACATTTTACTTATATAAATAAAACTTTTTCCCTTTTAAATTCTCAATAACGTTTTACACATTACTCATTTACAAACTTTTCCTTTAATTATTCACATTTCACAGAAAAAAAAACTTTTCAAATAGTTTTGTAAAATCAGATAAGATAATTCGAAGCGATTTAATAACTTTGATACATTCATAATTGTTCCATTATTCTTCCAGAATAATTCTTTCTCACAAATAGTTAATAACAATAACAAGACTAATACAATAACAATAAATGATTTTAATCAGAAATATTTTGTTAAGCATTTATTTTATCCGCATAAAAACAAGTAATGATTTTTTTATCTTAAATTTAACACTTTGTAACAATTTTCACAACTATAAGAACCATGAGAAATTTAGAGGATAAAATGGAAATCTTAAGAATCCAAATTCAAGTACATTAGTGAAACAAATTGATGAAACTAGAACGCGGAAAATTAATGACTTGAAAGCGAGAAAAAGTAATATCAGAGTTTAATTGTATCTCAAGAAGGTTTAAATTCCGAAAATAAAAATTCCTTGAATTTGAATTGAAGAAATTTTAGGAATGTCAATGTTTTATTACAATTCATGCCTCAAAATATGTAAAATTGAATAGTAAAATACTTATTCCTGGTATTTCATTTAAAAAATTCAATTCAAAATGAAAAGTTGAAAAATGTATATCTCTGCTTTACAATACATTGGATTCCCTTTTTTGACCACAATTTATTCCCGTTTCTGACAGTTTATACTATAAAAAAAATTTAAAAATGCCTGAATATAATCATTCAGTTTTACAAAAGGCATTCCTCGATGAAGTGAATTTTTTAAATTAATTTTGTATTCATAACTTTCATTAATATGTCATTAAATTCCTCTTATATGTTTTTGCATAACCTAAAAATAACCGTATAAAGTTCACTTATACACAATGTAATTACAATTCAGAAATAAATAAATTTAATTTTAATGATTGTAATAGATTTTTTAAATTTTTAATTATTATACTAAACATTTTTATAGCTTTGGATTGTTTAAATAAAGTACATGAAATTTTTAGAATAGCTTTTTTTTGCATGAAAATAAAATGATTAAAAAATGTAGTCAGGAATTTGTGCATTTCATAGGGCCTTTTTTATTTAATGTTTTCTCGAAAAACGAAGTGATTAGAAAATCTTTCGTATTCATAAAAAAACATTCTTATCTTCTATCGAAAAAGAGTTAACAAGTCTGTTTTGATTTACAATTAAACTCAGATCATTACTCATAATCAAAAATGGTTATATTTATGTTGAGAAACATTTATTAAATAATTGCTTTCATAAATAGCTTCGCATATTTTATTTCTTAAGTAAAAATAATTTGTAAAAACCTACATTTTAAATTGCTTAAATCATACAAAGATAAAATTGTATCACACTATCATTGAATTATATCAAATGTTAACTAATGAAGTTATGTATTATTCTAAATGAAGTTATGTAACAATGTTCTTCGTGTTTTCTATCATTATCTTCTAAAGTCATTATCATCAATTAAATCAATTGCTTCTTCTGAATCTGAGTAATATCTAGTTTTTTGTAGATTATTAAATCTACAGAAAACAGATAATAAACTATAGCACATAATTAAACTCTATGAAAATTACATAATCCCCTTCTCCATAATATGTATAAAAATTTTAATTGCTTACAATTTTCATTAAGATGTATTTAATTAAATAAATGCTGTTATTTTAAATATATAATTTTAGCTTTATTTTATTTTCTATAACTTAAACGTAACGTTTTTTCTTTTACATTACATTTCTACATCTAAAATACCAGATATCTAAGTTCTTAAGCATCAAAATTTAATTGAATTAATTATACCTTAGCATGCAAAACTAAAGACAATTTTTTAAGATCATACTCTTCAAAGAACAATATTTGCAATATTGATAATTTTTTGATTTACTATATTCATGTTCATTAATCTTAATTTTATTTTATTTGATATAATTTTATGATATTGGTTCCAAAAACATTTTTTTTTTCGATTATTTAATTTCTGGGAATATTATTTACATACGTTTATTCATTTTTTCCCAGTAATGCTTTTAGAGTTTGTATTGAAATAATGTATTAAAGCTAAAGACATTGTCAATTTTCAGTCTTCAAACGCTTTGCACATTACTAATAATTCTCTTTACACATTACAACATTGCTAAAAATTATTTTAACAAATAAAATTTGAAGTTTCATTGCAAAAATGCCTTAGTTTTATTAACGGTTAAATTTTTTAAAGCATTTGTTAATACAACTAAAATTCGCCTTGTGATTTAAAAGAGTAAAATTTTTAATTTGACTAGTTACTTTGTCATACTAATTTACAAACACATTATTTTAAAATCAAATGTTTCTATAAGGAAATAAATTCATTATTATTGATCACACACAAGGAAAAGATTGTCAATTTTTTCGATTAATTTTTTTCAAAATCAAAATATTTATCAAAAGCCATTTAAGAGCATTCTTTGGAACTATGTTTCTCTCTAAATATTTCTCTTACTAAAAATCAATCAATTTGACTAAAAATTGAATTCTAAATATAGTCCAATATATAATGCAGCTTAAATAATATTTAAAATAATAATCTTTAAAAATGAATTATAAAGTTATTTCGTATTTCACTTTTTAAATATTGTTGTTGTTACTGATGACATATGGCAACGCTAAGCCCACCTGGCAGAGACTAGGCGAATGAATTCATAGAGAGAGCGTCTTCCTTTTTTGAATAGAGCACCCTCCTACGAAGGTGGAAGTGCGAGTTTTGGCTCATAGATGCCAGCACCATCTGAATCTTCCAATTTAGAAATTGAAACCAGAGAAGACCCATAGCGTGGCTCAAACCACTCCCAGAGGTATTAATTTGTAATGGGAACATGGAAGAAATTGCGACACGACAAATTTTATGTGCCCCAGTCGCCCTTAGTGAACACAACGGATCTTCGGCTAAGCCGGTATTCGAACTTACCACCTTTTGGTAATGAAAACGCCCTAATCAACCAGGCCACTGCGGCCTACTATTATATGGATAAACATAAATTCTCTCTTGTTTAACATAAAGATTAAACTTGCATACCTTAAAAGTACAGGTAGATAAAAATAATAATAAAGGATTTTTTTATATGCAGCTGAAAACACAATTCCCTAAGCTGGGATTGGAACTCACCACCTTTTGATAACGAGAAAGACGCCCTAACCAACCAGGCAACCGTGGCCCTACTTTTTAAATATATGTAAACGTTATAAAAAAGTCAAATTCAGTTTATGAAATTTCATAATAAAACAGTTAAATTTAGAGAAATGATTTATTAAATTATTAGTTTAATTGAAAATTAATTAAAACATGTACTTAATTTTTACCATTAATTTTTAAAAAATGTGTTCTGTCTTTTTCTTATTTAATGAGATCTTTATAGTATTATTTTCAATACACACATATTTTTTAAATATGTATATATTTATTTATATATATGCAATTATATAAAATACTACAATTATAAAAAAATGTTTCAATATAATTTGTTTATTTTTAAAAATTTTAAATCATTTCTAGGCTACCACGATTTACTAAATTATATAATAAATTTAGGTATTTCAAACAATTTGTTTTTGATTATATACATTATTATTATATTATATTAAGTTCTGAATATTTTGAATTCTTTTAAACTGCATTGACAGTAAAATATAAAAAGCAACAAATAATTATCTTTGTAAAGTAAACTCAAACGAAGTGTATTTTAAAATATATACATTTTTTTTAAATAAATACCAATCTATTTCCATTAAGGAATTTTATTAAACACAGTTCCTCCACATAAAACTTTGGTAAAACTTTATTTGAAACTCAAGATCACATTAGAAACATTTCATTTGATAATGTAAGGAGAAACTTTATTGAGAAATTACAAATGAATATGTGTATTTAGCAATGTAAGTGTATTTAAATATTCTTAATACATACCTTTAATGATTTTAAAACTGAATCTTGACATATTTTTGATTAATTATTATAAACATTCTTGTAAACTTTTATGAAATTGCTTAATACAAGCTTCGTAAAAAACTTATTACTTTTTCATTAAAGAAAAACAAATTACTATTTGAGATTCTTTGTGAAGAAATTCATTGTAACTGAGTAATAAAAACTTCCTAGTTTCAATCATAAGAAATAAATTCATCCAACTTCTTATACATTCCTTTTCCTTTCTAAAAAGAAAAAAAAGATCACAGAGTAATCGAGCGAATTACTACTATGCAATTTAAATTGAAGAAACTCTTTTAAAAACTTTATTTAAATTAGTTTGGAAAGACGTCGTTTCTAATTATCTACACAAATTATTCTTCATATGAAGAAGCATTAAGAAAAACTGTGGATTGAGTGAAAATACAGAAAATGGAATAATAAGAGGCAACATTTAGGCTTTTTTATACTTTTATTTTTTCAAAGTCTTTGTAAATAGATATATTTTGAAAGATACAATAATGAAATAGTTAATGACTCCCACAGAATTTATGATTAACTCCACATATACTAAAATTAAACTATTCTCCGATGTAACATAATAAAGAAAACAAATTTTAAATCCGAATTTTTTTTTGACTATATAAATGTTCCTATCTATCTATCTCTCTCTCATATATATATATATATATATACATTGCATTTTAAGTATATACATTTCTAATACGCCACCCAACCTGTCTAGTGGTTAGCGTAACTGACTACGGATGGGGAGGATCTAGGTTCGAATCAAGGCTCGGACATGGATGTATTTTCTCTCTCCCATTTTCTTGTCCTTTCCTCAGATGATGGATGAATGTGGCCCGCCCTATAATCGGGTTTGTGGTGATGTGGCTTGGGCGATGCTACTCGTAGCTTCGTGACTTGGTTCACAGGAGCCCACCGGGTAACGATAAAATGAGAATCAATTTCCGACCTCGTTGTGGCAAATGGGCTATTGTTACTTGCTTAAGGGTGCTCGCCATTAGAAATTATAAAATATTTCTAACACCGTAGCATCTAAAACTAAATCAACTTTGATAAAATATAAACATAGTGTCAGTAGATTTTACTTTTTTGTAATAACTTTAATATATAATATTTTAAGAATTTGAGAGAATCTGAAAAATAATTTACTGTACATATTACTTATAAATATTATATTTCATTAACGTAAACAAAATATATTTTCAATAAGCGTATACTTTTTCAGATAATATGAAAAATAAAGCCATAACAATGTAACAAAATGCGTGTTCGTTTCTTCGATCATTATTGATCGCCACATAAAACTTCATATACACATTATTTAAGTTTATTTTCTAGCTAAGTTAATATTATTTCAATAGAACGCATCTTGTTATATGCTTCATTGGAGCTCATCGTGGATAATATTCTTTATATTGAAAGATCCTGCTTCAATCCCTGCCACTATTGAACAACAGGAAATAGTGTGATTTTCCTTTAGGGTAACATCTATTAGAAAAAGTACCAGTAATTATCCGGATTTTCGTCATTAAGCCTCGAGAGTACTCACTACCTGTGATAAAAAATCTACACGGAAAGCGGATTTATAAAGGCCTAAAAGTACTTTTGGTTTTTTATCTCAGCTATGCAGTGTCAAATATATATTATGGATTCTTAGTAATCGCATATTTCTAAAATATTTGCCAATTGAGTAATAATTTTTAAAGTTTAATATACTTTGAAAGATCTAAACTAGATTTATTTAAATTCATTTTTATTATTTTTATGTTTAGAATGCTAACTTTACACATCATATATTTTTTTATTTAGTCAGCATTACGACCACACATTCATTAATAAATTTCTGGAATCAAAGCTTTAAATATCACACAAATTTGCTAAAAATGAAAGTGATAATTTACAATTATTTTAACATACTCAAATAAAAAGTTTAAATATTCAAATAAAAAAGTTTGTTTAATTTTTGTAGGCATTAATAATTTTTTGACTCTTGATTTCTTTTCTTTTTTTCTTTTGAAATTTAATATATAAATTGTATGATTCTAGGGAAAAATTAAAATTAAATTATGCAAATATATAAAAAAGTTTATTTAATTTTTGTAGGGAAAAAAAGAAAAGAAATCAAGAGTCAAAAAATTATTAATGC
>JAPDSC010131380.1:48535-65616 GCA_026290005.1 Latrodectus geometricus | reverse complement strand
ATATAAACTGTGATATTGTACAAATTCAATTAAAACTTGTTTTGTACTACTTTTCGACAGCAGACTAATTAAGCGTGTATAAGGTGGTAAGCAATGTTAGAAATAATTTATCTTTTGATATTTTAAAATAAAATCATACGAGATATTAAAAAATGTTTAGAATTTTAGAAGTGTAAATATATGGGCTTACCTTGGCATGTGATAGGAACCACTCATCGGAGTATAAGATCTTGAGTTCGATTCAAGTTTCTACTGAAGAATAGGATGTTGGGATTCTATTTTAAGCATTAATGTCTGTAGGGGTAGGTGCTTGGGAGTTTTCTGGTTTTCTCTCTACATACATATAAATACAGCTCTCAGCCACTGAAAGGTCCTCATAGAAGGCAATATGTAGTGGATATTAAAATGCTTTTCAATGGACTTCAGCTTTTAAGGTGTCTACGAAACGGAGTCAAATGCTTGGTATATGTAAATTACAAACATTTAATATCAATTAAATTTTATTATTTTCTTTAGTCTGAAAATAATATTTTTGGCAAAATCATATTAAATTCTTATAGAAAATATTTTGACTTAATTTTTAAAATATCATTTGAATTAGGTAACTCATTATCTAATCAATTGGACGATTCCTTGGGGGGGGGAGCTGTGTATTTTTTTTATTTGAAATAAGTTGAAAATGAAAATAAAAATCACTGAGCTATGAAATATAAAACGATGTTATACATTTTTATATCTAGTGAATATTTTTAAGTTAAAAAAACTTTTTTCTTGACGTTTAACTGTCTTATATCATTTTTTAAAACATTTCAAATAAATTGTATCTCAGTGAAATGACTTTTTTGAGTAATTTTAACTAAATGATATTTTGAAATTTAACTATTGATTTTTATAGTGATTTTTCCAGCATTGTTATTATAGCTTGTATATTATACTTTTCTTCAGCTCACACAAGTAAATATTAATAAGCATGAAGATAATACAAGAAAATATACTGTGTACATTTATATATATATTTTGTGTACGAAGCAATATTTTTTTCTACAATGAATCAAGTAATACAATCATTGAGTAAAATATTCTCTCAATCAATAAATAGAAAAAAATAATTCATAAAATAATAAATCAATACAATATTATAAACTTACGATTACAGAAATATCAGATATATTTTGTTAAATTTAGTAAAATGTATATTTTATTATCTAAAACTTTTCTACAGTTTTGTTCAAACTATAAGTATTGATAGTGTTAACGTGCAACCCAATAAAGTGAGAATGTGATTTAAATGTATTAAAATTACCATTTGTAAAGTTGTATTCAAGAAGTTTTAAAATTATGTAGAAATGCTTGAGATGATCACTATCCATGTTCAACTGATGGCAAATACTCAACTGTAAGCTGAATCTTTGAGTCTAATAAAATGTTAATGCTTTTGCAAACAGTCATATCCAAAAAACAAATGAAAACAAGCAACTTTATCAAATTGAAACAGGGAACTGGATATTCTATTACCTCTGTAGACACTTCAGTATTGATAATAATACTATTAATAAGTAGGATTATATAAAATATATCCTTAATAAGTTCTTATTTTTCCACTTTCCATTAGGTATTAATAAGGATCTAATAATTAATATGTTTCCGCAATATAATATGTTAACTCACAATTCTTTAACTTTAACGATTATTTTATTTGATAAAAAATTCAATATTAGCTCGATAAAATTCATTCAAAATTTATTCTAAGACTAAGGCAGAAAAAAATGGGAAAAATATGTGACATATATTTTTTTTATAAAATTGAAAGTTAATGTCAATTAATTTTTTTTTATTTCTAATGGCGGGCACCCTTTAGCAGGTAAGTACATTAGCCCATTTGCCGCAACAGGCCGGAAACTGCTACTCATTTTATCGTTAACCGGTGGTCACCTGTGAACCAAGTCACGGAGATACGAGAAGCATCACCCACGCCACACCACCACAAACCCGTTTGTAGGGCGGGCCACATTCACCCATCATCTGAGGAAAGGACAAGAAACACAGAGTGATAGAAAGAGAAAGTACATCCATGCCAGATCCGGGATTCGAACCCAGAACCTCCCCATCCGTAGTCAGTTACGCTAACCACTAAACAGGTTGGGCGGCACAATTTAAAATTAATTTTATATAAAGTTATATAACAATATTTAATCAAACAATAGTAAAAAATAAACAACTTTGTGTATTATTTTAAAATATCAAATCAAATACTTAATTGTTTATTACTCTGAAACTGTTTCAAAAATGTAGCTATAACTGGTTGAATAAAATAAAGATAAAATTAGGTATATGATATAAATGACTAAAAAGTAAAGCTTTTAAGTAAATTCAAAGAGCATTCAAATGAAAGGCTTAGTATGGATGTTTTATGAAATATTATTTATCAAATAATTTTCATTGAAATTTTATAAACTAAAAAATTACTCACGCGGACAAATATAATAGCAATGAATAATAGTTTTTCATTGTAAAAAAAGATGGCAATAAATTATTAATAAACTCAAAAACCTGATTTCTGAGAATGTTTCAACTTTTACATGAGACGAAAATATTCTATTTTTTTTATGATATTTTGAAATAAAAGGGTTCTATTTCGGTTACTAAGTATTTCCTTTCATCACTCATTATTGAAAATGTTTCATCAAATGAGATATTCTCCATATATAAATTTCTGCAAAATAATTAGTTTTTTGGAGTTCAGTTCAGGTGATTCATATTTTTAGAAGAGAAACAGCATTATCAAGGAAAGTATATTGTGTAAGAGGTTATTAAATAGCTTTTCTATTAAATATGTTATGTAACATTTTTTCTATGTAATTATATTGGCTTCCGAAAAAATTCCAATTAATAGCAAAGTAAATAGTTGTTTCTATTAAATTGCGCTGTGTTTAAAAATAAAAACTCATTCTTGAGGGTATTTTAACATATAGCAAACTATAATTGTTGATAAAGCAAGTCATATGCAAGTCCTCCTAATAAAAGTTTTTGAACAAAATGTTCTTAAAAAAATAATAAATTTGAAACATTTTCATATTTTTGGAATGTATAATTGAAGTACATTTATTATTCTTTAATAAAAATTTATTTTTAAAAAATATTTTCAGCAAATACAATAAGATACAGTTTAATACAGTGTTTCAACAAATTTTAATAGATTGTATTATCATTATTATAATTTCCAGTCAAAATCAATTCCTATCCATATATTTGACCAATCCAAGATGGATAAAGTATCCCATTTTGTCATAACATACTGATGTATTTCTATGATACTTTGTAATTTCAAAACTATAAGTTTTAACAATCTTTATCTTTAATAACGTGTTCTTAGATTTTATGGCTTTGAAATTTGTGTGTAAGCTTTACAAGTTAAATTGATTTCTTTAAGACAGTCGCATACTTTCAATTATCAAACATATACAAAAAATTCGCCCTTTTTGTAATACGTATTCATATTTTTCCGTCAAAAGAGAGGAAACAAATTTTGTTAATACATTCAAAATCCAAAATATTTATTTACTTAAAACGAGGCAGATTAAATTTTATAATTAACTTACTGTAAGTATTATTATGTAATACTTACAGTAATACTTATATAATTGAACAATAAATGTATAATTGAAGAAATATTTATATATTATTCATATATAAAGTATTTCTTTATATTATTCATATTCATAAATATACATTTATGATTCAATTGTACAAGTATATGTAATACTTGCATAATTAATAATAAATGTATAATTGAAGAAAGACAGTAATATGGAAAAAATTCAAAATATTTTTATAACCTTATTTTTATGAAATAACATTTGTATTTGAATAATTTCCATTTTATAAATGTTAGCTGTACTAGTTTAACAAGTAAAAATAGTAAGGAATTTTCATTAAAGAATTTTTTTCTGAAACTATTCCTCAAGCGTATTACTATGAGCAATATACTAGATCTAATCAAATATTCGATTTATATTCCAAATATTTATTCAAAATTGATTCCACATCGCTTGGAATGTTTTACAACATATCTTATCCTTCAAAAGAAATCATAAATTTAAATTATTAACTTTAGATATTGAATCAATGGAATGATTTAATTTAAAAAGGTTTTGTCTTCTTTTGAAAGATCCTTCACAGAATGCTGCTACACTTAAAAACATATCCTTAAAAAAGAAGAAAAATCTTATCTTTATTCCTAGTTTTTAATTCTAATATTTTGCAGAGAAATCTTTCAAAATTTAATAAATATGTATGTTCTTAGATTCCTGGAATTTAAAAAATAATATTAATTTTAACTTTTAATTTTATAATTTCATAGAAAAATTATTGAAAATTATTCCTCGTCAAGTGATTATATCAGGTCAGTCCATAAATTCGAGATCATTTTTTTAATAAATTTTTGAATTATATAAAAAAAATATAATTTAACGCTTTAATCAGTTATGTATTTTCATCCATTATCTACAAAATCTTGCCATCTTACAGGCAGCTTTTTATATGTCATTGCTGTAGAAAGACTCTGGTTTTGATGCAAAAAAAAACTTGAAAGTTCATTGTGTGCATCCTGTTTAGAATTTAGTTTTTCCCACTAAAAATTTTCGTAATCACGAAATAAATTAAAAATCACTTGGTGACAATATATGTAGCAGGATGTGGCAAAAGCACCCAACTAAATTCACTAATTTTTTGCAGCATTGTTCGAGCCGTAAGCGGTCTAGCGTTATCATGATGAAACAACACTTTCTTCATATTCATCAATCTTGGGCGTGTTTTGGTCAATTCTGTGTTCACACAGCAAAGTTGTTCACTATAAACTTCTGAATTAATCGCCCGATTTGGTTCTAACAATTCAAAATAAATTACACCATTTATATCCCACCAAACACACAAAAAAATATTTTTGGGATGTAGAGACACCTTTGCCGTTGGAAACGGCTGCTAATCTCTATCTGTCCACATTCTTTAATTTGTGACATTATGATAAATAATCCATTTTTCGTCATCTGTTACCAAACAATATAAAAATGGCTCTCTTTCGAAGCATGATAAAGGGGAAGAGCAGATGTTTATTCGTTGTTGGCAATTGGCATCGGATAATTCATGCGGATCACTTTCCAAGTGTGGATACTTACTTTCCTAATCTTCTTTAAATGATGTTCTGACTCCACATGATTTCAAAAAATGTCATCATCAAAATTAACAGGACTTCCTCAACGGAGTTCATCAGCAATGCTGGTTTTTCTAGCTTTAAATTTTTTAAGCTATTTCTGGGCAGTCCTTTCACTAATAATGTATTCACCATGTACACATTATTAGTGTACACTTGAGTGTATTTTATTGCTTCAGACCTGGCAGATTCACTACATGAAAATAAAAAATGTAGTGCAGCACGTTTGTACTGACTATACGTAAGTACTGACTATCTATATTCATCTTCTACGAGTACTAAAATGCGTTTGATATCTACGAAAGGTGGTGATAAACGGAATAATAAGTTAGTCAAACGATGATAAGTTTCAACAGGTTTAAAATTGTATCATTTCAGTAAATGCATCATAGTAAATCCCACGCATATTCTTAATAAGAACGAATTTATGGACTGACCAGATACTTATATGAAGAATTAGCAAGTCAGCTTTTTCTAAATACGTCATGTTTCACATAAATGTAAAGATATTTTTCAATATTTTAATATATCTTGTACCATTATTGATTTACTTTACACGTACAGCGTCTATCGCTTACATTTTATGCTCAATAATATGTCTTCTTCTTTAGCCTGCAAGTAAAGTTACTGTCATACAGCTAAAAACAACTCTATTACTGAAAGCATATTGCCATATTTCTGAAATTTCTGGTAAATAATTTTGCACTTTCCCTAAAAAAGATTTTTAGATGTCATACTAGGATGATGAAAATAAGGACTAATGCTTATATGTTAATTTTTAGCTTATTTGTTAGAATTCATAGCAGACTGTTGGATGACATTTTATATCTATAAAAATCAGTATCAAAATATATACGAATATTCATTGTTTTCTTTGAAATCAAATTTATGTTAAATATTATCGTGGATTTATTAATTTTTCTTTGAAAATATACTAGTGAAATATGCGTCGAAATGGATATTGAAGTATCAATGAAGATATAATGTAACCTTAAAAATCAAATTTATATTACAATCAATCGTAACTTTTGTTATTTTTCTCCGCAAATATTTATCAAAATATATATCAAAATTACTTGAAACTTCAATATTGCCTTAGAAATCAATTTCATTGTTAAAATCAATCATAGTTTTCCTTATTTTTTGAGGAATATATATATTTGTGTGTATGTATATCCATGAATATATCAAAATGGTTATAAAAATACCGATGATCATTAACTGCTGCTCTAGAAATCAAATTTATATTAACATCTATCATATTTTTGTTTTTTCTCTTTTAAAATAAAGATTACTTTGAAATTTAATCAGCATTTCATTAATAAAACCTACTAAAACATTCGACAATTACTTGAATTATTAAATGTATAGATGCTTTGCTTCTATAACTATTAGTCTTAGAATGTATTTTAGTATTATTTTTACTTTCCTTCACATAAAAATTTAATATTACAAGTTTCTTTAATTTGTAAACTTGATAAATATCAGTAACTGGAGGTCAAATAAACTAGTTATATATATATATATATATATATATATATAAAATATAATATATATATATATACATATACATATAAGTATGATACTTTTCTTCAAAGATAAATTTTAAAGCAAAATACTCAAGGAAATTTTTAATTTTTTCTAAAATTGTTAAATTAATTCATTCTTAATTATTGAATAATTATTATAAAGTAAATTAACTAAATTTGAATCAAGAAAATTTACGCACATCCGTCAACAAATTTCAAAACCTTTATTACGTTAGTGAAATTTTACTATGAAAATTCAAAGACAGTAAGTTAAATATAAATGCTGAATATTCAATTATTACTTAAAAAACTGTTTAACTTTTACATAAATGTCATTAACTTTTTGTTGAGTTTATGGTACGCTTCCTTCCCTTAAAATCCATTGATGCTTTGATGTTGCAGGCACTTTTTGTTAATTCTTAATTAGAAAAAAGTTGTCTGGAATATATGATTTATTCAACTAATATATTAATAATTACTTTATCAAACAACTATGAAAAGAAAATCCATTAAAAACTATCTGTAAAAACAAGTTTTCTTTTTGCACATTAAGATTTACATTTGACACAGCTTCTTTAAAAATGCAAAATACATGGTGTTTTATCTATTTTTAATGTCACTTTTCATTATCTTAGATTAAAAGTGGACAAAAATTAACCCCATATATATTCAAAATTCATTATCTTTTTATTAATACTCATTAAACAATTTGAAGTAAATAGTTTTCCATTCAAGAGCTACTAATTTTGAGCACAATATTTTTCTTCCATTAAAATATTTTTTGTTATTATTAATTATATAAATAAATGAGTTCGTTACTTTATATACCTGATATTTATTGTTAATTATTTTCATTAATAATATTAATTTTTACATACCTTCATTTTTTGTAAGTGGCAATAATATTTCCCTTGTTTATAAAAATGTATGAGCTAATTTAACTTAAGTATATTTTGATTATAGGTACTCAGTTATTATTTGTTTAATTTCTGCAAATATTTCACTTTTCAATTTGCGAATAACTTTGTCTCATTTAAGCAGAATACAAATATGGAGCTTAATTATAATATGCACAATTGTAAAATTAATTATTTTATAACCAAAAATATAGCTTTAATACCTATGTTTAGTTAATATCTTGTTTAGGACAACTAGTTTAATGAGATTACTTTTGCAGTTATTCAAAATTTATTATTTTATTAAAAATCATCGTGTTTTTTTTTTTTTTTTTTTAAAGGAATTCTTTAGTCTTTTTCCAATAGCTTAAATATTAAAAGTATAATGTAGGGGCAGTTGCGCCAGTATATTTTCTCAAATAAAAAGTAAACACAAGAAATAAATATAAAATATTAGCTCATTAATTGATATCTTGAAGATATTTGATAGTAATAATCTTAACAATAAATATTATACTGCGTAAGCAAAAACTTTTGATATTTTCTGTATTCATATCATTTATTTTCTTTATTTATCTCAAAATTGTATAAAATAAAAAGTCAAAGTCATTTCTATACTTGTAAAATCTTTCATCAAATGCTGTATTTTTAGGAATTTTGCTGAATTTTTCATTGTCTATAAATATTTTATTGAAGAAATATTGCCTTTGACATTTATATGCAATGCAATCAATTTATCATTTGGTGATCTCTGTTCCTTTTAATGCATAAATGTCATTCCATCGAAATATTATTTTTTAAATTGACAAAATCAAGGAAAAGGATCTACAATAATACATGACATCTGAATCCCTGTATTCATCTCCGAATGTTTTGATAAAAATGATATTGTTTACACATTTTGTTTTCCAAACATATTTTATTATTTATGAAATTATATAGTAGAAACAAGAGAACGACTCCTAAATAATCAACATAAATAACATAAATATGTCTTTAATTAAAATGGGTTAATGAATAACAAGCATAAATTTAATATAAATTACTGAAATATTTCTTTAATTAAATGTAGTTTAATTAAAAAGTTATATTTTACAAAAGTTTTATTCTTATTTGTTTGAAATTAAACCTTTATAAAAGACAGAATATTTTCAGCGAAATATATTGGATAGCAACTAAATTTCGTTCCTTAACAAGTTGAGTTTCATTTATGTATCTACTTTCGTTAATTTCTATTCTATATCTAGAGAGTGAATAATTAATATTGTCTCGTAATGTTCATTTAACTGTTATAAAATTCACAAATTGCTGACTGCGGTTTTCTAAATATCTGCTTTCAGATTGACTTCAGTATCTCATTAAACATTCAAAACTCATGTGCAAATAGTTAAAGCATTTTAGTTTAAATTAAAGGAATCATTACTATTTAGGTAATTATAATTTAAAGCTTAGATACTCTCTCTCTCTCTCTCTCTGTACACGCTTCAATCCTATAATTTAAGATTTAACTGAAAAACGCAATTGAAATACTCAGAGAAACAGCAGAGATGAGAAGTAAGCAAATATAAAAGACTTTTTTGAATTGATTATTTAAATTTAATTATGAAATGAGTAAAAAAAATATTTGAAAATGATATAGAGTGGTTTAAAATCATAAAGGGAAATTTTGTAAAATATCAATATATTATACTTATCTACCGCCGCCCACCCTGTCTAGTAGTTAGAGTACCTGACTACGGATGAGGAGGACCTGGGTTTAAATCCCGGCTTGGGCATTTATGCTCTTTCTATGTGTTTCTTGTCTTTTCCTCAGATAATGGATGGATGAGTGTGACCCGCTCTATAAATGGGATTGTGGTAGTGTGATGTGGCTAGTGCTATTCGCCTCCGTGACTTGGTTCATAAGTGCCCACCGGATAACGATAAAATGAGTAGCAGTTTCCGGCCTTGTTGTGGAGAAAGGATAATCACCCAAGTGCCCGCCATTACAAATAAAAAAAATGTTTTTGATTAATAAAAACGTTCAAGAAAACAAAAAATTAAATTAAAAAAGGTGTTTGTTACTTATCCAGATTAAGATTTGAAAGTAAAAAATAATCTAAATAGTGGAAATATGTTTTTTGCAGTTAAAATTATTTGTGCTATAATAATGTAAGTATCTTTATTCTCGAATCTCTTTTAAAAAATATATAATTCTAGTTCTACGTATTTTCTATTACAAAATAAATCTCAAAAAAATTCAAAAATGGAAAAATTGTAAAATCGTGAGAAATAAAATATATTGCCTAACATATAGAAAATACAATACTATGAAGCTTTTTATCAAATCAGTACGCAAATTTTTCCAAAATATAATACATTCTACAAATGATTTTAAATATGAATTTGTAACATGATTGCAGCATGACGGCAAATAGAAGAAAATAGTGGACAAGGCGCGACAGGCTTATCATTTTTACGACTTGAAAATCCAATATTTTGGACCATTTTCCTTACAGTTCAAACGTGTTGGATGATAAATAAAGATGCGAATATTTACAAAAAAACCACGTGCTTCTAGAAAACAATTGTATACATATATCAATGGATCCAAAGGAAACTATGGATTCCTCATATTCAACATATGTTGACACTATATGCCATATGTTGAATATGACTTTAGATCCTCTAATGTTTACAAAACCAATTTCAGGATAATTGTCTAAAATTGGATTGAATCATACTACCATTTAGAAAAACTAACATTAATAAGAAATTGTAGAATTGAAATAATGAGAATATGTTATCAGTAAAAAGCTTGGTACGCTGAATAGAACTACGCGATATTTAATGACGAGTCTTAGTTCGGATTGGCTAATGATAGTTACATTTAAATCTGAAACCATTTAGCAAATAGAACTAATTTAGTCTCTACTGATGACCACCACACCTCTCATCAACGTACAAAAATAAAATGCAATCATTTAAGAAACAGGGGAGTATTAAAGGTACATCTATATATTCATGAGGTGCTGCAATCTGGTATGTTACCTTTCCTCTAGTAAACTAGCACGGGATTCGTCAACAGATAAGACACACAGAATTTTTGCATATCCAGTCTCAACTTTGAACTACAATATAGCCTGATTCTTCACAGATTTAACAAATTACCATTGGACACATTTGTCTTTTACACTCCAGTCTTTATAGGAGGACGCGCCTAGAACAGTATTAACATGGACTTTCCTCTTTCAGCAAAACATCCATACTATAATCTACTCTTTACCTCACGGATTATCCACTTATAAATCAACAAGAAGTAGCTGTATTTCTTACTAACTAGAATTAACTACTCCATCACAATTAAGTTTATCTTTTGTAAATAACATAATACATACCCTGTAGTATATCTTCTTTTAACTAATTCTATCTAATATTTTATGATTTATTTTCAATGTCAGCATGTGTTTTATGCATTTTAAGAATAAAGACATGTCCATAAATTAAGGATAATCCAGAAGCACACAGAAATCAACGTGAAATTAAAAATACTATCTATAGAAATACCACGCAAATGGTCAAACACTATATGGAAATTACTGTAAAGCATCTGATGATCTGATAATACACTACAATGAGAGAATGTAGGAAAGATGTTTATAAGGGCCCATAGCAATGGAGGAAACGTGTGCACAACAAGTTCATTAAACGCTCAATGCCACTGTTTCATAAGTATGGCACAGAAGATGCATGTTAAAAGTGTTTTATGTGATAAAATTATCGGCTGCCTACAGATTATAGTAGCCAAGTAATTTGAAATTGCTGTGTATCTTTTTTTGGCTGTGGCTACATTCCAAGAAAATGGAAATATTAGTAGACATAACAGTAGAGGTCGGCGCTGAGTGATAATACCGAATAATGACTGGTATTTGGCACTAATCCCAAAAAGAAACAGACGTAAAACGGTAGAGGATCAGACATGTCAGTTATCGGTATCCACGGGTAAGACATTTCAATGCAAATTTGGTACAGACGCTTGAGACAATTTGATCTATATTCTCGCCACATTTTAGATGTGTTCCGCTCACAGCAACTCTTTTTTGTCATTAATTAGTCTGTTATATAGAACATGAAATGTGGACATTGTCACAATGGGCTCGTATTATATTTTCCAATGAGTAGAAGTTTAGCTTGCCAGTTGTTTATTCATGCCGGACGATCATATGGAAAACCACAAGATAACATCATTGAACATCAGCGTTACGTTGGTGCTAGAGTGAACATCGTCAATATACTAGGATCTAGAACAGATTTACAAGCAAATTGATATCATGACAGACCATATTTATTGGGATATTATTTTCAAAAAAATTTCCATTAGTTTGGGGTGTCGTGGGAGTTGCATTTGTGTTTATGGGTGACAACACCCTTTTAAATATCGTCAAATACTACTTTCAGTAGGACGGTATCTCCCATATAGAATGACCGACATTTTCCTCTTACTTGAATTCTATTCAGTATGTGTAAGACGTGCTTAGCAATGAATCAGTCTGTCATCCCCATCATACATCTTTACTGAACCTTTGGAGAGCACTGCTTGCTCTCTGTTCCAAATGCAATTCGATAATGTGGTTCTCAGCATACCTTGACGTTGTATTTACTCGTATGGGTGAACTACGATGTATTACCAATGATACTAACAAAGTACTGTTCATTTTTTATCCTGGCAATATATTGTTTATTAAGTGCTCACGTGAGCTATAGTAGTGGTTTAAATGCCTGATATCATGCATATACCATATTTTTTATTCTTTCTCATTTATTTAATACATATATATGAGCTTCATAAATAAATCACTCTTCTTTTATTTCTGCACTTTTAGTTGGTGGTCCTGGCATTACCTTCATAAATTAAAGATGTTAATGAATAAAATATTTCACAGTTTTCACAAGCAGTTTTAAATGAATAATACGCAACTTTACTCAAACGTCTACATTAGTCATTTATAACTGCTTAATAAATAGTTATAATTTTATACTTTATATATTTTTATTATATTTTTTTATTTAACACCAAAATATGAGAATTAATTTAGTATAAAGGGGTATTCAAATGATTCCATAAAAAGAGATTATTCAGTTTAAAAAATTATTTCCTTTTAGATAAAATAAGTTTGGAATATCATAATAAATATGCATTCATTACAAAGTTAAAAAGACAGAAAAAGCATCAGTGAAATAAAATAATTTTTCGGAACATAATATAGACACAATGTATAATATTTCTAAATAGCGAAATATTATATGAAACGCGTGTTATAATTAAACTGAATGTATAATATGAATAATTATCTCAGATGATAAATAATATTTAGTTTGGAAAAAAATGTAAATGCAACATTGATAGATGAAGTCTGGATTTTATATGTATATTTGCATTTTTTTAAGATTAATTACCGTGAACATGGAATTAAAGATTTTGTCGCATTAATTTTATATGGATTTCAGATAACAACCAATTATCCGAAGAGATAAGTTGTTATGAATCCAAAATGAAAGTCTTCATTTGTGTATGTGTGAGCTGAAAATTATTACAATTTATCAAATAAAATTAAAAATGTTTTTTTTTCAACTTTTAGAAAATATTTTAACTAACGCTTATATTTAATTTGATTTTAGTCAAGTGTGAAAGTTGCTGATTTACATAGCTAAAATACAAATGGTATTGTGTTAAATTGTGGCCCCTTCATAACAAAATGATTATTTTTAACATCCTGTTTATGATGTTAATCCTTTGTGTCAACAAACAAAAATTCTTTATTATCAATGTCGTAGTGTAAACCACATAAAAGGAGACGGAGAGAAAACACATAAAACACATATTTTATTGTACCGTGAATTCAAAAACAATTCCTCTCGGCAGTAGTGGTTCAAATATAAAAGAAGGGAAATGCATAAAGCAAGTGCCATAAAAAAATAAAACTGGACATTTAAAAGTAGCACCTGGAAGCTACTGGAAAAGTTTGCAGCAGTTTTACATTACTTTTTCTCTTGGGATGGTTGGGTGGTCCACACAATCAAAAATGTTCTCTTTTGTATTTTTTGTGGCCAATCAAATATTTGGAGGGGAGATTTTTGACCATTCCCTGGAAGACTAGAGGTTACGTATTAATTTTATGATAAAAAAAATAACCAATAGAAGAAGTGGTGGGAGGAGAGAATAAGAAAATTATAAAAGTAAAGAATTTGAACAGATAAACAGAGAGGGAGCAGACCTACCTCAGTTAGAGCTCCTAACAGATGGAAAGAGAAAACCTCCAATAATGAAATAGATAGGAAAGGAAATGAATAGAGACAATACTTCCAACAATGGGAATAAAGAGACAGGAAAGGAAAAGAGGAGAGAGGGAGTAAACAGACAGACAAGAGAAGTTCACGAGGAATACAGGAGCAAAGAGATAATGAATGAAGATCCTAAAGAAAGCTGAACCATTGAAGTGACCTACCAGGATTGATGCAAGAGAGTACTAGTAATGCGACAGAGTACTAAAAAACCTTATGGACGATTATTCTTATATAAAGGGGGTGAGACTTTTTAATCTCTTCCTCATGACCTTTCCCAATTTATTTCTTAAATATGTTAGAAACTTGTATAATAATATAAAGATTAATCAGGAATGTTCCATGTAAATACTTAGATTTTAATAATTCAATAAAATTTTGCCATTTTTTAACTTTGTCTTTCTGATTTGTTCTCTCAATTCTCCACTAATTCTCTACGAACCTGGGTTAATTCGATGTTGTTTCTTTTATACGGTGTTCCACCACAACAATCAAATAATAAAATAAAGATTTTTACAGTAAATAATTGGGATTATTTGATAGTTTGACTTGAACTTCTTAAACATGGTTTCTCATTTGCAAAATTGCACTATGTGCGTTAAGTTCTGCATCAGATAATACTTTCTCATATATGTAAAACACTGCACAGACGCGCATTCAAAACTCATACAATAAAAATTGGATTATCCATGTCTCACTTAGGTTGTGCACTTCTCTTAACAAATTAAATAAGCTGTTATGAATAAACAAGTAAAGCAAAAACAATGAACAATTCTGGCATTTCATATCTGAATTTTTTCTATCCGTAATTTCAAACTTTACAGCAGGAAGCTTACAGAACAAGAAGCAAAAGATCAAAAAATCTATTTTTTCAATTTTTTACAGCATTAATATATTTTACAATTTTTATTTGTTATATTTTTTATAGTGAAAAATTTTATATTTTTAAGATATTGATTAAATATATTCAAATAATTAACATATACTATTCCAAATTTAGTTTTTAAATTATATAATTTATGTTTAATGATACAAAACTTGAAAAACTTTAAAATGTTTAAAAAATATAATCGTAAACACAAAGTTAAGTTAATATTTCTCATAATTAGTTTCATTTTTCAAAGCTTTTGACAGAGAAAAAAATTCTTTGATATCCAAATTATATATAAAACTCTTCTTATACAATAAGGCCTTACTTTCATTAATATCAGATATTAATATATTCATCAATATCAGATATATTATAAATATCATTCATTACTATCAGATATTATAAAGAAACCTTTTTTAAAAATTTGCGAACAAATTACAAAATCTGGTCAAATAATACATATTTTATTTCTTGATTATTGTTAGTTAATGTGCACGTTAAAGATGTTGATTAGCCATAACCATTAAAAATAACAATAAAATATTATTTGTATAATTTTTGATAATTAAAAATGTAGATTTTTTCCTGTCAACTAAATTTTTCTCATGTTTTCTTATTCATTCAGAAAGAAAAATTATAAAATAGTTTCAAAATTATAAAATAGTTAAAATATCCATTTGCAGAAAATGTCCATTTGAAATAGCAGGCATTTATACAAAAGTCATAAAATCATTGAGAAAATCGAAGTTTGACTTGAACTAAAAATATTTCAAGAACGAGTTACAAAATGCCAAAGTTTAACACAGTTGTCATAACTTACGGTACAACTTAAAAGTATTTTTAAGGTGTGGAAGTTATGATAGTTATATGCATTTGAACAGTATTTAATTGACTGCTGTATTATAAATGGTGCAGCAGCTAATAGTTCTACTCAAAAAATTAAAATTGTAGAAGAGTTAAAATTACGCAAAACTTTTAGCAGTCACATTTTAAAGCAGTGTTACAAACCACTCCATATTAGAAAAACTCTCACTTTTTTCATTGAAAATTATGTTTTTGTCATTGAAACTTAAGGTTATGCATGTTGTCTTAAACCAAAAACAATTCTTATGTATTTTATTTTTGATTTTTTGTTTACAATTAAACCAATTTTTGAGGCCACCATGGCCTGTTTGATTAGGGCATCGTTCTCGTTACCTAAATGTGGTGAGTTTGAATCCCGTCTTAGCAGAAGATCCGTTGTGTTCACTAATGGCGACTTGGGCACGCAAAATATGTCGGGTCGCAATGTCCTCCATGTTTCCATTCCAAAGTAATACCTCTGGGGGGGTTGAAGCCCAGGCTATGGGTCTTCTCTGATTTTAATCTCTAAAAATTAGAAGATTCAGATGGTGCTGCCATCAATGAGCCAAAAGTCGTACTTCCACCTTCGTATGAGGGTGCTTTATTCAAAAACGGAAGACGCTCTCTCTCTCTCTCTGACTGCATTCACCTAGTCTCTGGAGAGGCGGGTTTGGCTTTGCCAAGTGTGTCATCAGAAACAACAACAAACAAATTTTTTTCATATACTTTATAATACCCTATTCATTTATATGTTAACAGATTTCTTCATTCCTTGCTGGTGTAGAACTGTTTAAAACTTCTAAGATATCTATTTATTTATTTTTTTCTTTTACTTTTGATCTACTTAAGTATTTATTCTATGAGCTTTACACGCTCAAAATAAAATCGCATAGAAGAACTCATTCATGAAGTTTAGAAAATGTATCCCACAGTTGCCAGGTTGGTTTGGGCGTTCTGTCGTGTTATCGGGAGTGAATGAGTTCAAATCCCAATTCAAACAAAGATTGATCTTGTTCACTAATGACAGCTATACCGCGTTAAATATGTCGTGGTTGCAATATCTTCCATATGAAATGATACTTCTAGGGGTAGAAGGGTAGGTCTGAGGATCTTCTAATTAATCCTTGCCTCTAAATTACGAAGACTCACCCGCTTTTGGGTCAACTAGGGCATATCCAATGAATTGCCATTACTTTAACCCCTTGTAGTGCTAAAAGATGAAAATCCTAAAGCAGTCAGGATTCAAAAATAAAAACAAGTTTAAAAAGTACCATAATAAACAATTTTGCTACAAAGAATTAGAAATCCTTTTATAAATAGCTATTATTTGTCATTACTTTTTCACATAGAAAACAACTCGATATAGAATACAATTTTACACAGAATTTTTACACAATAATTTAAATAACTTT
>JAPDSC010131380.1:18415-28535 GCA_026290005.1 Latrodectus geometricus | reverse complement strand
TAGATGCCTGGATTAAAATAATATTTTGTACAAAAGTAGAATTTTTAAACAATAGAGAAAAGAAATAAATCAGTAAAAAATATTATTTTCAAAAATATTTATTTTCTACAGTGTAACACGCAATTTTTTTAAAGAACACGTTTTCACTTGTAGTTATTTTTACATTTATGTTTTTAAAGTGTATATATATATATATATATATATATAATATACTGCTCAAAACAATTAAAGAATATTGTAGTTTTAGGTGAATCTTGTGGCTGGGAAACTTGTTAGCTGATTGATACATAATCGTCAGAGTTAGTAGGTTATATGAGAATAAATTACACATGTTTGGCTGAAAAAAATGTATTTTATTGCGCATTTGTATACAAAAGGAAAAAAAACACAATTTGTGCACATCAGAGAAAAGGAATAAGAAAAGGTGTTTTCTTCAAAGGAAATCCCATTCTCAGTAAGGGGTATGGTTTCCACGGACGTCCAGCAACGTTGAACATCTTTGAGGCATGGAGTCAATGAGACTATTAATAACGAGTTGGGAAATTCTGTCCCATTCTTCCAAAAGAGCTCTTTCCAGTTCTTGGAGAGTTTGTGGGGGTGGTTTGTGGCCTGCAACTCGTCTTCCTAGAGAGTACCAAATGTGCTCTATTGGATTCATGTCTGGAGAACACGCTGACAATTCCATTTGTGCGATTCCTTCATCGAAAGGAAAATTAGAGCGCCAGGTTAGCACGATGTGGCCTGCAGTTATAGTCCATTAAAATGAAGTCATCTCCGATTGCTGCTACGTAAAGGACTATAATAGGTCTGAGGATCACATCCCTATATCAGGGACCAATCAGAGGTTAATCTCGAATAATATAGAGGTCTGTGAGACCGTCAATGGAGATGCCACCATACACCAACATCCCCCACTGCCAAACCTGATGCTTTCGTGCACGAACGCAGGATTATTCCTACTGCCACGGTGATGAAAATACGCTTATTATCAGGATGAACAGAAAAATGGAAATCGTCAGAAAAAAGAACATTGCTCCATTCATTTCTCCTCCAGTTCACATGCTCTATTGCCCACTCCCAGTCGTCATGACGATGCCTTGATCTTACTTTAACACATACCATCGATCGGCGAATATACAGACCTACACCATGGAGCCGGTTTCGAACAATCTGAGATGAAACCGTGATGTCAGTAGGCGAGTAAATGTGCTGTTGGAAAAGAGTAGCGTTCATATTTTCGTGTCTCCGAGCTGTTAACACTAAATAACGAAATTCCTCGGGCGTTGTTACCCATCAACGACCTTGCCCTGGTCTTCGGCCTGCACTTCGAGTCTCCAAAAAACGGTTCCAGATCCTGGAAATCACACTTTGTGACACTCCTATTGCTTGCGCTACTTTGGCTTGAGTTTGGGCCCCTTATAACCTGACAACAATTCTCCAAGCTTCTGAATCAGTTAAATAACTTCACTGAGACATCTTACTCATCGAAACCAAGCAGTCAATGAATGCCGATCATCCTTGTCTTCATTGTCTTTTATTCAGTTGAAAGTCAAATTTCATACACTACCGCTGAAGCGACGTTTTTGACGTCGAACTCAAAATTGGCCTACTCCACAGTTTGAAAAATCAGAAGAAATTTGCATTTGTGATTCTCTTCTCCCATTTCGAGCAGTGTATATGGATGGATATATTTAAATTGAGGGAAAATTACTGTTAAGTTATTTCGTAAATATGAGCATATTACGAAACTTTATTTAATGTACTTATTTTCTATAATTAAGTTCAATAGTTAAATTCTGCATTCTGTTTGTGTTCCTTTTTATGAATTTCAGTGAAAAAATCTGCATTCTTTATAATAAGATTCTACAGATACTTTTATTATTTCAATTCTGAGTGAATTTATATTATTTATTTAAATAAATTATTTTCATCTTAAGAGATATCAATAAATTGTTTAAACTTTTCAATAAATACATGCTATTTATTTTTGTCAAATAGGAAATGTAGCATTTCTCAATGTTTGCGTGACGTCAACGCTCGCACTAACAAAAAATATCTTCCATCTTTGTTTATAATTGATTACATTGAGAATAACACTTATTTGCGTGACGAAGATGTAATAAATCTTCTTTAGATATAAAATAGAAATATATTTTTCTCTTAAAGCTTATGAAGACAATAAATGCTTACGATAATCTTGGCATTCGTATGTGTGGTACTGACATAACATTTCATCGATCGATACTGAGAAATAAAAACATTTTTATTAGTGAATATTGCAATTGATTATTATCCTATGGTCAGTAAATATTGATTCACTGCAGCAAACATTATAAACTGAGGAAAAAGAACATCAATTCTTCGATAGGATGTAAGTGAAAAATATTGTAAGTGTATCACTCATCTTTATCCAAATGATTTGTCAACAAAATTTATTACAAATTTAGATGTTTTTGAAAATATAAACCAAAACATTCTATTTGTTATATTTTTTAATATTTCAATAAATTATAGAAGAAAAAGTACAGCTAATTTTCGAAGATAAATTGTATTAAATCATAAATCAGAGGGTAATTATTTGTGCTATTAACGCAAATATTCAAAATAATCAAATGAGTGTTGTAATAAAAATTTAAACTTAATATACATTTATCATGCACACTTACATTATACTTAACTTTACCTTAAGCTATTTACTTTACATGTAATTTGTGACCCAAACAAATTTATGAAGAAAATGTTCAAAAAGATAATATAATTTAAAATTCTTGAAAATAATTTATTTACATTTTAAAAAATAACATTATATTTTTCAAAATCAAAAAGAGCTAAATTATATAATTCTACATTATCATGATAATAATAAATTCAAGCCAATTTTCACAACTTTTGTTTCTTGAATTACTTTTTAAAATTTTTAAAACTTGATTTTGAAAAGATGTAGAAGAATCAGTGTTGAAATGAAATCTTTAAATTTACCACAATCAATAACTAAACACGTATGTAGTGATAATTTCATTTTCAAAATATTTTCCTAGTTGTAACTTCGGCCAATTTTTTAAATTGAAATTCATTTTGAGGAAAATAAGTGTATTTTATAATGGACGTATTTTAAGATAAATTATTCACGTATTTTTAGAAAGTTCATGGCTATTTCCATTTCAGTGTTTTGTATTATTTTTATTATTGTTCATGATGAGGAAAATAACATTTTCTAAATTTAGCTCTTTTTAATTAAAATTGAAAAAAATCTTATGTAAGAATCTAGATAGTCACTTTCCCTAATTAAAAGCACCGTAGCAACTATAATTTTTTTATGTAAACAAATATCAAATATAACATATTCATTTTTTAAGCAGCAATGTTAATATATATATATATATATACATATATTTAGCTTGGTATCCTTAGTTATTGGATTGCAGTTATGGTTCAATTTGTGAAATAATTATTTAATTCTTTAAAAGAGGTTTATAATCAAAATAACTCGTAAGATATTTAAAGATTTCTCTTCATAACTATTTATTGTGTAAGCAGTTATTTAACACGAAGGGTATATAAAAACTAACAGTTATACATCAACAAAGTAAAATTAAAAAGAGAGACTTCACACTATTTCACCTTTTGGCAGAATATTTTACTGAAATACTATTTAAAAGTTTAAAGTATGGCAGAATTTTTAAAAACAATCTAAATACCTACAGTATAACAATCAAAAAATTTTTAAAAAAATATTTACTCCATAGAATATACAAACATGAATTAGGGATATATACGTTTGATTATAGTTCTAAATTATCATTACAATTTTAATTTGTCAAATTTGATCACTTCTAAATCAAAAGCTTGATAGCAATTTCACAAGATGTATATGAACAATTTTACAACAATTAATAATGCAAAATTTATCTATAAAATCTAAGAAAATATTATAAAATGTTTCATCAAATCAAATGTTGTCAAATTAAAATGAAAATCACATGTTTTTTACATAAATTTAGTCAACAGAAAAAAATAGCTTATTTTTTTATTTTAAAATTATTTGCATTTTTTTGAAATTTTCCTGTATTCTCATATTTTTGCTAACCAAGTCAATCTTATATCATAAATATTTTAGTATATGCAAGAGGTGTTCATTGGATATGTGTGTTTTAGATGTAAAACAATTCGTCAACAAATATACTAAATATCTAATCAAAATTATCTTAAAATATTAAAAAAGGTTTTTATAGAAAAATCATTTGTGAATATATTTAATTTATTAATATTATAATATAATGTATTTAAATTAAATATTTTCAAGTGTTTACTATCTATCATTAACTTTATTTCTTATGCCTAACTGCGTGTGTTATTTTTATAAGCTACTACAAAAAATTGGAATTTTATTTAATAATTAGAGATGAATGAAATTTCTTATATTAAATAAATTTATTGAGAAATTTTCCAAATATAATTTAAAGAATTCTTTTTCTGAAGCGCAATTTATCCAAAATATTTATATTTTCAAAAAAATGCAAATCTTACGAATGTTTTAAAAACATTTTAGTTTGAAATAGATATATAAATGTTCTAATGTTCAGTTTACTAGATTTATAACATCAAGAAAGATAGCAGATGAATGAAAATAGTTACTCTAGACATCTGTATTCCTGTAGGAAAAACTAGCCATTAAAATTTATTTAAGAAATTATTTAAATTATACGGCATAATTAAGCAAACAGAACAATTATCATAAGTAGTAATAGTTCTTAGTGTTGAGAACCAGTTAGATTGTATGTATAGATGCAGCAACTTTTTACACTATACTCTAATTTATCACTAATAGTGACTGACGAGTGGTGGCGTGCCAATCGCATGGCAACTATATTCAAGATTTTTTTCTCAATTGGTCAGAAATTATTAAAGTATGTGAGAAATATTAATATAAAAGAGCATTAGATATTATAATATAATCTAATGTCTGGGTAATAAGAGCAACATACAGTATTTTATAATCTTACGAATTGAGTATCTCTATTATATTATAGATTTAATCAAATTTTGTATAGATATTTAAAAAATGGAGTATAGGCTTAAACAAAAGTATAAGTAGGCTAGTTTCAAATTTCATATTTCAGTAAAATATTAAAAATATATTAACCTTGTATTTGGATATCTAAAGTTTATTAAATGTGGCGTATATAAAAGATAAAAACATTTTCAATTTATTACTTCCTAAACTTTTATACCAGTTTAAATTAGAATATTTCATATAAAACAAATATAAGAAGCAATCATGCAACTTTAATGAGCAGGTTTCTCAAACCCATTATTATAATTAAAAATGTCATTAAAGTTACCATAATAATTAAGTAAAAATAGATATTTTGAAAACTTCGAATAATGATCAGGGTGTACTAATTTAGATAATAAAACGTACGCATTTAAAAGGATTTTAAATTGAAACAAGATAGTAAAAAAATAAATAATTCTGTTTTATTGGCTTGGTTTAATATATAATATTTAAGAATTAGTATAATTTATAGATGAATTATACACATATACTAACAAGATTTATATGTACATAATTCATCAAAAACTTAAATAAATTAGTAAATATATAGAAAATTGTAAATTTATTTCACAAGTTTTTAAAAATTAATATTCACTCTTGTAAATAAAATGCCTTAAAATGGGATAAACATTTTTTATCAAATTTTCTTAAGGGAAATAGAAAACTTTAAAGTATTGATACAAAATATATGAGCATTTTAAAAATGTTTAGATGAAATAAGACATAAATCAACTACCTATCTCAAAATAACTCTTCATAAAAGTGAACAATATTAATATAAACTTCTTTAAAAATTAGGTTAACATGAATGGAGCAATACTTAAATTATAAATCTTTGCGAAACATAATATACTTTTATAATGGTTGCATAACTGAATTGTAAAATTCACATTCATTCTTTCAGTAAACATCAAGAATTAATTTATAAATGTTACAGAATCAAAATTATGGAATGTTAAATTAATTGCTGTCTGTCTTTAAATAATATTATCCTTTGTAGACAATAATATTTTCTGGATAGTCCATTAATTGCATAAATACACACAACAGAAATAAGAGTCTAATACAAATATTAATTACACTCTATAAAGAATGTCTTTTAAGAGTATTTATAAATGCACACTATAAAGAATATCTGAAATAAAATTATAAGTTTGCTATCACTCAGAGATTTTTTACCATCAATAAAAAATTAAATTAATATTTTTGAAGAAAAGTTTTTGATTATTGGTAATGAAATCCTTGTTTTATTTTTCAAATAATTTTTATTATTTAAATTTTCCAAATATATTGTAGTAAACAAAACTAAGTAAAGCAATCCACCATATCAAATATCTTCTCAGAAATGCATGAACATGATTTAACATATAATTTATAACAGCTAGCAAGGATACAGCTCTTTCTCGAATGGACTTTGAACCTATTTTCTTCTGCAGTGCATTTGTGCATAGATAGTACCATGCATTAGCTTTGAATTGGAATCATATGAATTAAATAGAAAAGGATAATTCTGTAGAACGCGCATACACCCCACATCTCACATATTTTCTATTGAATTAAGATATAAGTTCTACGTTTACCAGAGAAGATATTAGAAGTCAAATTCTTATTCAAAGAAACGATTTTTATTTTTCTAGCATGATATATAGTGTACTATGGTTAATGAATTATCCATCGTCATCACATTAAAAATGAAACTACCGATAAACCTGATCTGCCAGTATATCGAGGTATTTTTTAGCTGCATATCCTCGAATAACATAGGGGGTACCCTTTCATTATCAGCAAGACTTGTTTCACTATTGTCATGATTATCTTATTAGACCATTCTATAGTACGAGTAAGGCTAGATAGATGCATGGTTTTTTTGGGATTCTCAACAAATTTTAATATTCCAAGTTTACTTTGTCAATTATATCTTTTAATAACTAATAAGATATAATTGACAGAGTACACTTGAAATATTGAAAAGTTTAATGTGGACACATTACCCATTTTTAATATTTCAAGTGAACACTGTCTCTATTCTCGATGTCACCTCAAATGATTTTATGTATTTTGAACACAGAAATATGGTTTTCTCATTGATACCCTATTATGCGTTTGCAACCTTTATAATTCTCTTGACATGACTCAAGCTAAATTTTTTGATAAGAGCTGCAAATTGACGATTTTTGTAATTCAGCTCATTGAAGTCCCTGTTCTGCCATAAAATTCATTGGAGACGACACCGAACTGCCTTTTGTAAAATTGTACTCGAACAACAGTTAAGTTTTATAGACTAAGAATATGGATTTTGACGCATACTTTTGAAAACATTTGATATGGCTTCTTTCAGAATCAAGCGAAAGTTTTTGTCTTCTAAATCAAAGCTCCGGCTAAATGGAATTCAACAATAAGTCTTTTTCAAATGACAAGAGAGTTATTATTGTTTCATATTAGTTCATTCATCATGAAATATATTCTTACACCTTACTTTTGATGACACTCAAACAACATGTGTCCCAAGACATAAAAAATTTGCATATTTCACTCAAGCAAGCATTTAAATGGAAATTATAAAGGATTTCTGATTCCTTTATCAGTACTTTTTTATTTATTTATTTGAATCTTATACATATTTTCATCTTAATTGTAATCAGGAAACATCAGTTTCTAGTATAAAAATGTCTAATTATCTGATTAACATAAAAGGCTGTAAAAAAAGAGGTTTCAATATACACCTGTGAAACGTGTGACCAGATTCGTAAGAAATTTGGAATACTTTTTGAACTGAGGATGTTTGTGCAAAATGACAAGCCTTTCGTTTGATGAGTAGATATAAAGGCTTTTCAAAATTTAAGGGATTCACTTAGAATTCTGTGATATTTCATTAAAATTAACTATAATAATAAGTTAATTGTTTGAAATATCTTTCTAAATATATATAAAAAAGGAAATTTCCCCCCCCCCATATTTTTTCTGTCATTCAAAATGCACGTGTGTGTCACGTGATGTTTTTTTTTTCATGTAGCAATTACAATAACTCTACATAAATTATAGATAAATACAAAAAATAGTTTAAATTAACTATTTTCTCATAAAATACTTACTGATGATCCAAATAAATTTTTACTTCTTTTTATGTAAAAAAAAAAATTTCAACGAAATTTAAAACGTGGAGAACAATATTTCATTTCATGAAAGGAATAGAATTAACTAACATATATCTTAATTCCTTTGTTTTTATTAGAATACATTTTAAAACTTAAATTTAATATTAATTATTCGCTAAACATGTATTTAAAATATATTTGCAATTAATGAATTCTGAGTAAGCATTGAACATTACATTTTTGTAAATAATTCTACACAATTTTTGTAATAATTTCAATTAATTATATTTTCAAGCGTTGAAAATCACTTTCTTAATGTGATCAGCTCGAGCATGGTAAAATAAATCTTATCATCTTTGCTTTCAAACATTTAAAAGGAATCAACAAACTCACATTTATTTTTTAATGAACCAAATGAAGCAAACTTTAATTGTTTTATTGTCATTAAATGGAAACGCCTTCACAAAATTATTTACTGGTGGTCGTTTCTATCTCATGAATTGTTGTTTAAAGAAAATGCATTGGATTTTTTTTTCTTTGTAAAATTTAAGTTTCGAAATTTCACTTTATTATTGTAATTGATTTGATAAATAAATATTCAACTAAAATTTCAATGCTTTTATAATTAGTATATTTATGTTAAGGGCATGAATTTAAATTATAGAACACAAGAATAAATCCTTCTTATTATGTTAATACTGCACTACACTAACTATAATCTAGAATATATTTATTAGAGAACCTTACGAAATAAGTGTTAGACGTGGTCTTTTGAAGATAAACAAGTGATTTAATCCCAGGTTGAAGGCAAGATATGAATAAACAATGAAACCAAGATGCACTAATCTACTCACAAATTAGGAAATATTTATACACTTGATTAGTTATGTAGGTATCAGCTTGATTATCAGTTTAAATTTCAACTTCGCAAATACTATTTTAAAATTTGAAACTGCAACAAATGAAAGAGAAAATTTCATAAATTTAAAATGCTGGAATGATGTTGAAGCATTTTTTGGTTAATAAATGTAAATATTATTGCAATACCTTGTTAAATTAAGTATATTATAATCCAAAATTTAACATCAAGAAGTCTAGCATTATTCTTATATTAATATGGAACCAATTTAGTACGTATAGATTTTTATGAATCTTAAATGTGGTATCCAGCCTTTTTGCAGAAATTTACATAAGTTCGTTTTTATCACTTATTTAAAGTATAAATTTTATAGTTAGAGTCATATTTTATGGTAAATTTTGAAAAAAATATTCCTTAATTTTAGAGGCCAGTATATATTTTAAATAACTTTTGTATTATTATTTCAATGAATTAAAAATACCATGTCTATGAGATCGTTTTTTTTTTTTTTGTTTTTTTGTTTTTCCTAGATGTTGTTTATTTTTCCTAGATCCTATAAAATCTTTTTTTATTTTTCCTAATTTATTTCACGGTAAAGCCTTTCTGATAACAAACATAAACTAATTTAAAAAAGTATTTCAAAAACCTATAATTAGTTTTTATTAAATTACGCACATGATGTATATAAGTTAGTCTCGTTCTTTATTTTTCCTAAGAAACCTTAACAATGTGGGATTTTATACAATTTAAAAATTCAGGTTAGCTAATTTAGAAAAATCTGGAACTATAAACATTAAATATAATTTTTAGAAAAAACTAAAATAAACACACATAAAATGCGTGTTAAAAATAAAAAATTCATTTCAGAGTCATATTTTCCTTTATGTAGCTCAGACTCTTTCTTGTATATTTTTACAGTCTAGGGTTTGTTTTTAATCTTTGAAAAATAACACTAGAAACTAATCTTAATTACAAAATTCCTCTTAAAAGCAAATTAATATTTTTATGTTTTTGACACATTTTATGTCACATTTGATTTTAAAAAAATAATTTTGAAATCTCTAACTATATATATATATATATATATATATATATATATATATATATATA
>JAPDSC010131380.1:0-10668 GCA_026290005.1 Latrodectus geometricus | reverse complement strand
GATACACATTTAAAAATTTCACTTTGTTGAAATTATTAAATATTAAAAGCGGAATTCAATTAAACTAAAGGATTTCTAGTGAAAATGCGCTTTAGGTCCTCTACTTGGTGCATTTTCAAAATCACCGATTCCATAGCGAAATTTCTACCACTATTTCATAGTGAAACTTAATTAGTGACCAATGAAAATGCTAAAACAAAAGAGTAATTAATGAGCATGCGCGAAAAAGCACATCAAATTAGCGTGTCGGCGAAGTAGGGGACCTAAAGCGCAATTTAACCGGATTTCCAATCGGTGACCTACTATTAAAAGCGTAACAGCATAAGGATCTACTTTTACCCATAGATTTTATTCGTAACATATTTAAGGACAAAATCAGAATTTTGCTTGGTTTTATTTTCATAGATAATCAACACAAGTTCATTTAAATAATTTAAAACTTATATAAAATGTGTATTCATATAATAAATCTGAGAATTTAAGATGTTTTAAGCAATTTTATATTTACTTATGACATTAAAACTGCAATAATTTTTGTGCGATATACTTATTTCTAAATAATATATAGTCAATGTATTTGCATAAAAATTTTAATTTATGTAGAATTTCCACAAGTATATGTCATTCCGGAAAAATTAATCATGAATGAGTCTCAGTCTGCTGATCTTATTTGCTCTGCCACTGGAGATCCTCCTGTAGCTGTCTACTGGAACACTTCCAACTTACAGTCCAATTATTCTGTTGGTGACATCGAGCTTCTTGGTTTGGTGTCTTCCGACGAAACAAATATCAGCACTGAGCTCTTTAATAGTTTCATATATGATGCCAACAATACAATACAGATACTGAGCATCTACAGTGCCCATGGTGTGGACAATGGTGTGGTGACCTGTCTGGCGGAGAATGATATTGGACAAGAAGTTGCTGAAGTAGTTCTGGAGATAGGAGGTGAGTGTGTGGTCTGAAGTTTTCATTCAAGACAGTGGTAATATATTTATATCATATATTGTGATACAAAGTATCAAAATTTGCAGTAAATGTTTTTTTTTGTATTCTTTTTAAAAAATAAAACATAGTTTCATTTTTTAATAAACAATAATTCATCTAATTTTTATTGTATGCAAAAAGTAACTTCAATATATTATATTTTATTTACAGAAAAGCATTTCCTCAAAATTAAATGATATGCTAATTTAGAATAAATGAAACTTTATTTTGCTATAAATTAATTGAAAACAAACGTCATAGATTCAACCATCGAACTTATTATAAATATTTTTCTGAGGTGTTATTTTGATAAAAGCAAGTTTTATATGGATATCAGCAATTAATGTTGTGGAAATAAAGACATTGAGATATCTGATTTTTAATAGATTATTTAGATACATTAAAAATAGTCATATATTACAGTTCATCATACATTTTCAAAGTTAGTGATAAAAATACTTTAAGCACAAATGGTAAAGATTTTTAAAACTCATTTTTTAAACAAGATAATCGAAAAATAAGTAAATATTTAATAATTTTTTTATGCGTAAGCAAAAATTATCTGCGTAAGAAATAGATGTATCAGATTTTCAAACAATCACATTTTCCTCATTAACAAACGTTTAGAGAATAAATGAGCTGCATTATTTAATTGGTCACATCATAATATGCTGATATAATATAATCAGCTGTAACTTATTATTTTGAATAGGAACATATTTCTTTTATTTAAATGACACAGCTCTTAAGTCATAAATATGAATATGACAAGGGACATAATAATTAAATGTACTGACATATTTATTAAAGAATAGGCCTCTTAATAAATTGCTTAACATAATTATATATCATTCATATATAATTGGGTTTATTTAGCTTCCACCAAAGAATATAAATGTAAGGAAAGGACAAGTATTCGAAACTTATTAAGAAAAAACAAATCCTTTTATATATAAATATATATCAATTAGGTATGCATTATATATACACACATATATAAAGATGAATACAAATGTATAAAATGTATATGCATATATAAATTACGTGATATTAATGAAAGTGTTTTATATAAAATTTTATTTTCAAATGCACAATTTTGAATTAAATTTTGAATATAAATGTAAGGAAAGAACAAGTATTCGAAACTTATTACGAAAAAACAAATCCTTTTATCTATAAGTATATATCAATTAGGTATGCATTATACATATACACATATATAAAGATGAATACAAATGTATAAAATGTATATGCATATATAAATTACGTGATATTAATGAAAGTGTTTTATATAAAATTTTACTTTCAAATGTACAATTTTGAAATAAAATAAAAAAAATATGCTAAATGTTTAAAATTGAAGAAAATTGTATCGTAGAGAAGTGAATGGTTAAAAATTTTAATTTATTATAAACTATAATTACATCTGAATACATTTTTTAATCTTCACACGTATGTTTTAAAATTAAATATATAAAATGAAACAAACTATAAGAAACAAATAAATTTTATTGGACGCTTTATCTAATGTGTGTCAAAAGTTTAACTATTCTTTTATTGCCTCCCCTGTGTAATTTCCCTCTTAGAGCTCGTCAACATCTTAACTATTCTTGAGAATGTATTCCACTGTTTTCTATTTTTATGATGTGAAAGAGATTCTGTCACTTAAAAGCTTAAATTCAGATAATTTTATGGGTTACAATATTTCTAAGAACAAATTACAAAATTTAAAAAGTGAACTTGCGTAGGTTTAGTTTGGAGGATATTTTGAAAACTCTTATTTCTTTCACAAACTTCATTCAGATTTAAAGTGAGAATTATACTTATTGACAAATTTATTTTTCTCGTATGTTTGGATATTTTTATTTCAAAATAAACATCCATCGCAAAAAAATGTACATTTTTCAACTCACATAAATATTTTTTTGATTTTAAACAAATGTAGATTCTAAGATGTATCTTGATATATGAATCATTTAAATGTGATAAAGTTATTAATGTTAATCATTTAAAATGGAATCATTTTTATGAATAATTAGTGGGTACCACACTCATTTTAAAACCAAATGTTCATTTTTGAAATAGGAATTAGGAATTAAGACATTTATACATTAGTTTTATGTTTCCTAATACTAAACATTAAATATTCTTTTCTTAACTTAAAAATTATGGAATGAAAAAATTTATGAAAATAATTTTCTAGATATTTGTAAAAGTAATATATTAAATATATAATTTCAAAGATTAACTGGTTAAAATAGAGACAGGTGATCAGCTATTTTCTGAGAAACAATATTTAGAATAAGGACATCATATATAAATAATAAAAAACTGGTTAAAGCTATGTGATACATTTGATATTTCTTCTAGATAAAGTTTCTCTATCTATCTCAGTGAACAAAATTCGTATACTTAACAATTATTAACAATTATCAAGTGGAACAGTTTTTAAAAGACCGGAATTTTTACAACCTAAACTTTTCTGTGACATTTTTGAGAATAAAATAAAAAATATATATAAAAAATATGAATTTAAATATTGTTAAAATAATAGAAGATTCATATTATAATTTAAAAATATGTTACACAATCTTAAGAAAATTAATTTTTTATTTTTGCAAATAAATAAATTTCTTTTTATTTACTTTAATAATATTTTTTTATTGGAAATAAATAAATTTTGCAATTCTTTATATGCAACCAAGCAAATTTTTTTCTTAAAATAAATTTCGGCATCTGATATATTTAGGAATGGCGTGTATCTGTTGAAAAAATAAAGTTCTCGGTGGCTATTTTTGAAAAAGCAAATATCAAATATATCGTATTGTTATTTTTAAGAATCAATTTTTCCCATATCACGTATTCTTCCATTTTAGCCGTTCCAAAAATAAACCAGATGAGCGTAGAGAAAAATTTCTACTGGTGCATCTACTACCAAGTGACTGGTTTCCCAAAACCACAAAGGACATGGTTCTTCAATGGACAGCCACTGCAGAATAATCTAATTAGAGATTTAGAGAACGCTTGGACCATGAAAAACTCATACCTTGCAGATGGTAATTTAGTTTTTTTTTAATGAACACAAAACCATAATTATTTTTAGCCAGTGTAAAAATTGAAGCAATGTTCATTTTGTTTTTAAAACTTATTTATATATTTTTCCTTCTAGGTTGCTTACAGTTAGAAAGAGCTTCACAAGTCAATGAAGGTCTGTATACGATGGTGGCCAGAAACTATTTAGGAGAAGCCAATTTCACCATCGATGCAAAGTTCCACAAAGGTTAGTAAAATAATTTACTTTTATTTAAATAACATTGCATAAATAATGAACATAAATAAAAATTACTAAATACAATATTTTTAGATGAATTGTTTTTATTTTTTTCTGAAATATATTTATTTTCTAAGGTTCATTAAAAACTTTTACATGAATCAGTGAATTGGAATATCTTCCATAAGCATCATCCCAAATTAGCATCTAAATGCTTTAATGTAAACTGCTATAATGCATGGTTTTTAAAACGTTTATGCTCAAATATCAGCAAAACAAATTTTTACAGTAGGTGGACTGTTTTATTTACTTGTACGCAATGTGTTTCCAAATAAATGTGGAATATTATTCATTGATATAAATAGAAAACCTAAATTTTTCTTAAATTGACTAATAGAAAAACTATATTGAATATTAGAAGCAAGATGGTGCCGAAAAGATAGTAGAAATTTTAAGAGATTTACGGTCAGAATATTTTTGCAAATGTCATCAATGTGTTCATACAAACTATGTTATATTTTTAAGAGTACGACTTATTATTTCTTAGAATGTTTAATAAAAAATGGCAATTTACACATTTATTTTTTGAACATCAATAATGAGCAGTGTAATTCCAAAGATTACATATATTACAAGAAATTAAGATTCATAAAGGCATTCAATAAACCATATTCGATTACTTTAATAGATATTTACCAATCTAAAACTGTATCTCTTACCAGGGAATGTTTAAGCGGTTAGAATTAAAGCAAGTTATTCTACCATGAATCTTAATTAACTTTAGTGGATGTAATGTTTCCAATCCTTACATCCATTAAAGCTAATGAATCCAATCCTAAAATAGTTCCACATCCTAAGCAAAAAAATATCCTACAATAATATGATTACAAATACTTTGTGGCTTAATGGATGGTTTGAAGTTTCTCACATTTTATGTTTAAATTAGAATTTGAATAGTGGTATATTTAATCACACTTTGTGTAATCAATTCAATCTACAACTATTTAAAATGCATCAATTCTTTATTTACTTTTTATTAAGTAAATATTCTTTCAAATAAATCCTTAATTTACTGATTTAAAATTTTATAGGAATATAAAATTTTAAGTTGGTATATTTCCTTTGTTTCATTAATGAAACAGATTTGATTTTGTTTTGTTTGTCATTCAACGGTCATTTTTTGCACGCAAGACCAGGACCTATGGTTCAAATGGAATTCCGGAGCAACAAAAACAGCCAACCCCAAGATGGGAATTGAACCCACAAACTGATAACCAAGAGTGCTAACCATTCAACTACTAGCTAGAATCAAACAATGAAAATTATGTGGAAAAATTTTGAAAATGTTTATTTTTTGGAAATCTGCAAACATCTGATGATTTAAATAAAAACAATAGCTTATTTTCTTACTTTATAATTTAGTTACAAATGACTCAACATGCATTTAATGTATAAACAGACCAATTAAAGCATTACAGTATAATAAAGATATTTCATATAAATAATTTAAATCAGTATGATTTTTCTATTTCTAATATTTTTCCACCTTTAGTTCGAAATATATGTCCTCATTCTCTATTGTTTTCAATGGCTGACAAGCGGTAACTCTTCTTACAATTGCATCTGTCTTTGTTACGTTCTTTTCAAGTTTGTAACATGACATCTCTTACAATACTAAGCACAGTTACAACAAACATTAATCTAATCAAGATTACCAAAATATCCATTGATCTATAAAAAAAAACATACTGACGTTTTCTTATACTTAATATTTTTTTTGAAGTGGATTGTATAGGAATAGGATTCCATTCTTCATTTTTTTAAATTATTTCATTGCGGCATTTTAAAATTATTGTTGCATTTGTTCATTTTCCAAGTTTTGTAGTTCCCTCTTAAATTATGGTGGTGGTATTTCCATATGCCTTAACTTTTTAAGCTTACAATTTTTTCACCAATAAAAGACTATGCATGCTGAAAAACGAACATTTTTATAGTGATGGTTTTGTAAAACAAATAATTAAAAAAGAGTTTATACTTTTAGTTGAATAACATTCATTTGTTCTCATATGGGACTCTAATTTTAAATACTGTGAGGGAGAAATAAATAATAATGTGTGTAATGAGGACAATAACTCTTAAAATTTCATTAATTACAATTTTGACAATATTTTAAAAATACAAAATAAAGTATATACTCCGTAAGAACTTATATCTACAATGCTTACGCTTTCTATTTTATTTCTGAGTTCGTTTCTATGTTATTTTTTCCAGATCCTGTTTTGATATCTCATCCTACATATGTTCCCCAAGGAAGGCTTCCACCAATAGAATCAAACAACAAAGATCTAGAAATAGAAGAAAAAGCTAAAAGTTCATTCTTAGTAAGTACATACGATTGTATACATCGTTTTAGCAAAAAAAATTTTATCATCAAAGTTTATAAAATTTAAAACAATTGTGTTAAAAATGTGCATATTTACAGTTGTAGTTAAAATTAAATTTAAATAAAATTTTAGTTAAATAAATTGCTTTTATTTTAAAATTCATTTAAACTTTTAGTTTTGAAGTTTTCTGAATTTTATTATATTCCATTTTATTTACAATAATATTTCAATTTTGTAGACAAATTATATTGTATATATATATGAAATTAATAAAAATTAAATTGAGTTATCTGCTAGTTTGCTGAAAATAATTCGTTTTGCAAGCAATTAAGCGTATATTAGATATGGTAACATAATCATATCATTCAAAGTTCTTCAACAAGTACGAAAATTGTAATTTATAATTTTATAATAATTTTATAAATATATTTAAATGGATTTTCCATAAATATAATCTGTATACAAATTATAATACGCCTCGTTTAAATTCATCCGGTGAAAATGTGCTTAAGGTCCCCTACTTGGCGCGTTTTTAAAAACGCCGATGCCATGGCGAAAATTCTACCGCTCTTTCAAAGTAAAACTTAATTAGTGACCAATGAAAAGGCTAAAACAAACGAGTGATTAATGAGCATACCCCAAAAAACGCTTCAAATTTGCAAGTTGGCAAAAAAGGGGACCTAAACCGCAAATTAACCTTTTATCCTATAAAACTCATCTTTATAATTTTAGAATTTCTTCTAACTACTTGAAATATCCAAATGTTCTTTTTTTTTTAGATATCAACAGGTGTGACTGCAAGCATCGTCATCGTTGCATTTGCCTTCGTGATGGGACTGGTGTGCTTGTTTCAATGGAAAAAATATCGTAACTCGCCAGACCCGAATGCTTCAGTATCTCCTTTCTTTTTCTTTTTGTGCCCTCATCGTCAAAGATCAGGAATTCTTCGAGAAAGAATTCCTCTGAGCTCTTCTCAGATGGTTGAGAATCCCAATTACTCAAAGGACAATTATAAAGAGTTCACAACAGGTGAATGCTTTATTTATCATTTTGTGCCTTAAAATAGGACATAAGAGGAAAACTAAAATTCCAGTTTTGTCACTTAAAAATACAATCTTAATGGGAAAAAATTCTATTACCTGCATGTAGCTTCTTCAACTTATCTAAGACACTTTCTATATTAAAAATTTTATAGTATCTTCTCTGCTCTAAGGAATTCTGCGATTCGCAAAATATAATGACTTACAATTATTGACAGTATTAATAATACACCTATATTAATTAAGTAATTTTTTAATTCACCGGAAAAGTGTCTTAGATTTTTCATAATCACAAATCAAATGCATAGACTTTTTATTGATATAATTAAGGTCTATATTAAAAATTAATGAATTTAGTCAATTCTAAACCATCCATTCTTAAGAAATTTACAGAAATGGAATCCATAACAGGGAAATTAGTAAGATGCAAAATATTTTAAGGAATATCAGTTAAATGTTTTTTCTATATTTCTTGTAACCAAAAGAAAAACCTAAATATCAAAATAGTAAATTAGCTATAAAAAGTTTTTTTCTTCTAATTTATTTATTCCTTTTGCCTGTGAAATTTTTTGTGCAATTATAGATTAATGAGCTTATGGGCTTTCTTCCACAACAAAGATGTTTTCTATGCATATTTAATTCAATTATTTTGATTTAATAATTCCAAATTCTATAATTTTTCTAAGTATAGTAATAAATCATCTTTATTGATTGTTTACTACTTTTGCTTTTTGTAGACATTAAACACATCGCTAGAGAGAAGATTAGTTTCATACAAACCTTGGGAGAAGGTGCCTTTGGACGCGTTTTCCTTGGGACTGCCGATTATCTAACTCCGGATGAACCCACCACCTTAGTCGCAGTGAAGACCTTGAAAGATTCCGAAATCGAGGACGCCAAACTGGACTTCGAAAGGGAGGCTGAGCTGTTGTCGAACTTGCAGCACCCGAACATCATCAAGTTTTACGGTATCTCTGTCGACGGGGAGGCTCGAATGATGCTCTTCGAGTATATGGAGTATGGGGACTTGAACAATTTCCTCAGGTATGAATACGGTTTGTTTTTATTGATAATTAAGTAATAAGAGGTGATTTTTAGACCATAATAGTAATGTGGGAACTTAAACAATTTTCTCAATAATCACTTAATTTGCTTCATTTATTTTACTAAATATTTTGATATGAGAAATAATTAATAGTTATTAGAGGCTAAGGTCAAAATGAGGACTTAAAAAGTTTTATTATTAAGTATTGCTATGAATGAGTTTTATTTTTTAATCACTTTACCATTAATTGCGATCTGAACAATGTACAGAATTAATTGTAGTTACTGGGAACACTAACTGATACGTAACATTGATTTGGTGACTCGCGTTTTACTATGAAAATGACTTATTTTCACCCTTTTCAAAATTTATCGAAAATGACACACACAGGGAAAATGATTTATTCCAATAGAAATTATGCGTGCAAAATATCTTCATATTTCTTCAAAGGCATTTTTTGTATATTTTAATTGCTACAAAAATTTTGATGATAATACTTATTTCCTTCTTAATAATTAATCTCACATGCTTTCAAGGAAAATTACTTGAATTAATGAAATATTCCTGTTCACTTAATTTGTAGCATACATTTTCAAATAATCGATTACAATTAATACAGCTTTATAAATAAATCTGTATACCTTATGGTTGTAAGTGAAATTTGAATCACATTTTGAATTTTGGAAGTAAAAAGGATATGCTTTTGCCTAAACTTTTTCTGCGCAAGTATATTTTTAAATACTTCAGAAACAATAAAAAAAATCAAGAAGCAAAGCAATTGGAATATGCGAAGAAAAAAACAATATACATGGAAACAAAATGCTGTGAACAGTTAAAAATTATAGTTTATTGCGAAGTAGGATACAAATGCGTGGTTTATAAACTAAAGCTCAAGAACAAGTTTGCCACTTACAAAAACGGTAAGAGAAAAAAAATTGAACAAATATATATACTAACACAGAGCACCAATTAGGTACAGTAACAAATACAAACAAATGCAGTATCGATCTATGGTACTTATGGCTGCTTGATTATCATATTTTATTTACTAGTCTTTTATTTTAAATATAGAAACAAATACTGTACCGATCTATTGTACTTACTACTGCTTGCTTTTTTATTTACTAGTTTATTATTATAAATATAGAAACAAATACAATTCTGATATATGGTACTTACAACTGCTTATATTTTATTTACTAGTCTTTTATTATAAATATAGAAACAAATAAAAAAAATTGCGAATTTATTGAGTATAAACAGAGTGGAGTAAGCCATTTTTTAAAATTATTTTGAATTTTCTAAAATGTATTTGCTTGAGTAGCTATTGTATGGAAATTCCTGTGCAATTAATTTTTTTGCTTAAATATATGACTAAATTTACCAAATTTTTTATAAAACTTTTACATCAAGTTTTAACTAAGCTCTGTAAAATTTTTTAACAATAAAATAAATGATTCAATGAAATGGAAATCGAAGAAAGCAATATTTAAATTCTTTTATCTCGATTTTAAATTGTTTGACACATTTAAAATAGAAAAATACATATTGTAGAAGAATAATAAAAATAAAAAATAAATATTTTGATAAAATAAGTTTCCAGGTTATTAGTTTAAAATTAAGATTTAATTTAAAATTAGTTTGCAAACTTTAATATCATTGAAGTATAAATGTCTTTTAGTTATAGTGACAAAAATTTTGTTCTATATTTTTTAGGGATAGAGCGCCATCGGTCTCAAAACCGGATATTGAAATTCACAAATACCCACAACTAACCATTCCAGATTTAATCCACATATCTTGCCAAATAGCAGCAGGAATGGAATATCTCGCCAGTCAGCATTTCGTCCACAGAGATTTGGCAACTCGAAATTGCCTGGTTGGAGATCAACTGGTCACGAAGATTGGTGATTTCGGGATGTCCAGAGATGTTTATAGTAC
>JAPDSC010131376.1:0-23897 GCA_026290005.1 Latrodectus geometricus | reverse complement strand
ATTTATTTTATCATAATCATTATTTTTAATGTAACTGAAGAAATCATTCCACAAGTTAAACTAGATATTATTTTTGATTTTAAACTTACACCTTGTTATCATTGATTTAGTTATATTTCAACATGAAAATATAAATATGAAAACATTTACACATAAATGAACATTATAAACTATATTTTATGTGAATGAAATCATAGATAAATTAATTATAACATAAACAAGATAAAATGACTTTAAATTTACTATATTTCTAGAATTAAACTACAGTATCTTCAACATTACATACATACATACATACATAGATAATCAATTCAGGAAATTGTTAACAAAATAATAGAAAGAGTGTCTTTTTGCTGCCTCTTAAGTATAAAAAGAAATGTATCATTTAATATTTGTTAAGTTTTTTAAGGTATAAAATTAATCTACAAATTTAGATTAGATTTTTAATCTGATTACATCTTTAAGTAGATGTAACTTTATGTGTACTGAATGAAAATTAGTTTACCAAATTAAAATAGCCTCAGTATTAAAAGAACATTTAAATAAATTATACATTTCTTATAAAAGTGACATATTCATGTTTGACCATTTTTGGTGTATATAAGCCTTTTGGCACTACAAGTTATGCCAATAGAGGCTACTTGTTTGTGTGTGTTTAGGGGATAACCGAATGGTTTACGATACTTTATTCTGAAGGTGGTTCCACATAATTTAGAATCTAAGATCAAGAAGATGACCTCCAAACATGCTTTGTGACTCTATTATTTCATTTTAGAAGACACTGCAACCATGTCCTATTTTTAATGCTCTAACTGCCATTAATAATAATAATGATGTAAAAAAAACTAGTCTTAAGATTTTTTTTTTTTTTTTTTGTTTAAAACTTGCAACCTTACAGACATAAGCTCTTAAGATTAAAATTTATTTAAGATTAAAATTAAAAAGCAAGACTAAATTATGATTATGAAAATATGTGTATAATAATAATACAAATTAACATAAAAATGAATGATAAAAATTAACAATTATAATAAAAGTAAAAAAAATAAATTAATCCTAATTGCACAATGTATCATTAAATTTAAAACTATTTGAATAAGAATAAATTAATGAGAATAAAACAACAAAACTAAAAAGTAAAATATAAGTTAGAAACAAGTCATAAAAAAAAACTTTTTCACAGCTGAAGATTCTTTGTTTTTGTGGTTGGATTAAGGTAAAATTAAACTTATACAAACTAGATGTCTCAAATTCTGCCTATTTACATAAACAGGTGTTAAAGAATTCAGTGACTTCTAAAATTCATTTCTTTCAAAATGATTTTAAAATGCAAAATTAAAAATAAAGTTGATTGATGGCTTTGTCAATTTTCTTCAGGTATGATGTTATTCACATAAAATACTTTAGTGCAATAAGACTCTATAGTTCTTTCAATAATTAAAAAAAAGTAATTTTGCATGCATTGCTTATTATGTAGGACAAAACAAAATCATTACTATGCTATTTTTTAAAAATAAATAATTCAAGTGTTTATTAAAAAGAAATAATTTTGTATATACTGCAAATAATGAAGCTCAAAATAAAAATTCATTGTTACATTAATTAAACAAATTGTTGAAAATTGATATACTTTAATAATTATGTAGTAGAATGAGTTAATTCCTCATTTTTCTGGTAATTAAAATTTATGATTAATAAATTAAAGTGAAAAGAAAACAATTTAAACACATAACAAATAAAAATTTAACTTAACTTTGTTGGTCACTATAGGAAAAAGAACACTATTTAAGTATTATTTCAAATAATTAAATAAATTATATTATTTAGCTTTAAACTGTCAAAAATTACATCATAAGTACATCAAATGGGGATTCTGGCTGGATTTTTTAAAATTAACAATAGCTTGATTTTTAAAATGTTAAGACATTTTTTGTTTTTAAATCATATAAGAATTTTATTAAATATATATTAATACCTTGCTTGTTTTAATTTTTTTTTTTATCAAGCACATTAAAAACTTCATCTAAGAAACCTGTAGGAAGGTTAAAAACAAATAGATCATTTGAGACAGTATGCTCCTAAGAAATATAAATATTTTATCATATTTAATTTTAAAAAAAAGCGTTATTATAATAGAAATATAAAGGGATACACGTGCTGCTCTATAATTCTATAATAGCGAATTTTACATATTTTTATAAGTATAAAAATATTTTTCTAATGTTATCAAAACAAATAATTTATTTAATGCTTATTATTTCATTAATCAATAATGGAAATACTGATTTAATATTTAAACTTACCTAAGCATCAAAAACAATTTCTTTATGCTCCTCTGAAGAAGAAAAGATAGTTAATTAAATATCATATAAATAATAATTTTAATTAAATTCAGATTTTTAAAGAATAGATAATAATCAAAAATTTCAATTAAAATATTTTTAATTTATTTTATATGAGACTCATATCTTATACAGATTTATATACTTTACATTAATTTACCATATTACATTTCAAAAATGAACCATACAAAATAACAATATATATAATAGGTTAGGGAAAAAGAAATCTATTTTTGTGGTAGATTGTAATAGTGGTCAAAATTTTCTAAAATATCAGTAAAAAAATTTCAGATTTATACTGTTTTCTGTGGCGTTCATTCAGTTGTGAGTTAAAGTGTATTAAAATTGGAAGTCAATAAAGAGAAAATTTATACATGTACATACATTATATTTTAATGGGTTATTTGATTTTTGGTAGAAAAACACAAAGTATTTCAAATTAAACATTTGATTTCATAAATAAATTGCAACACACATACTAAATTTAAATGTCCTTAAGTTTTTGGTATAAATATATTACCTGAATCATCATTTTGTTACATAGTACAAATTTCATTTTTTTGAAGAACCTGAACTTTTCTGTTCTTAGTTTGGTTTGTGTCCAGGTTTTATTTTCACATTAACAGATGGTTTCTGTTTATTTTTCAAGAAAATCTCTTGTTGCTCTAGTAAATCTTCATCTATCTCTTTATATCCTAATTAAAAATTATTAATTTTGAAAGCAAGTTTTTGATCAACATATCAATTGTAAAAATGTCTCACATGAGATAAGAAATCATATTTTGGTACTTTTTAATTTTAAAAAAAAATTTATGAGTAATAAATCTCAAGTGTTAATTTAGTATTTTGGTCCAGTACAAAAATTGACCGCTGAATGGTAAAAACGTATAAAAAATTTTAACTTCAAATTTTGAAAAATTGAAATAATATAATAATTTAAAGCATTATTCATCACTGTATTTTTCAAAGTAAATGAAATTTATACACATGACATGTACAAATTAATTAATTATAAAATAATAAATATAACATCTGTTTTTAATTTGGGCTGCAATAACAATTCATTTATTCTAAAACAACTAAATATATTATGTGTTTTTTACAAAAATAGCATTTTTTTTCTTAAATTTTTAATTTGGAAAAAAAATTTCATACTGTGAAAATAAATTTATCAGCTAATTCAACCAATTTTTCTCATATAGTTAGGAAATATTTTGAGTGATTAAAATTTAAAAACTGTATAAAGATTACCTAATTTTAAAAAACATTTTTTTTTTTTGCATTTTTTTTAATGTAAAAATACAATTAAATTGATTTCTTCTATTAATTCCACCTCCTAGAGAAGTAAGAGATCAACTATTGTGATAGCAAAAACTTAATAAAAGGTTTCTTCCAATACCCTGCACTGAAAATGTTTCCTGAAAGTTCTTTATTTAAAAAATATTTGTAGTTCCTTAATCAAGGAAACTTAAATTCATAATTTTTAGAGAATTATATTCAATTATCCTACAGAAAAAATAACTATAAAAGTTCTAAAACTTTTGATAAATTATGAAAATACATCAAATACTTTAAAATTTTGCAACTTGAATGATATTTACTTTAAAAGTAAAAATCTACCTAAAAAGTCATGAAATTTGTTATTTATCTATTAATACACTTTAAATTTTATTCATTAAAGTCACATAAAAATTACAAGAATCACACTAAATTGTGTATTCTACATGGCAATGATTTTCAAGACATAAAATTTATAGGATTGTGCTGTGATCAAAAATAATTATAATAAATATGAATAAGTAAAACTAATTGAATAAAACAGCAATATTCAGTATTGTCTTCTTTATACTTTCATTATGAATTAAAATAAATTATGTAAATTTAAAAAAAGTTATCCCTTTTCAATCATATATGAATTGCATAGCATTTACACCAATTACATAAGATCGATAAAAATTTATTATTTTTAGAGGACTTGATAAACAGCATCCAAATTCCAATATTGGAATCTTTTTCCATAGACCATATATTGATTATTGCAGTGATAATTTTTTTATTTAATACTCTCAATAACAAAACAATTTAGGTATTTATTTTTACATTTCAATATAAAATTTTGGTAAATAATAAAAACTTTAATGTTTGACAGCTAATCAATTATTATAAAGATTTTCTTTAAAATTCAAGATATGTATATATGTTGTCAATATAGAAATGATTTTTCACAGAGTTAAGTATGCACATGTATGTGTGTATATATGTGTGTTAAAATACATGTATGTGTGTTAAAATAAACATTAAATTAAAAAATAAAAATCAAAGAAAAATTTTATTAAATGAAAAAAAAGTAATTTTAACTACACAAAATCAAATTTCAAAAAATTAAAAAAACATTTCTAATAAGAATGAGATAAAACATTAAGACAAAGGAAAATTAATTAGAATAGCATCAATTTTTCAAATTTTGATTTTAATGATTTTTAAAATGAGGTTAGACATATTCTAAAGATAAAACACATTTGTTTCATCAACAATTAAATGAAAAAATAAAAATTTTTTAACTATCCATCAGATGTATTTTTTTCTTTTGTACTGTGCCTGCTTTGTTTTCAATCTATGACATGTTTGTCAGCATTTTTTTATTTCTGTTCTCTAGAGATTTTAGTTTAAAATCTGTTTAATTTATAACCTTTCACTTCACATGATGATATATAAACTTGAATATTTTCAGAACAAAACAGCTCAAGTCAAGTTGAAATGTAAAATGACAATAGCAATGGTGATATCCTTTCGAGAAACCAAATTCGTTTTTGAATGTTATTGAATAAAACAAATTATAGCTCCATTAAGTGACCTAAGGCTTGGTGCCATCTGTTATTTATATCATAAAACATAAAAAGAATTTCTTTCAAAACTTTAAGCTTTTTTAACAGAAAATGTTTTTTAACAGATTATCAGAGGCAATGTATATTGCAAACAACAAAACAAAACTTTTTAGCATTTAATATGGAGAATATATAGCAGGAAAATATAGTAATATACAACCATCATTATAATGTTAAATAAACAAGATGTAGGACAAATGATGTAACTAATAGTGTTAATATTTTAACATTTTATTTGTTAATTACTTTAAAAAAATTAACAAACAAAATAAAAATACTAAATTATAAAATCAATTAACTTTATGATAAGCATCATAAAGCACAATATTTTATTTTTAATTAAAGTATGAATAGAAGCTAAAATATATATTTTACTTATATATATACATATATATATATATATATTTTTACTTAAAAGTTATTTTTTAATAAACATTTTTAAATACTCTAAAATTTGTACAAATGTCAGTTTCATAAAGGATATTTTTCCTTTTTAAATTGATTTCTAAATAAAATAGTACTGTTCGATTTTTCATGTATAAATCTTTCCAAACATTTTGGCAGACAATGAAAATTTAATTATAACAAATTTTACAATAGAAATATGCAAATTTTAGGGTAATTTTAAAAGTGTGGTCATAAAAAAATAACAATGGATAATATTTTGTTTGCAGTTGGTTGTACTATTGAGACTTAAGTATCTGTGCAAGCTAACTATAATAGAATCAATGTATATAAAAGTATGATGAAAGATATCAAAAAATGGATTTCATATTTAAGGCAAAAAGAACAAACCTAGTCTAAGCAAAATAAATTTCAATTCAAATTTTTCAAATAAATTTATAATTTTAGAAAAGTTAATCATCATTAAAAGTATCAAGTATTCTATATGCTATACAAGCAATGCAATAATCATTAAAATCATGATAACTTGTTTACTTTTAAAGCTCCCCAATTAAATAAAATAAAGTGTTCTCAATCTAAGCACATCTTTATTTAATTTAGTAGTTCTAACTACATAATCATTTTAACCATTAATCAAAGTACAATTTATCTGTTTTAACAATAACAGCTAGAATAGTAAATGAGCAACATGAGAATTATATCTAGTACAATTAATGGAAAATACAATTTCTAAAATATTGTATAATATATAGATTATATAATTCAAAAAGAAAATTTAGTACTACATTACATATTATTTGTAATTATACATTATATAATACATAATTTTAATAAAATTGATACATTATGTAGCACATAAGATGCCTGGTGGGATAGTGGTGGCATTTTATGCTCCCAATGCACAGGTGGATAAAACTAAGTAAGAAGCATGCTTCAGAACAAAACACTGGGGATATTCCTTTAAGCTGACAGCTTAATTGGGACATATGCTTTGTATTCCAGAGTCTCGGTTAAGAAAACAGATATGGGCATGTAGGCCTTGGCCCCTCGATGAACTGCCACGCCACAGAATTTAGTTTATAAAATATTTCCTTCTTTTATAACTTTATGTGTGTATTAAGGTTACGATATTCAAATTAGAATAAAAATTTTAGATTGAAAATTATGTTTTACTAAAATTATATAATACAAAAAGTTCTAATAAAATTTAAATAAAGATTTGGTAAAGGAATCAAATGATTGACATTAATTTTTAACTTAGGTGCTTCTTGCCAGAATGAATTATAACATAATGTAATCTAAATTTTGTGATTTTTAAATGTAGCTTCATGCTTTGGCTTATTTGGGGTGCAACCATCAGGATCACACCAGACCAGGACACAAAGTTTAAAATGGAGGTAAAAAAAAAATATTACATTCAGAGTAGCAACCTTCGGTCATTATTTTCCCAACTAGCTGAAAATTATGTAGATATTAGAGTTTAGTTAGCAACCCTAATGTGTGCACCAATTGGCTCTTTATAAAGGATAGCAACAATATAAGAAATCATGATTAAGATGAAAAGCCCTTTTAAATCATTAATCCTATATATATATATATATATATATATATATATATATATATATATATATACAATAATTTAGTTTATTTTAACACAGTCAGAAAAATAATTTTACATATATTATGTATTATTCATTAATTTTCTTCTTAAAATGTGTACAATGCAAAAATCAGTACTTGTATAGCAAATAAAATAATTTTAGCTAAATATCTGAACAAATTGATATTAAATGTTTAATTATTAAATAAATAAAAAGTTGTTAAGAAATGTTTTTTTCAGTAAAATTTAAAAAGCAACTTTGATATACCCCCCCCCCCACAATTACTTGCCAAATCTGGCACTCCCTACAGACTTATAGGGTGTCTCTTATTTTGGTTATTCCAATTTAGGTTTTTTAAGCTTTTAGGTTTTTGCTGTTGCCAAATTTAATATTTTCTTGTATTTTGAACCATTTTTTAAGTTTTTTTTTCTAAAGTTTTTTTTATGTAATAATTATTTGTATTTAGCGAGAATCCATCTTGGAGAGAAAAAAAGTCGCCAAATTTCTGATTTTACAATTTTTCCCCAACTTATTTGACAACAAACATTATTAACAACTTATAAACAAACTTATTAACAAGAAAGACACATTTTAAAGTATGAATTTATACAATTTTTGAATAAAATTTTCCTATTGTTAAATAGTACTCACATTATTGGGACAAAGTTAACAAATGTCATGATACAAGAAATAAAAAAATAAACTCTGTGGTATGACAGACCTTATGGCACTAATACTTGCAATGCCCATATCTATTTCCTTGATCAAGGACCCTGGGGGGCAAAACACGTGTCTTAATTAGGTAGTCAGCTTAACATATAAATATGCTTGGTACTCAGCATTATACTGAATTGATATTTTAAAGTAATTGACAGACATTATTTACAGTGTTATTTACTTTTAATTTTGTAGCCAAAAATGTTAGTTTAATTATCAATAAATTGTTTCAATAGAATTCAATCAACATTGAATCCTACTGAAACTTTATTGGACTCAGCTATATTAAACATGCATTATTAAGGCATGCAGTTGTAAAATAAAGGATTGACATTTTATTAAAAAATTTCCTGGCAAACTTGGTGATTTCTGTTTGGCTATCAATTTTATGTGATTTTTGTTGGCACAGAACACTCAATTGTTCAATAGCAATCAGAATACGATTGGATTTTACACAGCTTGGCGATCAACCGCGACCACAACTTGCTAAGAATCAAGGGGGCACCCTAAAGTATAGGCTAATCCATTTTTTTTTTTTTTCTGTTTGTCGAAATAATTTTTATCTTTCGTGTCCCACAGTATTCCTTGATCTACATAATTCAAAAAATTGAAACAACTTCCCCCCCCCCCTCCCAAAAAAAAATTAAGCGCTAAATCTGGCACTTCCTACAGAGTTTTTAGGGTTGCTGTTTCGTATTTTGGTGTTACCAATTTAGGTTTTTTCAGCTTTTAGGTTTTTGCTGTTGCCAAATTTAGTATTTTCTTGTATTTTGTACTATTTTCTGAGTTTTTTTTGTTTTTAAGTTTTTTATGCATTAATTATTTGTATTTAGCGAGAATCCATCTTGGCGAGTAAAAAAAGGCGCCAAAGAGAGGTATTATGTTTGGTGAGGGAAAAAAAGTTGCCAAATTTCCGATTTGGGGGGGGGGTGTATATCAAAGTAGTTCAAAGAAATTAACTATCTAAATTATATTTATTAAAAAAAGTAAAGGATTATTTAAATTTATTATACTTACCCCTATAATGATTTATTATAAATAAAAAACCCTCCTCATCAAAAGAAAATTTGATTAAGTTAATGGAAGACAGTAATAAATATTGAAATACTACGAAAAAAATGTGCAAGAACAAAGGGCAGACAAAGCATGTAAACGAAATTCGCGCTGTCGCCGGAGCCCTGTCAGATATAGCTAACTTTTGTAGCAGAAGATTCTCATTTTTTGGATACTTCCTTACATGCTTCTGCCAACTTTTAAATTTAAATCCTTTCCTCCTTTCGAAGTTCTATTATATAATATTTTACCATCACTCTAGTGATTTAAATTAGGTATTTAGTTTCCCACGGGGGGGGGGTGTTATTGTGTTTTTCAGTAGAAAGTGCTAATTTCAATTCTTAAAGGAATATCTTTCTTATTTGAAAGGTAATAATTTTCTGTGACTTCTTTAGAGAAATTTCTGTTATGCCGAAAAGAAGCTGCAAGATATAAAGATTACATGAAGTAAAATTTTAAAATTGCAGGTATTTTTCATTTAAATTGATTTGCCTAATTTTATTGCTAAATTCATTCATTAAAGTGTTTATATATAATTTATAATGCTACATTTAAAATATGTCAACATTGCAAGGAAAAAAAATGGATTATTAAATTAAATCAAAATAATGATGGGCAAACACTTATTAACTGTCTTATTCGATTTGTGTTTGACATATTCAATGAACTACGCAGTTAGAAAAAAGGAACATACTTAAATAAAAGTCCAATGTTTTTTAGCTTTGATCTGTTAATTTCTGAAATACTAATATTTTTACGAATAGTGAACAAATGGATTTTATTTTTTTAAATGAACATGAATACAAGTGTAAAAGCAGCAGCAAATTGCAGTAAAATAAGATTGATTTCAATCATTAATCTCATGTGTATTTAAGTAAATTATTAGCGTGAATTAAGCTTGTCACTTCAAAATTTTGCTCCCAAAATAATTTCGTAGTACATATTTTTTATAATGTGTTTGCTAATTATGATAATAGGAACTTAAATATTTATTCATTTATTACAATTTATTGCTCTACAACTTTCTTTACTCCTGTTTAATAATCTGTAAACAGTTTAAGAGTTGTATTTGATTATTTTAATAATTATATATTCAGAAACATTGTAAATTTTGCACCAAGCAGAGAGCATGCGATTGAAATGAAATTTAATAAATACAATGATTCAGATGTGAGATTCATTTGATCCCAAAATCAAGAGAATTAAATAAAAACAGCGTGTACAATTAGACAAATACTCCGTAACTTCAATAGCGCGTTGGACCGCCTCCTTCTATAATACATGCTGCCACACGGTCCGGCATATAGTTAATTAGAAGTCTGATGTTGTCCCTGAGACAGATGTTCCAATAAATCTTGATTAGTCACATTCAAATCATGTACAGAGTGACATGGTGGCATCTGGAGTTTCAGCTGGCTAAAAAAAATGCATTTCAGGTACAAATCCGGGGAACCATGAAATGGCCATGGAAAAGTGAGAACATGACGTAGGCAGTCTGGAGCAACTCGAACGGAGGAACATGATCTTGTTGTAAAACTGACCCTGGAAGTCCCTTTAGGAAATGCTCTACGTGAGATAGAAGAATGCCATCATACAAAGATGGCCCGTTAAGGTACCACAACAAGAGTGGACCGGTTATCGTAGGCTTTCCAAATTATTACACCTGCCGGGCGGGCAGTATGTCGTGGGACAGTATTGTTGAAAATCTATCATTCATCAGAGCACCTCCATACCCGTACACGGTTAACATATATTCTCAAAACGATTTGGAATTTATCATTAAACCCCTGGTTTTGCCAATCTGTACATTCCATGTCACTAGGGCTTGGCATAACTGTAGGCGTTGTCGCCGATGTTGCGGTGCTAAAGGCAATAAATAAAACGAGAGCTTGGATAGCAGATTCGCTTCCGCAAAGCATCTAGAAATGGGATTGTGAACTAGCACCCCTACATCTGCGTGTATTGTGGAATAAGTCACTACTTGATCCAAGACACAGCATGGCTCACGATCCTTCGTTGCTCTCGTCTCGTCGTTTTCTTGGTACGTCGCACGTGAGTACCATCTCGTGCTCACTGCTGTCAACATGTTCTACCGACCCAATCTAAACGTTCGAGCCATTGACCAACAGGGCGTGTCAACTAGTCTGCGGCATTCAATTCGATGATGAGGACTCTCTCAAATTAGCTTAACTGAGCGAAATGTCTTCTTACACATCTCCCTGGCATTCTTCGATTAAAAAAGTTCTCCTAGAGTCAGATTGTGATTGTCACGTTTCCGAATTTTCCATTGTGCTCCGATTTACTTCAGGTGCAGTTTTGATTGCACCGTCACTGCCGAGTGTGTGGCTATTGACACCAAATTTGTATCGTTTGCATGTCGGATCTCAGTGTACGAACTTCCGCTTTTGTACCATTTTCTTCTTGGTGTGCTATTTTAAATGTTTCTGAGTGTATAAAATTACTCTGTATATTAAGATTACTATTCATTTTATATGCCAATTATCAGGATTGTTTTAAATATAAATTGATGAATAAATGAGAATTGATTACTTTAAGGTTTTAGTCATTAAATAGTAACAGAATATGTTAGATTTTTAATGATTATTCTGTGAATTATAAAAAAAGTTACATTGTGCATAGTTAAATATTGCAGAAAGAAATCCAAAATAATGAAATCTACTTTTTTGAAGCTGAATTTTTGATACCATAAAAAACCTGCTTTTGTATCGGAACTTCAAAATTAAAATGAATATAAACTGAAACCATAGTTAAATAAAATAAAAACAAACTCCAAAAGCAATTTTCACATAAAACTTACTTGAAATAAAATATATCTTGGGTTTTGATTAAACAGTGAACTACACTACTGGCCATTAAAATTGCTACACCAAGAAGGCAACATGCTACAGACGTGAAATTTATACGAAAGGAAGAAGATGCTGTGATATGCAAATGATTAGCTTTTCAGCACATTCAGACAAAGCAGGCACCAGTAGCGACACCTATATTGTGTTTAAATGAGGAAATTGTTCAGCCGGTTCCTCATACACAAATTGCATTTGAACGTTGTTGCCTGGTGAAAAGTTGTTGTGATGCCTCGTGTAAGAAGGAGAAATGCGTCATCTTTTCAGCACGTTTCTGACTTTGATAAAGGTCGAATTGTAGTGTACTGGGATTGCGGTTTATCTTATCACAATATTGCTGCTCGCGTCGGTCGAGATCCAATGACTGTTAGCAGAATATGGAATCGATGCGTTCAGGACGGTAATACGGAACACCATGTGGGATCTCAACGGCCACCTATCACTAGCAGCTGAAAAGACAGGCATATTATCCGCATGGCCGTAATGGATCATGCAACCACGTCACGAGCCATGAGTCAAGAAACGGGGTCGTTTGGAAGACAACAAGTGTCTGCACGAACAGTTCGACGACGTTTGCAGCAGCATGGACTCTCTGCTCGGAGACCATGGCTGCGGCTCCCCTTGATGCTTAGCCATAGACAAGAGCGCCTTCAATGGTGTGATCAACGATGAACCTGGGCGCACGAATGGCGAGACGTCATCTTTTCAGATGAATCCAGGTTCTGTGTACAGCATCATGATAGTTGCATCCGTGTTTTGCGGCTTCGTGGTGAACGCACGCTGGCAGCGTGCATTCGTCATCGTCATACTGGCCCATCACCTGGCGTGATGGTATAGGGTGCCATTGAATACACGTCTCAATCACCTCTTGTTCGCATTGACGGTGCTTTGAACAGTGCACGTTACATTTCTGGTGTGTTACGACCCGTGGCTCAACCCTTTATTCGAGCCCTGCGAAACCTTACGTTTCAGCAGGATAATGCCTAACCGCATGTTGCCGGTATTGTACGGACCTTCCTTGATACGGAACATGTTTGGCTGTTGCCCTGGCCAGCACGTTCTCCAGATCTTTCACCAATAGAAAACGTCTGGTCAATGGTTGCCGAGAGACTTGCTCGTCACCAAACGCCAGTCACTACGGTTGATGAACTGTGGCATCGTGTTGAAGCTGAATGGGCATCTGTACCTGTACATGCAATCCAATTTCTGTTTGACTCAATGCCCAGGCATATAACTGCTGTTATTTCAGCCAGAGGTGGTTGTGTTGGGTACTGATTTCTCAGGATATATCCAGCCAAATTTTTTGAAAATTTAATCACTTGTTATTTCTAGTATAATATATTTGTCCATTAAATATCATCTTGTTATCTGCATTTCTTCCTGGTGTAGCAATTTTAATGGCCAGTAGTGTTTATCATTAGCAGCTTGTAACTTTTTCTGTCACAATATTTAACGTTATTATGTGGTTGACTTTATGTTACTCATAATATAGTTGTTATACGTATACGTGTTACTCCTAACGCGATTAAATTATTTGACTCATAAATACAGCATATTTATTAAGTAGAATAAATTTATTATATATAATAAATTTAAGTAAGCTTAAGCACAATCACTTCATGCAAATTACATTTGTTAATGGAATAAAAATAGTGTAATTTACTTAATTGATATAAAATATATAATCAATGTGTATAAGAATATAAAGCAATCAATATAGTATAGTACACAAATCAAATCAAATTGTATAGAATAGAATTATAAATAAAATTATATAATCAATATGTAAAAAATAACATATAATAAATACAAAATAAAAGAAAGCGATTTTATTTTGAAAAATAAAGAACTCATATTCAGCTCCTGAGCAGCATATATTGCAGCCTTTTTAAATAATTTACTCAGTGATATTCAAACAAATGAAGAAGATGAGCATTTTAAAATTTTCAATAAAATTTTTCGATTAAAAATGACAGCATATTTTTAAAACAATCCATATCCATTATTATGTTGAAATCACTTCAGGTATGAAACATTGTACATAAGCATGCATTATACTTTTTTTAATGTAAATAAATATTTACTATGAGAATGATCAAATAGTACTAGTAGAGAAATCAAATAGTGATTTTGCAAATAAATTCTAAATTCTAAATGCTAAAATATTTAATATTCTTAAAAATGCATTTCAATCAACAAAATCTAATGAAATGATATACAATGATTACAAAGATAACATCCAAGTAGAAATTCAATATCAAATTCAATTTAAAAAAATCGATAACAGATTTTTTGAGTTATACAAACGAAACGATATTAATTTTATTAAATCATTTTTGTCCCTTATTTGAACTGAAATGAATGAATAAAAATAAAATATTTCATGGATGTAATAAAAACAAAAATGTATGCGAGAAAAAAGAAAGCTGAAACTATATTGCTAAAACTACCATTCCATTAAATCTTGATGGAATCCTTTTTATCATCAATTTTAGGTTAGAATTTTACGCATGATAAATTAGTATTTTTTCATACAGTTAAAGTATTCAATTAAAAGGAATGTACTGAAATAAGTAAATATTTTTTGAATATCTTAATCTTTTCAGCATAAAATAAGAGACCAATCATGATGTAAAAGAAAAGGACAATCGTATGTATGCATGTCTGTTATTAGTCTCAAACAATCTAATATGTGTATGTGCAGTAATTTTTAAATTTTGCTGAAAAGATTAACAAATTTGAGTACTAATCGATTAAGCACTCGTAATCAATCATCGAAGCGATTGCTAAGCAGTTTCCACCAGAAATAAACTTTGAAGTTTAAATAAGTCTTGTCATTATTTAGTTTATAATATTATTTAGTTTATATTATTTATATTGTTAATTATTAAGTTTATAATATTTAAATAAGATGTTTGTAATATTTTTTAGTAGTTTATAAAAATGTAAACCTTTTTAAACAGTAAAGACTACAAAAAAATTTGCTGCAATAATTGCGATCGTTTTCTTTTCCGTTACGATGATTATCGTGATTATCCCGGTTTGATGATTCTAATTCAATTATAACCAAATTTGTCAAATGTCTTTGCTTTCCATTATGGAATTCAAAATAATAAATTTTAAGCATGGCAATTATTTTACTTATACAAGATACAACGCTACAGCTTTCAATGAAAAAATTTTACATTTATTGCAATAATTTAAAATATTTTCTTCGTAATTCATAATATGATTCTTTGTTGTCAAAATGAGTTACATATATAGTAGACAAATCTACATAGGTCCTATGTAGGCTTCTTTGATTAGACCAATATTGGCAACCAAAACTTGGCCTATCTTGGTACGTACGCTGATCCATTTTTGACCACCCAGATTGGTCCAATTTAACATTAGTAATTATAATATTAGTCAATATAATATTAGCAATTCAAAATAAGATCCTTTATTATCAATACATATATAGTAAATAAATCTACATTGGTCATTTGTAGGCTTATTTGATAGGACCAGTTTTGGCAGCCAAAATTTGGACTATCTTGGTACGTACGCTGATCCTTTTTTGAGCACCCAGATTGGCCCAATATAACAAAACGTAGACCACCCAAGAAGAGCACATCTAGACTGCCAATAATGGACCAAGATAATGCCAGATTAGCCATTATAGGGCCAATATATTTTTAAAAATTGTATGCATCACGAATATTTTAAGAAAGATTTTAAAATTTAATACCTTTACATATAAACTCCTTATATATTTTGAGATTATATTGTTTAGATTCGTATTATATTGTGTATTATATAAATGGACAATTTTCCTTTTTATTTTAATAAAAATTATCTATTTCATATTTCTCAATATAATTTGTAACTTTCAATTAAAATTTCCGACAATTTACTAATCGCAACAAATGTTAAACAGAAGGAACTAATTCAAAACACGATAAATTTTCGTAAATTTTCCTCTTGTTCCAAAATATTAACTTTTATTAAATAAAAATTTGATTTGTTTGTTTTTTGCCTTATGGCCATTTATGCACAAGTGGGTAAATGGGACCGAAACTTAGAATTCAAAGTGAATTCCAAACCACTACAAACAACGAAGCTCAAGAAGAAGTTTGAGTCCAGTAATTGTTGAACCAACGGTCAAAGAGATTATCATTCGGTTGTCAACTCGATAAATGAAATTTTTAGAAAATAATTTGTTTTAGTTTTAGCTGTTCCTGTTCACTCACTTTTATATACTATTTAAAACTGTATGCTACATAAAGCATCGAGTCATTTATAGAGTTGCAATGTGTGCGGAGACTATCGTGGTTGATAGCTATAATTTCTTTCAGCTGCTGTCCACTACTGAGCAACTAGGATTCTGCTTTTTCCAATATAGCATTTAATTTTTTATCTTAGATTTTCTTAAGGTTTTATCATCACTACATTAAATAATTTTCCATGACATGAGAAAGTTAAATTAGATGTATTTCTTGTAGATATCGAACATTCCTGGATAATTCTTGCTAAATAATATCTGCTCCTAAAGAGTTGCAATTATTGAGTTATAAATGTTTAGAAAAAATAAAATCAGGATAAAGCAAGATAGTGGCTCATACAATATTTTAAATTATAGAATAGCTGACCCCCTTAGAGAATATGCGTCTATACAGGCATAATTCGCTTAATTTGGTAAAAAGAACAAAATTACTTTGAAAATTATTTATGCCTTAATATGAAAAATATGAATTATCATATAATATGAAAAATATGAATTATCATATAATTCATATTGAAATGAATAGTCAGTTTCCTGCTATTTAATAGGGGTCAGTTTCTAACCAGGAAACATCCTTTCACCATACCAGATTTATGACAATATCATAAAAGATAAATTTATTCTGAACTGTTGGGAAAGCTGATATTTTACATAATCCTAGATTTAAAACATTTTTCTATTAAGGATACAAATCATCTAGAAGATAATTAAAAACTTTGTTTTAAACTTTTATGAACATTAAAACTTAATTAAAATATTTACAAATCAGGAAAGCGTAGGTCAACATAGTGCTCTAACATTTCACTCCATATTTCTAACATATAGCGGAAAAGAACTCTAAAATCTATTGAAGATTTAACTAACCCTCATTCTTCTAAGAAAGCGTTGCTGGATTTCATGAATTTATTTCGAAATCAAAATTTTATTTGAGAAAGAAAGTTATATTCAAAATAAAACACATGTACTAGATAGGCACAACATTAAACATTTCCGCTTATTCAATTTTTAGATGCCATCTTTCATGAAGGTTTTCTTAGTACATATTTACGTTTTTATTGTGTCTTAGTAACGTGTCAAAGGAGAGTAAATTTTCAAGCACACATCTGGTGTATGTGCATGCAGAAAGTAAAAGCGCAGTTATCTCCTATTTCATTTCTTGTACTAGCATCAAAATTCCTTACCCAAGATTGAATCAAGTATTGAACTTGCTACATTCCGAACGCCAGATTAGCGTGGACCCTGAGTTATCTCATTGTATGATCTCTCTGCTTATGTTTATTCATTTCTTTCTTTTCCAGTTCTTATGAATCAGTTATTATATATTTATTTTTTTGTCAGTGTCTATTATAAAAACAATTTTTTATCTTTTTTTCTTTGTTGTTGTAACAATTCTATTATTCTTTAAAATATATTAAAGCCTAAGCAAAAATAGCAGTTTTCAATACTAAATGAATATTTAATTCATTGAATGCTGGGAAAAAAATTAGTACGTAAAAGTGGGATCAATTTTCATAGATGATGCCCATACTGACATATCTCAAGGCTCATTTTTTTACTTCTAAGAAACGATTTTCTACCATTTTAAACTATTTGATCGGTTATTTAAACAGAAGTCTTTTTAAAATCTTAGTTAACATTTATTAGTAAACAGTAAAATATAAAAGAATATAAAAGATCAAATTCAGTACTTTTAAGTTAATAACAGAGACACAAATCTCTCACGAACAAAATATATTTCCAATAAGGAATTTTACTTTTTAATGAAGATTTAGTAGCGACATCTATTGGCAACATTTCGAGACATTTGGTATAGTTGGAAGTATTACAGTGATTTGGTTTAATATGGTAACTACTTTTATTAAAAAAGTATAATTATATAAATTTCAATATTATGTAGTGTCGGAATATTTCAACAGCGTACTTCAAATAAGGGATTTATGTTTGCAACATATCAAAAAGGGTAAATTAGTCGATTAAAATATTTTATATTCATGAAAATACCTAATTTTTATACATTTTGATATAAATACGAATATGAAAGTTTAATTATTTATTAAATCCATTGACTTATTTTCTTAGACTATAGGAATTTATTTCTTTTTTTCGAAAGAGTATAAAAAACTCTGAAAATAAAGAGCTAAATACTAAAAGTGTAAATATAAGGTGTCATAAGTTAATAAATTTAACTTAATTATTTTCATAGAGCTTAAATTAAGGAAAAAAGAAATTTTCTTTTTTAATTTATAGATTATTAAATTAAATTTGTTACAATTTTTAGTAAGATTTATAATAAACATTATTTTTTTTTGTGTTTATGATTCACAGTAAAATGTACATTTTTTATCATGATGCCAATTTAATAATGTTTTAATGTATCACAAGTTAATTAATTTCACTTAATTATTCTAATGTGCTTGTATTTATTTCTAATGGTATGCTTAATCATACAAATGAGTATCTCTCAAATAATTAGTCAAACAAATGAATTTAAGATCTTCAATGTATTAAGCTAATCTAAAAATCTAAAAAATTAAATGCTCTAAATATTCAAATTTTTAAAGCGGTAAGAACAGTAAATCTATTGAATATTTCATTATGATATTATATTTATGAGTTAACTTACGAACATAAATTTATATTTAAGTTGTAGTAAAGTGATTCTTTTTCCACATCACCCGAAAGGTAGGAATCCAGATGCGTTTTTTTTTTTTTTTTTTTTTTTTTTTTTTTTTTTTAATAATGGTTTTGCCAAAGAGCTCTAAGTCCACTTTTAAACATCAAAATTGTTTTTATTTTATTTAACGGCAATAGATGTAATTAGAATCCAAGTGGAAACAGCAATTCTAAACAGTACTCAGTACACTGGCGTTGAAATACTCGTTCTCAAGAAATGTTTATACACGTCTTTCTGAAGTTTCTGATTAATCGTCATTCAAATAGATGTTTTTTATGACGAATGTTAATAATATTTAGTCGTTATTTGCGTGGATCATTCTAAGCGTTTTATACTGATGAGCAATGATGGTTGTTCCCTCTGTTCAAATAGTCATAAACATAGTAAATACATTTGTTTCCCTTTTGTTTGTAAGTGGGAATATAAGTATGTTAGATGATATTTTTGTAATGTGCAAACAATGCTGTTCGATACTTTTAAATAATATTGCTTTCTGGAGTATTACTTTCCAAGTTCTGCAGCACAATATTCAATCGGCAATAATCATTGTCTCATTCTCCTCGAAAAACCAGTGTCATAAGTTAAAACATCATATTTAGAATACATGATAATTAAATTGTATTATTAAAGTTAGTTTCTGAAGTTGCTAACATCGGTAAATATGTTAAAATCTTGCTGTTAATATGCTATCAGTTTCTCAGGAATTTGGAGAAATACTTAATAACATAATGGTTTCAAGATTTCCATACAGTTAGTTTCTTTGAAAAGGCTTGGAAAAAGTACTTTAATTAGGTTTATTTTTCTTTGTTCGAAAGTGTACAATGCTATCGTTTGGCTGCAGTTCTGTTTTTTACAAAATCTGTAGTATATAATCAGAAACAAAATTTTAATACGTCCCTTTAAAATCTTGTATACAAATGGCTGTATTCCGGAATTGAATTCAGATAAAGCCAAATTTTTTACCATATTTTTTTCTATAATTTTCTGAATAAAAGGAACACTTTTGTGTTTTTAATAAGGACTTATTTTCTTTTTTCTAAAATTGAAAATGCAAGGAATCATAGATAAAAGACAGCAAAGATTTTCGTACACCGAAACATTTTCGTAAAATTTCATTTGAATAAAATTAACGTCTGGAACTATTTTTTTATTTTATCATTTTAGTGATGTTAACTGTTTGATTTTATTCTTTGAGGTCTTTCTGTGTTACATTTTATATAAAATTTAAAAATTACTCGTAGTCGCATCGAGCAGCATTGGAAAATTGATAATTTTTCATTATAAAAGTGGAAAAACCATCCAGTATATCGCTAAATAAGTAAATTTACCGCATTCTAATGGTGCAGTATGGGATAAAATGCTTTAAAGAAAAAAATTGGATCAAAGATAAGGTAAGAAGTGGTCATCCGGCAAAGCTAACTCAACGTGATCAGAGATTTATAGTTAAAAAATTGATGAAAAATCTACTTTTGAGTATTGTAAAGAGTTCTAAAAAGAATTTATTGAAAAATTTTTTACTTCTAATTCCCTTGAAACTGTTCGATGAGTACTTAGATCAGGTTGATTAGTTCAGCGCTCTGGTCAAAAAAATTTTTTTTTGCTAGTGTAAAGAAAAAAAAAAAAAAAAAAAGAAAAGAAAAGAAAAAAAGTTTAGGGTTTTTTTTTTTTGCAAAATCAATGATAAATAAACCCGAAGCGTATTATAATTATGTCTTATTCGTAGATGAAAACAAATTAAGCATTTTTGATTTCGATGGACGTATAATTGTATGGAGAAAGAAAAATGAAGAACTTAATCTCAAGACCTTGGTTGGAAAACTAAAACATGGCGGTAGACCTTGTTAGAGGGTGTATGTCAGAGGTGGGGAACCTTTTTACCATTAGAGGACACATTTAAATTAGGAAGCAATAAGAGAGGCCGCATAAGCTGATAGACCTGAGAAAGTGACTTTTGTGAAATTATTATAGTTTTTCTATAGATTTAACAATTTTTTGAATTATATAGAAAAAATAAAATATAATACAAAATTTTAAATATAATATGCATATAAAATAATATAAAAATTTATAAAAAAAATACAATAAAAAAATATTTTTTTTGTTTTTTGTTTGACAGTAACTGTATATTTGGATGAAGCTTCGTAACACACAGCTTTAATTGATCCTCTAAATGTGCATCTGTAATTTGCTTTCTTAAATTTGTTTTTATTTTTGACATGAGAGAAAATGTTGTCTCGCAACAGTAAGTACTTCCGAAACAGGAAAGTAAACTGCGGGCATGTTCTCGAAGGCATGGATATTCAACAGCATTTTTCCAGATTTCTATGAAATCCTTTTTAGCGTTAAAAAGAGATTTGATGATACTATTTTCACCTAAATCAATTAACCCCATTTATAGTTCTGCAGGAGCCTCGAATATATCTATTAAATGTGGTTCAAATGCCAGTTTCATAGCAGGAGTGTGCTCGTCAAAATCAGAAAATCTATTTGTATACTCTTCTATACTTCTCTTTGTATAATCTAAGACACTTACATATTCATCGAATATTTTATTTTCACAGTTCTCCTCATTTAAAATTTTAGCTAGCTCCGGGAATTGTTGTGCACATATTTCCGATCGGCAAAGCAATGTTTTGAAAAATGATAATTTTTTTCTAAACGCTTGGATCTTTTGCCACATTTCATAAATATACCTCGTTTCACCTTGCAGGCAAATATTTAAATTGTTTTGTTTTGTAGCATTGATGTACAATAGTTGTTTGAAACGAACTGTACCATTTTGTACTAGGTGGCAAAGGGCCACACAAGAACCTCTAGAAGGCCGCAGGTTCCCCACCTATGGTGTATGTGAACATAAGGATTAGGTAATTTTGTATTTATTGAAGGCATAATGAACCAGGCTCTTTATTCAAATATTTTAAAATTACCCCGCTTCAACTCTTTGGTTTACCTACAAATTTGTGTTATTTTTTATTTTTAATCGTGATGTTGCGTGTTTTTCTCAAACTTTGAGCTCACATGAATATCTTGCGGGTAAATGATTATTACTTTATTATGCGTGTAAAGGAATACTTGAGAGTAAATTTGTATCATTATTTTTTATTTTAGTCTTGTTGTTGCGTGCTGTTCTTAAAATTTCACATGAATATCTTGCATGTAAATGAATACTATGAAGCAGGCAGGTAGGGGATTACTTTGGTTCCTGCATCGCTGAGTATATATGGTAAAAGCTTTCCGCGTCCGCTTATATTTTTAAAGATTTTATATGGTCCGTTATCTATTTTTGTCAGCGAGCCAATTGTGGTGATACAAAGGAAGAATAAAGGTAAAAATTTTATTCTAATTATTCTTTATGCAGGCATACATTTCCTAAAATTTGTATTTTAAGTACCTGAATTTTGAATAATAATCGAAACTATAGAATTATTCTATTTTTCTAATTATTTCAGATTTGTTTCCTTAATTTAATAGTAATAACAGAAACTGATAAATTTGAGGAATTGCTCGAAACAGTAGTTTTGTATAAACTATAATCTATGCTTAAATTAAAATCCAAATATTAATGTAAATGTTCGACGTATTGTAAAAGAATGTTAAACGAAACTTCAAATTTTTTATTTTTATGTGCTAACTAAAAACAAAATTTTTTTAAAACAAAATTTTATTAAATATATAAAAATGTTCTTTTATTAATTTTGAAATTATTCATTTATTTTTAAGCAGATGTTGTTAAAAATAATTTTAATTTTTTATTATTTTCGCTGCTTTATTTCCTTCAAATTTAATTCTGAAATACTTTTAAATACAAACTTTCAATCGATTTTTGTACGATTAATGATACAATTAAATGGTTTTTACGACAAATATTTAGTCGTTAATTCCATGGATAATACTGAAACTTTTTATGCTGATGAGCAATAAAAGAGTAATCCCTCTGCTCAGTTAGCCTATAATATAGAAAATACATCTACCTCCTTTTTGTTTATAAGTGGAGTAAAAAAGCATGTTATATAATATTTTTAAATGTTCAAACAATGTTGTTCAATGCTTTTAATCAATGTCACTTTCTGAAGTATTACTTTCAGTGATCTGCAAAGCAACATAGTATCGGCAATAATCATTGTCTGCTTCCCTCGAAAAACCAGTATCACAAATTGTCACTTCTTACTTAGAATGCATGCTAATTAAATTGTATTATTAAAGTTAATTAAAATTTAAAAGATTTTAAAATTCCAAAATCTGAGGATGCTAACATCTGTAAATATGTTAAAATTATGATGTTAATAGGCCAGAAGTGTTCAGGAATCTCGAACAATATTTAAGAGGATTTTGGTTTCACTATTTCCAAATAGTAATTTTCTTGAGAAAAGGTTTTGAAAAAGTACACGAATTCCGTTTACTTCTTTTGGTTCGAAAGTGTACAGTATTGTTTGTGTATAGTTCTGTTTTACTATAAATTTTAAAGTACATAACAAGAATCAAAATACAAGATTCAAAATAATAATTTTAATATGTCCCACATTTTATTTTAGAAATTACTACTTTATCTAACTGTTTTTGCTTTGAGGAATAAATTTCACAATTTTGTTTTATTTTAATTAAGTTAATCTACATGACTATGTTTCTTCATCATTTAAAAATCTTATGTAAAATGCAAAGCGGCCTTACAGAATATCATTAATATGCGGGAACCATAAAGAAATAAATTTCATTCATTGTGTTTTATTTCCGACCAGGATTTGCATGTGTGAGATTCCATTTTGAAACACATAAACAATAAAAGTGAAAAAGAGACCCAGGTAGTTTTAAATATATTCCATATAATAATTTGAAAAAAGAAAATAAAAAATTTAAAGTTTGCAGTTAGTGTAATAAATTTCTAACAAATTCGAGCTTACATTAAACAAATAAATTTTCCTTCCTCTGAATAAAAACTAATTAAATATATTATTGAAAATTATATTGAATTTTAAACATTTTCTCGAATCATATAAGCATATCAGAAAATCTGGCTCTAAGAATAATTTAAAAAATTATATAAAACTGGAAAATATGATAAAGTGATGATTTTCTTAGATTATAATAAAACTTT
>JAPDSC010131375.1:95429-150918 GCA_026290005.1 Latrodectus geometricus | reverse complement strand
TGTATTGAAAGATGTTTTTCATAGTTTAAAATCTTATCTGTTTCATAAGGACAATGCTCACATTTCAGATCTAAGGGCTTATCAGATCCATAAAGGTTATGCATTTTTCCCAAGGACATTAACCTTGAAGAGCGAATCAGTACATCCCACAAACCACCTATGGATTAAAAATAAAATGCAGAAATTTAACAAAATGTATAATTATGTATTCAAAATGTGAATATAGTTATATAATAGTCATATCATGAAACTAAACAAAATTTCAATACAGAAATCTAATAACTCATAAAGATATAAATAAACTAAATAGATATTCAAAATCATAAATAAGTAAAAACTAAATTGATAATATCAAAACTACTAATCTAACTAAAAACTATGTAATTTATATAAGTACCAAAAAATACTTTAATTTAATAATAATATATTAAATATGAAACCCAATCTATAATGATCAAAATACAGCATTGAATGTATAAAGTATAATAATTATTAAGGGCAAACCAAATAATAAAAAATTTCATATTAAAATGCAAAATTCATATGCATATACACTGAAACTGAAAATAAATCCTTATAAAGGAGCACCTGAAATGAAAAATAGATAAACTAAATAAAATAACATTTAACAGTTTTTATTAGAACAGGTATTAAAGAATATAACAAATAATATAAAATCAACACAATGAAAATTGCTTAAACATATTGCAGTCAGAAAAATAAAAATCTATGCATCTAAAAACAAAATGATAAAAAAATTAAAAAATAACATAATATAATCAAATAATAATTTTAATACATAAGCATTAAGAAAAATATGAAATGCATAACAATGAATTTTTATATAAATAATATTTTAAGCATTAGTGTCAAAATTTTAAAAAAATAAATACAAAGACAAGAATATTTAATAAAAGTGAATACTTGCCTCATGCTTAATAATCTGTAATATATAACTTTAACATATTAAAATAGCAAAGCAATTAAAAGGTAGGATAATAACTAAAGACAAAAAACAGAAACATTTCTTAAATAATAGGCATTAATGTAAAAGTCAAAATATACAAAATTAATACACAAAACAGAAAATTCCACACCAAAAAATTAGAGAAGAATATAATAATAAAATGCATTATATTAAAATAATCATACTTTTCATCTGATAAAATGAAAGTACACTTACACATTTTCATTTATGATTTTTGAAAGAACAAAAAATAAAATGATTTTTAAATGTGTATCAAGTATCTCATTAATCTATTTATCAATGCAAGTTGTATAATAACAATTAAAGAAAATAACTATAAATAGTATTATCTAACTTGATCTTTTTAAAGAAGGATAATAAAATAAGAAACTTATCTCAATTGCAAGTTAATTTCATATATAAAAAGACAGAATAATTAAAATTTTATTATAGATTTACATATTAACTACTCCATGTAATTAGTAAATCTAATATAAAAATTAATCATATTTTAAATTCCTCCAGTTCAAAATGAAAATTAATCATATTTCACGTGCAATTAATCTCATATTCATGCAGCAAATTCAACATATGATCAAAAAGTACTTTTTACAACAAAAGTTTAAGAAGTACATATGCACTTTTATGACTAATTGAATAACTAATAAAAATACTTTGATCGGGTGCTAATTGTAAATCAAATTTATAATTATCATTGTCATAAGAAAGCTGCGATTTATATTTTTATAAAAGAAGATTTAATTCTTACTATAGTATCATTTATATCATTTTTATAAGTCTTTTTCTATAAAAAAATATCAAATATACAATTTCATAACGTAGATGTCAGTTCTGATAAATTTATTTACATTTATAAAGTTACTTTTATAGGTAAAAAATCATAATTTTATTAGCTTAAAATAATATTCCCATTTTAAAAAAACTAACAATAAAATTTACTCAGATAAACATTTAAATTGATATTATAATCTAATCTATTTAAAATCAACCTAAGCAAAATATTAAACAATATCTTCTGTAGCAAAGATCTAATAATTTACGAAAGTAAATTCAAAAAAAGATATTTTATAAGAATTATTAAAGTGGTTGGGGGATATAATTGCAAATATATAGTTTATTGAGCACACGAGTCCGAACTCGTATATACACAATAATTAATAGGATTATTTTCATATATTACAAATTAAAAAATAACATGCGAGTTATAGTTTAAATCAGTAACACAAGGTTAACAACAAAATAATAAAACATCAGTAATACAAGTTAACAATTCAATGAAGGAAAGAATAATAAAACAAGCAACTCAAACAAAACAAAATAATTTATGAGCTAACTTTTATGTTGCCAGTTAATTTATAAAATTTTTATTTTATTGCAATAAAAATAGAAATGCCGTAAAAAATCATGAAAAATTAATCATACAATATTTTTATCCACACACATATTTTTAGATATTTTATTCAAAATAAATAATTTTTTTAAAATTATTTGAGTTGTTGTAATGTTGAAACAGCAGCATCGGTAAATGGCGCATTGTTCAATATGGCAGCTATGATTATTACGTTTTGTTTCAAGTTGCAAGTATAGAGTGTAAATAAAAACAATAGTCTGACATTTTATCATATTAGAAACAGTTTATTTGAAATATACTTTTCTTTAAATTTGTAAAAGGTTTCAAAATATAGTAAGCACTATATGTAGAACTTATTCATCGCAATAAACTAATAAAAACAAAACAAAAAAATGGTCTTTTAAAAAAAGTATTTTTTTTGGGTTTTTTTTTTTTTTTTTTTTTCCTTTTCTTTCTTTTTTTACCTAATTGTTAAAAAATTAAGATTTAACAATTTTACGCATTTATATTTCAATATAAATATTATTACTCTATTTTAATTGCGAATTCTGTCTTCTACTTTACTAATATTTTATTTATTTTTTGAAAATTAGAAATTATTTTCCTATAATACTTGTTGAAATGGGTGGAGAGATTTTAAAGGATAGCATTTCTAAATAAAAAAACCTGATATTTAAAGAAAGATGTTATTCATTTTTCATTCAAATACTGCTGATTTCATATATTGCATAAAAAATATATCGGATTGACTCACCGGAATTTTTTCTATGAAGATTGGTGAAGCCTGAGATGTGGGTTGCTTGTTGACTGATGCTACATAAAATTGGAAACGAAATTTCTGGATACCAAATAGAGAACATTTCTTGAAAATGAATCTTGAACACGTAACAAATTTCTGTAACAATAATACATGTAGGCAATAGCGATTGTGCTCTTCAAGGCGTCACTTTATTTCATTGTAATGTTAACTAAAATAAGGCCCTTAAAACTTTAGGCATTTTTTTATAATTTCGATAATGTTCTTTTTATTTGTGTTTATCAAAAAATACTGTTCAATTCATCACTGCATATTTACACTAAAGGTGAGCGATCATACTTCTGTAAATATAAAAGACTGCATGTTGCAGGTAGGTAGTTGCATGGTAAGTGTTATTTTGTTCGAGACTTTATTACTTGAAAAAGAATTAGGAGTCCTCATTGTTTATGTTAATTAAACCAAAATGAAACTTTATATCTAGAAAAAAAATATTTTTTTACTTATAAGTATAATAAGGAGAAAGATAGCTGAAGATTTTTTGCAGAGAAAGTTCTTTTCTTTTGTGTGTAATTTATTTTAAAATTGCCCTCAATGCAGCTTAAATGCATAAATTTAATTTAAATGTTAAAAAGATTTTTTTTTTTAGTAGCAAATATGAGAATTAATCCAATTTAATGGAAGCACACATTTATAATTCTGTATTAAAACTGCTTAAAAGTATTTATAAAAAAACAATAAATGTAAAATTATAATAATAAACAAAGATTTTTGTATAAAAAAAGTTTTAAATCTGTTACATTTATTTAGAAAATGCTCTATAAGTTTTAAACAGGAATCATTGTGACAATAGAAGTAATAACTTACCTGTTGTGCATTACAATAAGTAATTTATGTGTTGAACTAGCTTTATAAATAGGTAAAACTGTATTTTAGGGTGCCCCCTTGGCAAATATGGTGACTTTTGTTTGGCTATCAATTTTATTGGCTATTTTTGTGGGCACAGAACAATTAATTGCTCTGTTGCAATCAAAATACGATTGGGTTTTGCCCAGATTGACATTCAATCGCGATCACAACTTGGCAAGAACCAAAGGGGCACCCTAAAGTATAGTCTAACTTATAAATAAAAGTATGTAAAAATTATTTGAGTACTTGTAAAATTTAATGGCTGTGTTAGTTTTAGAATTACTCAAAATATTCAGATTTAGGACTACTTGATTCTCATTCTCACTCATCACTATTGAAATGTTGGCAAGTTTATGGAATATAGTTTGTGGCTTTCAATGTGCATTCAAAGTGTTATAACATCTTAAATATAACAAAGTAAAATAACATCTTCATAACTTCTTGTTATTTTAAAAATTCAATATTTTTTGATGATTTTTAATTTAACAATAAATTTTACTATATCATGAGATTCTGCAAATATAAATCTAAAATATTTGTGGTTTTAAACGTTTACATTTGATTGTATTTTTACATGATTCTTATATTTATAGCTACTGCTCTGTTTTTCATAGTTTTTGAATTTTTAATGCTCTTTACATTATTTATATATTATTCATCTATCTATATATTATTTGCACTATCTATATATTATCTACATTATCTATATATTATTTACATTATTATGTGTATCTATCTATATATTTTATTGTAGGCATTAATTTGACTTTTCATAATTTGCTATTTTATTGTGGGAAGTTATTAAAATTAAATAATACTGCAGTTTTTACTCATTATTAGAAATACATATAAAAATATGTAAATAGAAATATGAGCTTCAAATGTCATGAATATTTATTGCAGTTTTAGCATAAAACATAGTTTTTTCATTAAAGATATTTTACCTACATAAAACATTATAATTAAGTATATTTACAAAGTCTACATTTATACAATTCTCACTAGATACCTGCAACTATATACACAATTTAAATATATACTACATGCTTCACTTGCCAAATCGATAAACTAAAATTTTGAACTTCATAAAATGGTACATCTTGATTTTCATGGCAACCAGGATAAATCACCAAATTATGTAAAAAAAAGCAGCCAAAACTGAAGAGCAACCATAAGATTAACTTTTAGTTTACATTTGAACCTCATGAAATAGTAGCATTTTTTAAAATTTAAACTTTGTGAAAAATCTTGACGATTTTTAATTTACCGAGGAGTGAGGAAAATGCTGGTTTGCTTTTCCAGAAAAAAAATTTACTCCTTCGTAATAGAATATGCATAAGTGAACACAAAATGAAACTACATGCGTTTGTAGAGGTGCAATATAAAAGTAATGTATGTAGAGGTGCAATATAAAAAGCTGTCAACAAAAAAAAAGAGCCTTCAATCCAACACTTTGTTTAGTGGTTTCAGAGTACCATTCTTAAAAGCAATATGCTGGATTCTTTTATGTACTGCTAGTCAAAGGAATTAACATATATCAAGTTGTATAAAAAAATGCTAAGCATTTGCCAAAATACTACAATTGACTGGAAATATTATTATATGAAGAGTTTCATTCTCTTGATTTATTTAAAAAATCTAAAGAAAAAATTGGTAGTCTGGAAAAATAGTCAAAATTAATGAGTTCTTGTTCGCTCTAAAAAACAACTCTGGCAGAGTACTTCCATAAATATTCAGTGTGTTACGCTACAAAAGCAGTGAGTGTTTTCTTGTTCAGGTTCCAAATCGAGAAGCAAGCAGACTAATTTTAACGATTGTAGACTAGGTAGTGGAAGAATTGGCAGTTTATTTGTATTGTTGGCATGCTTGAAAAGGCTGGTTACAGCTATTTAACTGTGAATCATACTTTTAATTTTGTTAATTCAATAATGTCTGTTCATACTCAAAATGTGGAAAGATTGTATGGCTCAATTAAGTGGCAAAACAAAAAGCAATGAGGTACATCTCATCACCATCTTGGGTCTTATATTATGGAATACATGTATGGAAAATCGTTTGGAAAAGACATGTCATTTTATTTCATACTGAAAGCAGTCGCTATGATATGGAAGCCACAAATTATGTACGAGTAATTGTAGCTTGGCGATAAACATGTAGTCATTTTATCTCGGTTACTGTGGAAATCAAGATATACCCATAAAAATTTTTAATTAAATATGCTGTTTATATAATTGCAAATATGTTTTGAACAAATTTTATTTATAATAATTCATAAAAATAATATATAATTAATCTAAAAAAGAAAATCTTAAAAATCATATTTTTATAGTATTTTTCTCAACTTCACTTTTTGTTTTGTGGAGTTAATTGATTTGGCAAAAGTAGCATTCGATTTTTTCCATTTTATTGTAAATGTCTACTGAATAAATGACTGCATTTGGGAACTTTAACCAGAATCCGAAAAACAGTAAATTATTAAAATATTAGATATACATGTACTTTATATGTATTTATTGTAAAATGCTTCTTTAAATATTTAAAGCCATTTTTTTAGTTAATTAGCCATTGGGAGAACATTTATATTAATTTTTTTCAAATATTTACAGCATTTATCAGGTGAAATTTTTATTTGTATATGAGATATAACTAAGACGTTTTTGTTGATATTTGAAGTCATATTGATTGTTTTTATCAAAAGAAATCAATGTAAAACTTTCATAGCAAACAATAAAAAATACTTTTCATAATCTCTGAATTTTAAGAGATTTTTTATATTATTGATAAAATTAACAATTTTATATTGATAAGAGAGGAAAAAAGAAGACATTAGGAAATATGTGGAATATAAAAGGTTAATTACTCTTAATTTTTGATATTCATATATGTTAGGTCATACTATAATTGAAGGATTGATTAATTTATTGATTTTTAGAAAATATTTATTATAAATAATATTAGGTTTAAGGTTTTTTCTGTTAATTTCCTTTAATCAGGGTGAGTTGGTGCCAAATTGTTTTTAGTTGGCGTCATGAACATTCACATTTCCAAACAAAAAGGACTGCTATATTTAAAATGATGGAATACAAAATAAATATGAAAAAAATAATGATACCAACATATAAATTTCATTGGGTAATATAAAAACAACTTTTATTTGTTTTTATATTTTCATCTTATTAGCCTTTATTTAAAAATAAATTTTGGAAACCACTTGAAGTTTCAAATCAGATTTCTGCAGTTTGTTCTCGTAATCATTTGCAATCGGTCTTGTGAAACACACAACCATCATATTCAGACATGAATAGTGAAAAGATAGTTTGATTTTAAGAATATGAAATGGTTAATGTATAAGATTGTGAGTTTAATATTCTTTTCACCATAAATAGGATTAAAACTGGATTTCACATAACTTTACACATTAGTAAACTAATGGTGTTTTAAACAATTTTATTCAATATCTGGGTTTCAAATTGAATCATCGTTTTTATAGAATAAATTTTAATAAACAATAAAAGTAATAATAGATTGATGTAAAAAAGAAAATCGTGTACACCAACAAAATGATTGATTTCAATCCCTGAAGTCATTTTATTGACTTCATGCTGTAAAGAAAGCCATTCAAAAACCACAACAAAAAGAAAATTGCTAGAAATTTCTATGATTTACTAATTTTTTATTTGTCTTTTACATTTTACCTAATAATTTCTCACTTTACCTAGGACGTGAATAATTTTACAATATACAAATTTTCGCAATATTTTTACATTGTTTTACAGTTTTGTTTATCTGATATTGTGAGCATCCTTTTTGCACGTTATCTTTTAACTACTTGAAATGGAAAATCAAAATTTTAATTTTATCATGCAATTTTTATAATGGTGATTTTAATGTAAATAAAAATTTTATTTGTTACATGTTTTTAAATAAAAAAATTTATTTAAAATTTTAGATTTTTAATTATGTGAATTTAAAAATTTTAAACATAACTTTTGACAGTTGATGACAAAATTTATGACAGTTGATCACTTCACATTAAATATGGTTTTGCTTAAATTTTTTTTTAAATTAATGTATTAAAAAATTTTTTTTGTTAAAGTTGGTAGCACACTAACTGATTTAATTGCAAACAATCGGAAAGTAATTTTTACTGTGGTAAAAAATTAAGCTAGTGACAAAATATGAAATAGAAGTTACACTAAAACTTTAATCATGTTAATTTTTTATTAGTTTGCATGAAAATAAGTATTTTGATTTCTTTAAATTAAAGTATAATTTTACAGCAAAAGTCATCATTTGCTATCTATGTTTCAATTACTTATTGTGTTTCTTTTTTATCATCTGAATGATTTTTAAGTGACGACTAATTAAAATATTTGTGCAACTAATAATACCTTTTTCATTTTCAGTGTTTGAAAATATGTATCATACTTTCCATTTGTTCAAATTATTCATATTTTCAGAATAAGAAACGCTATATTTTGAATTCATTGTAGTCAAAAGAGACTTTAGGATTTTTAACTTTTCTACCATTAATGAGTTCTTGATGATAAAAAGAAAGAGAGTTATATATATATATATATATATTATTGTTTTGTATTGCTGTTAATTATTTTTAGGATATTAGTTTTTTCATCCATTAAATGTCACTGTGTTATAAACTTTCTAACATAAAAATTTTGTTTTCTTAGAAATTTTAAATGGTTTAAAAATTTTTTAAAGTAAAGCAGATATTTACATTTGATGACCTTGTATAAATTTTTTTTAAGGTCCTCAAAATTTATCCACAGCATTGAATGATTTTAAATTTGATTACATTTTAATTAAATAATGAAATTTAGTGCTTGTGCTAGTAAAATTTATAAATGAGAAAAATATGCAAACCCAATATGGGGAAATTATTTGCATTATAAAATATTTGTGGATATGTAAGCAAAGAATAAGATGCACTCATTTCTACTTATATTTATTAATATAAAAATCATTTTTAAAAGTGAAAACATAAAAGGAAAAAAAACTATAAATTGATTTAATATTTAAATTTTATAAGAGTTTTTTGTAAAAAAAAAAAAAAAAAAAAAAATTCCTTGTATATTTATTTTATAATATATTTCAGTTTTGCCTTAATTTTACTCAAAATAAAAAAAAGTAAATAAATAATTGCATTGGAGTTTGTTTCAGCCTTTTAATTGTATTTGAGTTCTTTTCAGCTATAATTAAAAAAAAATGAGTTGATAATCAATAAATTATACCAAAATTTTATATTAATTTTAAATACTATGCATTATTTTTATTTTGATTTATAATTAAAAAAAAAAAAACTTTCTCCATTGATTTCAATTTTTATCCACTTAAAAGATCTGCTGAATCTTAAAATTTACATACATTGAAAATTTAACAAATCCTGTAAAGTTCATGTGTTTTAAAAGGATATATTTATATGCATATACATGTATAAATATTTTTATGTAATATGAATGTTTTTAAACAAATTGTTTTGAAGAGCAAGACTCTTCTGCTTATGTATAAAATCATAAAGTAAGCACTATATAGATGAATACTGTTTTCTCTTTTCCCAAATATTTGTTTTCATCAGTCATAATTGGAATTACTATCTGTTGAAATCATTAAGGTATAGGAGATTGAATACATTTTTGACTTGTGTATTAGTATATTTTTATTTAAATAAATAATTCAAGTTCATTTTCTTTTTTGAAGAACTTTTCAATTATTTAATATTTTATTTATGGTAGTAATTGTCTCTATTTTACAATAATATTCATGTAATATGTTTTTTTTTTAAAGTTTAATATTGTAATTTTTATGTAATTAAATTGATAAATGTAAGGACTTTTCTTTTATCTGCCAATATTCTTATGTCAAAAAAAGTAAAAAATCAGAAATTCAACAAAATTTTTAGGCTTAATTTGATTAAGCCTAGTATCATATCTCAGAGATTTTGGCGACATATGAGAGGGTCATAAAGTTTTCAGTCTAGTTATTGAATTGTTTTCTGTTGTTTCTTTATATTTTATTTATTCATTTTCTAATTATGTAAAGTTTATTCTTCTATGATTTATATGTTTCTTTCTTTATCATATGTTTATGTGTTCATCATTTTGTAATTATTTTTGTTTTATTTTATACCAATTATTTGGGTCTATCATAAAAACCATAATTTGTGTTTGTAGTTGACAAGCATTTTGTTTCAAGCATCAATATTTGAATTTGGTGTTGGTGACATTTTTGAAAAATGCACAAACACGTTACATATACTAGGATTTTATCAATTCATTACTTTGTTGTGTTTTTGTATAATGAAACAGACCTACATGAGCAGAAATAATTTTTGTTTATTTGCTCATGTAGATTTGTCTTTTCAAGAGAAATTTTTTAATATTGCAAGTAGATAAATCAAAAAAATTTTTCTTTTTTTTCAGATTTCTGTGTTATTATTTTATTTTTATAAAAAGCTCTGAAGTAAAACTCTGAAGCCAAAATTATTAGTCATTAAAATTAATCATTAAAATTTGTGAACTTATCATAAGTATTTTATTTGTTTTACTGTTCTGCAATATTGTTTTGAAATAAATGTAATCAATTAAATTTTATATCTTTACTTGTTTCTATTTAACTAAATATTTAAAATATCTTTTAATTTTTAATTTCCCTTTTTAAAATTAGGGTTTTGAAATATATTGTTTCCTGGGTATTGATTTCCATAAAACAGATTATTTTAGACTATATTTTTTGTACTTCATAAACCATAAATATGTTTTCTATGTACAGATGCTGAGTATAGAAGATCCTTCTCACCTCAGCTTGGAAATGCATTTGATTTAACTCCATCTTTGGTGCAGTTGAATGAAAACTTGGAAATAAATCCATTTGTGAAGCAAAGTCAACTGGAAATTTTTGTGTGCAAATTTTGTAAAAAAACATTTAAAAAGAAAACATATTTAATTAATCATATTCGTACTCATACTGGTGATAAACCATATCAATGTGACTTCTGCCCTAAAGCATTTGCATCTCAACCAAATCTAACTAGACATCTTTGTACTCACACTGGTGAACGACCTTATTCATGTGAAGCCTGTAATCGAGGATTTATCAGACGTGATCAGTTAGTCTACCATGTTTGTAGTGCTAGACAATAACAGATGTACAATTACTTATATTAATGTTATTATTATTAATGTTTTTGTTTAATTACTCACAAAATAAAATACTTTATTGTAAATATTTCAATTTTTGATTTCTTTATTTTTTAAAATTAATGCTTTACATTTTGAGTTTTTAAAAATTTATCAGTTTATTTATTGTTTTTCAATATGCATATTTTCGGATGCAAGGCATGCATTTAATAATATCCAGCATATTTGCTTCTCATCTTTAGTCTTTCTTAATATTTATAAATTTTTTGAATATTTGTATATTTAAGTGTCATTTCAGATAAAAATATAATACAATGTGTGTTTAGGTATAATAATAATATATGCTGAAGTATTTATTTTATGAATTTATACATAAATTGTAAAATAATTAACAAAATTTATACAAAAATATTGATTGCATAAATCCTTATCAATATAAATGTATTTTATTTTGGTGTTATAAAATATGTTGCAGGAAATTGCATCACATAAAATATGAAAAACTTATTTCAGAGAAAGATTTTTACAGTAAAAATTCAAGTTTAACATATCTTATTAAAGTAAAATATTTATCTGTTAATAAATTGTTATAAAGTATTTATTAAATCAATTACAGTTTAAAAGACTAAAACTCTTTTAAGTGTATTTTAATGTGTAGCTAAAATTTGAAGGCAAAAAATATTAATTTGCTTTGCAACAGTTAATAAACTTAGTGAATAGTAATGCTAGAAAGGAATGTTTTAGCATTACTATTTATGTCAATTAATTTTGTAAGAATTCTAATAATTGTTGTTGGAAATAATATTATTAATGTGATTTTAAATTATTCAGAAGAGTTTAAGTTTTATATATATTTATTTATAATTTTCTTTTAATTTCTTCTTAAAATTGATATCTAAGGAATTATCAAAACTGGTCAATGAAATAAGCAAACTGAATTAATGAATATGTTTTTGTAATATTATTTAGTCTCTAATATGCAATATTTAAAATTATACAATTTAGTATCTAATATGCAATATTTAAAATTATAAATTTCTTAATTTTTTGATTTAAAATATTATTTAAGTATTAGTGTATTTTATTTTATTTTTTTTAAACTTGACAGAAAAATATTTAATATTAATGTTTTCCATTTTTGGTTTCCTTTTATTGCTAGTGTTTTTTGAATATCTTAAGGTAATTTTAATTACTGATATTAAAAAATTATGGATTTTCCCATCACACACAGTATTTGAAATTAAAAAAAATAAACTTGAAAATTATTTAATTGGTGTTGTTAATTTTAATCAAGCTGAAAGAACTCAATTAAATTCAAGCTAGAGTAATTAGTAGTGTTGAAATTGTTTGGATTTTAATAAATAATGGATAGAACAAATTATTATGAATAATTTAATTATTAAGTAAGTAAATAAGAATTAGAGACAAGTTTTAACCCTTAAATGCTTGATTTTTCAAGTTGAATTAAAAAGTATTAGCCAGATGAAAGGAAGAGTAAATAAAACTCACATTACATATTTTATGTACTTATTTCAAAATATCAAAATGGATATTCTCTAAAATAACATTTTCTTCAATCAAAACAGGCCTTTGTTAAAAATAATTATAATAATTAAATTATTCTTTATCTCAAAAGTATTTTTATTTTTCAAAAAAATTATATAGGACAAAAATTTATTTTGTTGAACTATTTTTAAAAATATGTCACTCATTTAAAATTGCAGGAAAACAAAATGTCATGTTATTCAAACAATTTTTGCACCCATTTATTTTTGTAATTTTGTTCAAAAGAACATTATGCAATTATAACATAGTGTAGCAAATATTTAAACACCAATTACAAGAGTAAAAATAGATATAAAAGTTCAGTGTCCAAGTTGGAAATTAGAACATTTAATGATTAAATGTATGCATTGAAATAAAAGTATTTCAAATATTGAAAAACTTAAGTGTTAATATCTTTGAAATGCATTTACTAAAATAATTTATATTTAATTATATCTGAATAAAAAGTTACTTTTTGTAGTTATAACTAAACTTGTATTGAAATTCTATAACTTTAGTTGAAGAAATATATACATATTCCTTCAAATGCATTAAAATGTGAAGGGAGTAATTTCATTGGGTTTTAATCTATTATGGATTAGTAATATTAGTTAATATTGATGTCTTGTTATTTGAAAAGTATATTTGTGTTTAGAATGGTTCTTGATTAATAATAAAATTAATGTTGATTAAATAATAGAAAATGCTCCTTACAGAATGAAGAAATTCCATAAGAAACACAATATTATATATTATAAATTAAAATTATTTGAATCAACAAAATTGTATAGTTCTGAAAAAAATATATATAACTTAACAAGATAGCTAATCTTTTGTTCCAAATTATGGATATTTCTAAGATTAACTGCTAGCTAACATAAATAATACATTTCTTGCTGGGAAAATTTAAATGTATTGTAGGAAATATCATGATTTGAATTGAAAATATTTAATAATTGGTTGTCTTTATTTGTTTTGTTCCTAATAAATTTTGCAATCATGATTTTACCAATATGTATTGAAAAATAAAATTTAAAATTAAAACCAAAAAAAATTAAGGATTTTATATTTTGAATTAGATGCTCATAAAGTATAATCTGTTTATTTTAATATTTATTTAAGACAATGTTAAAAAAAGAAATATTTTTAAAAAATTATTGTAATTTTGAACAAAAAAGTCCCATTATCATAAAATACTTATACTTTGCAATATCATTTTAATTAAATACTTGTATTATGCTATTTAACTTGCCATGTAATTCAATTAGTATAAAATATTTGTTATAATGCTTATATTATCCTCAAAATAAAAATTTGAAATTATATTAAAATAATTGAAAGTAGTTTCTTTACAATTATTATCCAAAGAATATATGTTTTCTTTGTTTTAAATTGTAATTTGTTATCCTTTTTTTTAATGGTTCATGATGATGGGCAAATTGTGTTGAAAAAAAAAGATCCATAACATGTTATAGAATAAAAATAATAGTCTTGTAATTAATATGAGAACTTAGTAAATAACATAAATCACTGTCTAACAAATCTTAATTTTTTGTGATTTTTTTATCTGCATAGTATTGAAAAGTATTATACTTCTCAATCAGAATTATCTCAATAAATTTAAATTATCTATACAAAATGTTAAACAGCATTTCCATTTGATTTCTTAAAATCATTTTTCATTTAAATTAATTTTGAAAATCATTGGTTATGCTAGCTATTTTCTATTTCTTTAAATTTTTTTATTTTATTATTTATTTCAACCTTTTTTCCATGCAATTTTTTTGTTCAGATTGCATATAAACTGAAAAACTCTGTGCTAATATTTTGAAAAGTATTATATTATTTTGAAATAAAGTGCTTTGAAATTTTTAATATCTATTTTCCTTCACAATATTTCAATCAAATTTTTATTGCTTCACAATAAAAAATAATTTCTCTTAATTTAACTTAGAGGTAATAGAAATTCTTTATTATTTATTAAATATTATTAATTTTTCAATTCGTATTAATTTTAACTATCAATTGATTATGTGGATTATTTTTTCTTAGAGAACAGCATTAATTTGTAGCAAAAGAGTGGAATAAAAATTAAGTTTATTTTTTATGTACTATTGAAATATTTTAATGGGTTTGTGGTTTTTAAATGCATATTTTTCTATCTTTTGACATCATATTAACAATGAAAATATTATAAAGTTATTTTTAGTTAAATTTCTGATTATAATTTATTGAGATAAATTATATATTTTATGTATGTAGCTTTTTTTATTCATAGATTTCAACCAGCTGATGCCTGAATTTAGGAAATTGCATTCATCTAGTAATGTCAACAATCAACAACATTTATCAACAATTCAACCACACTTAACAAAGAAGCTAAATACATATACTTGTGAATATTGTGGGAGAGCTTTCATGTACAAGAGTCATTTCAAAACTCATCGCTATGTGCATACTGGTGAAAAACCTTACTCTTGTAATATTTGTGGTAAAAAATTTAATAGAAGAGGAAATTTAAATGTTCATCATCGTCTTCATGTCTTTAAAAGTAGTTAAATAGGTATTCTCTTCTTTAATAGCTCTCATAATAAATCAATTGTATATCTCACATTTATGATTACATAGCAGCCTTAACAAAAAAAAAAAATAAATAAATAAATAAAAATAATTAATAAAATTAGGAATATTGTTTAAATATTAAAGGTTGCTTAAATAATATAAAATAAAATATTGTTCTTTTAGTATGCATTAAAAGTCCATTACAGAGCAAAAAAATTTAAAACATTAAATATCTGCACTATAAGTTTATCATTGTGCAACTAAGTTAATGTGCTCCTGTATATAATAAATGAGGTCATGTCAGTCTTTTAATCTGACTTCTGTTGTAATTATAAAGAATTATATTACAGATTTTATATATTTAACTTTTACATTTGTATTTTCACAGATTGTGGAATTTTCCCAATGAGAACTATTTCATATGTAAATTAAATAAATTATCAAAAATCTATACTATATTAAATTAGGTTACTATTGTGAACATTCTTCCTAACCATTGATTGGAAAGAAATATATTTTGTTTCCCAAAAAAAGTATTTGCTATCTTAAGTGAAAGGCTAAAAACACAATGATAAATGATTTACAGAAGAGGGTTAAAGAAACGTTAAAATTTCAAAAATAAGGAGTTTAATATTTTTAAGATTTTTATGAATTGTTTAAAAGATATGTAGAGTGCTCATTTTTTTATTAATCATTATTAAATTGGTTTTTTATTATTTCCTTTAAATTCCTTATGCTTCAATAAGAACATTTATTGGTTGATTCACTAATATTCTCACTTTTCTTGAAAACAATTTTGTAAGTATTTTTGGGGCTATAAAAAATGTATTGAATGAAATTTCATTGTTTTAAATAATCCTTTTTTAATTTGTGAAGTAATTAAAATTTTGGTATATTAAAATATCAATCAAACTTTTTTCAACCAACTTGTATACATAAATTTTGTTAGAAGTACTTTTTTTTATAATTTCACAACTCTTATACCTGTTCTTTAAATGTATATTAATGCTTAGAATTTTTTAACCTCTCAAAGGATAAAAAGATTTCAAAATAATAATTCAATAAAAATTAGAGAACTATTTCCTTTACCAAAAGCCAATCTGGTAAAATTGTATCAAATTGAATTTTTTTAAATTTGTTTTGTTAATTATTTTTCATTGATGTTATTCTTTAAGTTTTTCTTAATATTGTTAATATTAGTTTAATAAATAAAATTATTGTATAAGTTGTCTTTTTATTTAATGATTTTTTTAAAACCTGTCATATTATATTCATTTTTCCACTTTTCGTGCAGCTGTATTACTTGCCTTAAATTACTTATTGAGTGATCTTAAAACTTATCACTCAGAACAATTTAACACATTGATGATAAAAGTACTTTTGGTTAATTACTTCATTTGGTATTCCTATATTTAACAACTTATTTCTGTGTATGAGGCATTTATGAATACTTGTCAAAAATAAAAGAAATGTATAATCATAATTATAAATTGTGTCGCAAAAATTTTGAAATTGAATCTTGATTAATGTCCCTTATTTTGTTTATCCAGAATATATTTAGTAAAATTTTTGTACTATTATTTAATGAGAAAAGATTTGATAAACCTAGGCAATTTTTGCAATAAATAATTTTTAAATTTTTTCTTTTATAATTGAATATTTATTCAAGAGAACATTTCACTCTTTAAATAACTTCTTATTATGAATAAGTGTGCATTATTTTCATTGGTTTTGTTACAAAATTTGAAGATAAAAAAAAATGTTTCTGATTTTTCTATACTTTTTCACAATTTTAATATTTATTATTTATAGTTGTTATTTTACTTGAATAAAATTATGAATTTAAATGACAATAGCACTTACATACTTTTAAATATAAGAATGATTTCGTTTACAAATTATTATCATACACAATTATAACTATGTAACAGCGTATACACTTCTTAATTATAAATTTAAGAAGTGCCTGTGCTGTCCAAATTAAGTTTGAAATTTCTCATTGGATGTAATTATTTATATTTTTTTCTATGCTTAAATTTATGTTTATCTTTTGAATTGTTTTAAGTTTAGGATTTGTGCTATCTTTTTGCTTTAAGTATGTATTTTAAATATTATGTATTATTTTAGTAAATTTTCATTTGCCTCTTATATTTTATCATTAGTTTTTAAAAGTTATTTTTAATTTCATATTTCTTTTAGCTTTTTTCTTGATAAGATTATTTATAATTGAGACTTTAAATGTTGCCTGTTTATATATTAAGATTATATTGGTAGAAAATTTACATTTTTGGTTTAACCTTGTTTAATATTTATTGCCTATAATATCATTATATCATTTATATTACTGATTGTTATAATACAAATATTGTATGGCATGTAATGTTATTGGTGACATGTTATGTTTAACAAGCTTTATGTGTATACCATACATCATGTTTAATGTAAAAATTGAATGATAATGTGTTATGTGTGTGATTTGTATTATATAATTATTTTTCAAAATATTTGAATATCAATATGTGTGTATACAATAAGGTATTTTTAGCTCAGTTTCTCAGGTATTTCGCTAATGATCCAAAAAAATTTATGATTTGATATGACTTGATGAAATTACAATGGAATGCAATTTTCTTTTTGCAAAGTTTTGAAACTAATATTTCGCTATTTAGTTGTGATGACTTATTACATTTTCAATTATAATGTGTGCTAATTTATTAGCATATTTAGTTCTTGTGCCTTGAGAATAATTTAACTCTCACATTGTTTCCCTATTGATTTATTTATCTTCTGTCTTCCTATTAGTCTAATATTAAAAAAATAATTATGACTCATCTAGCAAGTATAAAATTTGCATCATTTTTTGTGAATAACATTCATATCAAATGTCAATTATATTGGGGTATTTCGCAGGACATTTGGTTACCTTAGCATAAGTAGTATGAAATTTTTATGCTTTTAGATATTATTTTAGATAATTTTATGCATCATTTGTACATTCTTTATTTAATTATTGCAGCTTCCAAAAATTTGAAGAATTAGAATTAGTGCATTATATTCAATATTTTATCAAACCTGGTTGTGTCTTTAAATCATGCATCTTTAATATGTAATTTGTGTTTCTCAAATTCATAAAAAATGACAATAAATAAAAACATTATAACTTCATTTGAACAAATATTTATTGCATAATGTAACAAAGATTTGTCTTGTTTATAACATTTATCCTTTTATAATTTTCTGTTGTGGAAGGAGTGTTTAAGTATTTCAAAAAGGAAATTAATATCAAACCTATAACTCCCGTAAATCCTAATCTCCATTCACAAAGTTTTTAATTCTAATTGTTATATTGTATTAGAAAAAAATTGTTTTGTGAAGAAAATTAGTAGACCAAAAATGACTTCAACTTCATACTGTCTTTTGTTATTAGAAAAGGTGTTTTTATCAAATTACCTTGTAAGCTCTGTTTTTATACAACTTATTAGGTGATATTTTTCCTGTAAAAAGTGTCTTATTCATTGTTAATTTTAATGTTGACATTATGCTATTCTATCATTATAATGTTACAAATAAATATTTTAAGGAATTCAGAACCAATATTTTTACAAATTCATAAAATTTCAGTTACTTGCATGATGTTTTTTTAGTATTTTTTCTTTTTATTCTTATTTTTCTATGTTCACAATGAATTTTATTTTTATGCAATATTGTTTTAGAAAAATAGCAAGTATTTTTTTTTTAAGATTTAAACAACATTTTCTGTGAAATTGATGTAGTGTTAATGGCATTCTATGCAGTAAAAACTATCTGATTTGGATATCAATCTTAATTAATTTTAGTATTTTGCTTGTATATGTAATAATTTTTCATTAACTTGTTAAAAAAATGTATTCCAAAAAATTTGTAACTTATATTAAATGTTTTATTTTTAAAAAAAATTGGAAAAAAAAGAGTAAGACTTTTTAATTCTTAAATATTGAAAAGTTAATATCAAGTATATATTTATTTAATAAATTAGAAGTTTAATAGCTTACTTTTTCTGATTTGTTTATATTTTTTTGGCATTGGTCTATATTTTTTATTGTAATTATATAGTTGTTCTTTATTGTTTTAATGATTGATATTTTTATAATCAATATAGTATTTGTAGGTGGTCAGATTTCTATTTAATGTAATTTTGATTTAGAATTATTTAACAATTTTTGTTATTTTATTTCTTCTTTATATGCTTCTTTAAAATATTTGAAAAACAAATTTTACTTAAAAAGTGTGTGAAATATTTTAATGATATTAGTAAATATAAATTCAAATTCTATTTTTTAATTTATTTTATTTTTTGTTAAAATTATTTTAATTTTCATACTAAATTATTTTACTGCAGTCTGAGAGAAAAAACTTTCTTATATTTTGATTTAAGTAAAATGAAGCTTTAAATTTACCAAAAATAGTTTTGAAATTTATTTCTGTTACTTCAAAAGATCAAACATGTCAGAGTTTTTGAATCTATTAGTAGTCAGCTCCAGAAGGTTGTTGACCACCAAAAAATTGCTTATTTCTATGTGTGTTAAAATATTTGTGTATGAATTGTAAAGTAAAAAATGTACCAAAAATTATTTTAAAGCATGTTATTGTTGCAAATATGATTTAACTTTCATACTATTGCTTAGAGTTTGTTTCAAAGTGGAACTTCTTGTCTCACAATATTTATAACATATTTCTTTCAGTTTCACTTAAAGAATTGAATCAGCAATATAACCAATATAAAGAATTCATGAATCTGAAAAACCTTCAAACATTCAAGTGACAGAATATTTGCTTTAAATTATATCTTTATTTGATATACAAAATTTAACTTATTCTAAATAATATATTATATGATCACATATTCTAATAGTTTTTGAATATTTTATTTTTTTAAGAAAAATGGTTTTCATATTTGTGAAAATTATTAAATTTAAATTTTTATATGTGATTATTTGTTAAATGTGTGATTATTAATGTGTTTATAGTATTATCATGTTTTGTAAAATATATAATTAAAAAATTGTTAATCTATCATTTAAAGCATCTTAATTGTTGTATGATTTTTGTTATCATTTTATTTATTTTTTAATAGAATTGTGACTTATTTTCAAAAATACACTGTTGATATTTTATGCTTATTTTATTTTCAGATATTCTCAAAAGTCATGTAATCAGAAAATCAGGTCTTTTCCTTCAAAATGAAAAAAGTCACCCTTGTACATATTGTGGCAAAATATTTCTTTATAGAAGTCAATTAAGAATTCATTTAGTTATACACACTGGAGAAAAGCCCTACAGCTGCAGAATTTGTGGTAAAAAATTCAACCAAAGAAGTAACTTAAATTCTCATTTGCGTATACACCATACAAACTGATTCAGTAATGATAGTTAAATTGTTTTTCTTCAACATAATAGCAAAATGTTGTGTCTTAACTAAAGTATGCTGCAGAAATTATTCAATTTTGTACATGAAATGTGTATGCTAAATTATCATTAATTATAAAATTAAAATTGCAAAATGTCTTGAAATTTTTTTACAATTTCATAGTATCAAGCACAGGTGAAGGAAAAGTGTAAAAAACTCTAGAAAAGCCATTAACATATATTTCCATGTTTGTCAATGGCTACCACAAAATCATGTCTGAAATTTAATTTTTCTGTAAAAATACATGTGTTTCAATATCAAGCATTTCAATATTCTTGGTAACTCATTTTGTTGCTCATCCAATGATTTGAGAATTCTCCTCTAGTATTTATATTGTTATGTTTTTGTTAAAATTGACTAATAACATATAAGAAGACTAGCCTTGGCATGCATAAATTGTAATCTATAAATTCAATATGGCAACTGATATCTTGTTCAGAATTTGATTACTGATCAAAATCATATTTATGCAAAATTTAGCTCTAAAAATTCTTACTGAATTTTCATTTATCATTTGTATTCTTTGATAATAAATATGCTTTTTTCAGCCTGTTTTTATATTTTATATATGTGTATATAAATTTTTATATTGAAAAAAGTTGGGATGTATAGAATGCATCATAAATTTTTATTGCATTTCACGTACTTTTTATAGACTTATGCCAATTTAAATTTGGAATTATAAGTTATTTATTAAAAAAGAAACTCAAATGAAAAGTTTTTCAATTTTTTTGCATAATATTGAATTATAGTCAGGGAAACAGAAGTTTGTGATTCCTGCTGCTTGTTTTGTATTAGATGAAAAAAAAAAAAGAAAACGTTTTTAAATATAGATTATCAGCTTTTTCAAAGCACCACATAAATTGCAAGCTTATAGTATATTTTATAAAAAAATCTATTTAATGGCTTAATATTCAGAGAAATTAATCAGCAATATTTTGCTTGCATTATTCACAATTAATTATTTAAACTTTATATGTATTTGGTTTAGTGTTTTTTTAAATTTTCATTATTAAACTTGTGTTAAAAATGGGAAAATATTTTAGTACTTTCTTAATTTTATTTGTACTGATTAAACATCATTTTTTATTGTAGTATACTTTAAATTAATTTTATAAAATATATCTAAATAGCTATTCTGTTGATGTATAATTGAAATAAAAAGTACATGATATTAAGTAGTCTAAAAATTATTCAAAATGTTGGGGGGGGGGCAGAGAGAAAAAAACTAAATTTTAACGTTATTACTAACAAAATCTTCTTGTTCACTGTTATTTTAAATAACACTCAGATGAAATGTATTTTTACTCATTATTTTGTTATATACAATCATGATATTGTGGTTGATGGAAGTTATTTTCATCCGATACAAAAAATTTGGTTGATATAATATTTTCTGTAATTATTATCTTGACAATTTTAAAAGCAAATAAGTAAATAGAAATTAAAATACCACTTAAATAAGAAAGTTTAAAAAAATGTAGTAATTTTCAAAATATATTTAAAAATATTTTTACATACAGAATGTTAAATCTGTTCAGCATTCTAACTGTAATTAAATTGCGTTTTGAAATTGATGCAGCAAATTCTCTTGATAAGCCAATTAACTTTCTCAGATAACTAAACAATTTTTTATTGTTTAATGAGAAATTATTCTGACTCCCCTTCTTATAGCTTTTTGTCCTTTAATCGTCTAATTCCATATCCTTTAAAAAAAAGCATTCAAAATTTTTTAAATGATTATTTTAAACAATTTCAAAATCTCTGACATTATTTTACATTTGATAATTCTTCAAATACTTAATATTGATATAATTTCTCCTTTCACATTATATTTTTATGTAAATTTTCTCTTCATGGTTGAATTTTATCATGTTTCAAACAATTTTAATTCATTTAGTTGCTTAAAGATTACTCAATTAATTTGATATCAAAAAGTTATTTTCCTGATAAACAAATCTCAGAAATTATGTTATTTTACATTATTTTGTAGGTATATTTTATTATTATTTTAGAATACAGTTTCATTTGATAGTTCTACCAGTTTTGCATGTCAACACCTATTTAAAGTAGTATTTTGAATAATTATTTTATAATATATTTCCTCATCAGTGATAACTACATAAAGCTGTAAGATCAGTATGTAAATTTATGAATGTGACTATCCTTTCTCATCAGTGGTAACTACGTAAAGCTGTGAGATAAGTATGTAAATTTATGAAATGTGAAACATTTTATAAGAATATATACTTAGTAGTAAAGTGAAGTGTGCAATTAATTGTTCACAGGGTAAAAAGTTTTCTTTTTCTTCTTTGTATATCAACTTCAAGTAACCAATGGTTAAAGATCTCAAATTTCAATACTGTATGTACATTGTAAATCTCAACCTTTGCTTTGATTTTCTTCCATTTTTGCATTTCTGATTGCTATAGTTTTGTCTAGCAGGAATTTATAAAATAACTCAGTTTAATTTGCATTATATACATTGTCAGTTGAATGCATTTAGTATATAATTTTTTCATTTGTATACTTTTATCTTTTTATTTCTGGGTCTTATTATAGACATCATATCTTATCTTCCTGTGTTGTACACTTTAAGAAAATAATGTATATAGCCAACAATTTTCTTTTTGTTTCTTCCTGTTCTCTTTCTGAAGTTTGATCAGAATTTTTCATTTTCAACTTGACTGTTTTAACACACTATTTCTTGCTTACAATTTTCTTTGCAGACATCTCTGAAAGTTGTTGAATGGTGCACATTTATCATTTTGGTTTTACCAAATATAGGTAAAAGGAATAAATTTTCACCATTTTAGTTTATTTTTTTATAATGGAGGTCATCTTAGTTTTTATTCAACTGATTTCTTTGCAGACATCTCTGAAAGATGTTGAATGGTGCACATTTATCATTTTGGTTTTACCAAATATAGGTAAAAGGAATATAGTTTCACCATTTTAGTTTATTTTTTATAATGGAGGGCATCTTAGTTTTTATTCAACTGCTATAATTTTTTCCATTGATATTTAAATCAGTTGTGTTATTTACATTCATGGGGTCCTGGTGAAAATTCTTTTTGTGTAATTCTCAAATCATTTATAATGCTGTGGCATCAAATTTGCCTAATTTATAGCATTATGATATTCAATCTTTAAATTTTTTCTTACAATGTCATTTTAGTAAATGAAAATAACCCTGTATTTGAATTTGAAAATTGTAATGATATATTAAAAATTACTAAATTGTTTATGTGTGTAGTGTTTAAGGTGAGAAGAAAGAACAAAAATATAACAAACATTGTTAGAGAACAAATAAATTAAATGTGACCATAAAGTAATTCATGTATATTGTTAAGTTATATGCATATATATCACAAAAATGTAAAATTTTGAAATGAAGAGAAAATTTTGCTTTTATATATGGTTATTAAACTATTAAATATAATTCCCAAATTATTACTAATTTTCTTTATTATTGACAAATACTGTTAGTATTTCAATTCAATGAGAATTTTCTTTACTTTGATCACAAAATATATATATCTTTAAAACTGATTTTATATTTTTTTTGTGAAACGGTTTGATTTAGTTTCTGGTCAGGTTTTAATTTATTTGAAACAAACAATTATAACTGTATACTTAATCAAAGAGAAAAAGTATACTGTATATCTATTATGTTCTATAGTATATAATTATATAGAACATTTTTATTTCCTTGGTTTACCATGATTTTCTTTACTAATTTTTAATATTTAATAAGAACAATTTTATCTCAATATTTTATTCAATAATTTTTATATTTTATGAATTGCATTATTAATTTACTGAATTTTCTTACAGTAAAAATATAGATCAATTAATTGTCTTAAAAATTTCTAAATAGAAATATCATTCATATAGAAAGTTGTGTTTCTTTTCACCAATATAATGAGTCAAATAGAATGAGTCATTGAAAAATAAATATTTAAATATTGTTTAATTATAATATTAATTTTAGTAATTAGGAGGTGATACATAATTTTTTCCTCTTTTGAGGAATTGCTAAGGGGTATGTATTTGAATTTTTCTCTGCACAAGTTTTAGATGCATTCTGAGTGTTTGAATTAAAATTTTTATTATATGATTTTGTTAATATAATATAATTGATTCTAAAATTTCACTTTGTTTTGAACTATATTTGTTTAATAATAGGTTCTGTTAATATCTTAAATTTTTCTTGAATTATTTTATTTGTTAAAACAATGAAATTTAATTATGTCTCAAATATTTAGTCAAATAAAAGCTGTTTTTGTATTAGCATCTTTATTTTTAATAAATACTTACAAACATTAATAGATGTATAACATTATCATATGTCCATAGATAAATTATGAGTAAAATTTCAAGTTTGAACAGTTTTTTGATTTTTTATTGATATATTCTCTCTTAATATTAAAATTTTGTTTTAATTATTATTCTGATAAATGTGACTAATACAAAATAATTGGCATTAGAATCAGTTTAGGTATAATGTCCCATAAATTTATTTCCAGCTTAATTTTTTTGTGTCTGTATGAAGAATATTTAGCATTTATTGTATAATTTGTGTTAGAGGTCTTTTAATTTAAACTAGTTAAGTTTAAGTTAAAATCTATTTACTAATTAGAAATTTTAAAATTTTTGAAAAATAATACAATTAGAAAGCAAAACACTAACATGTCTAAAACTAAAAATAAAATTTGAATATCTTATAGTTCTAATAGAATTTGAATATCTGTAATTAGATTTATTTCTAAAATTCAAGTGTTACCAATATTATATTTTCGATAATTGTCTAAAATGCTAATCTCGAGATCTTATTATTCAAATTATTAAATGAGTTGTTAAAGATTTTCCTTCAGTTGTTAGTTTGTGGATTATAAGACGCTAAAGATGCTCTGCTTTGGACTAGAGCTTCCCTCTGATAGTTAGATTGGCATTTTAACTTGCATTTTTATTAATTAACCCTTGTGTATTAAGAATGATAGAATAGCTGAAGAGATTAGTATATAAGTATTCTGCTTACCCAATTTTGTTAAAAAATATAAACTAAATAATAAAAAATAAGTTTATATATATATATATATAAATATTTGGCAAATATGCTTTTTTTTTTTTTTTTTTTTTTTTTTTTTTTTTTTAAGTGAAAAATTATTTATTAAAATTTATTTTCTTATTCATAATATAATGTAGTGTAATTGAAATATATTCTTAGATTAATATTAGATTTCAAATGCTTACAATGCATGTCAAGCAAATTCTCTAAAAATATTTGTTAGTTATTCTTCAACAAAAATTGTTTCCATCTGGTAACATAGCGTGAAATATTTGTTCATTTTAATTCTGTAAATATTTTTAATAATCAGAACAAAAAACTTTGATTACTTAGTTATTAGTAATACATTTAATTTATATTTCTGAGTAAGTTTTATATTTAGATATATAAAATATGTATTAAAAAGTTTTTAAATATATATTTATATTTTTGCAAAGTAATCATGTGTGCATGAAAATGATTATTGAAAAAGATATGTTAGAACTACGAAATCTATTTAAAGCTATTTTTTAAATTTAAAACACTGCAGGGAAATTTTTTTTTATCAAAATATTTTTGGAAATACTTAATTTATCATCTTTCTCTGAAATTATTTCCAGTTTGCTGTGATCCAGTGAAAGTCATTTTTGTTATTAAGCTGAATTACAAGAGCAGATTTTGAATTCAAAACTGTATTTTGCCTGTATTGAAATCTTAATATTTAAAATTTATTTTATATGAAGAAAAATAGTTGCTATTTAACTACATTTTATTACATTTAATTTTTTATTTGTTCTGAATTTTTGCTTATCAGAATAGAGAATGAATGAACTTCTGAGAAGATGGAATTTTTTATGTATTACAAATTTTTGTTTATCAATAATATCTCATTATAACATGACTCATTATTTGAGAAATTTAAGCATGCAATACATTTCTATTAATTAATTTATAATTTTTTTTATTACATTTCCAGTGCATGCTCAACAAATCAGGATTCCTTCATCTAGTGAACAGCATCATGTAAATAATTCTTCTCTCATTCAAAACCAAAATTCTTTAAGGTTTACAGAAGACACCCCAAAAAGGGGCAAGAAGCAGAAAATTTCAGATCCAGAATGTGCAGCTAATTCAAATTTATATGAATGTCATGTGTGCAAAAAGAAATTCTTATTTGAAAGTTTATTGAAGAGACATTTTTTTATTCACACTGGGGAACGTCCTTTCAAGTGTGATTTTTGTCAAAAGGGATTTTCACAGAAAGCAAATTTAAAAAGTCATATGATATGCCACCTCAAAAATAAACTAGTGTAATCATTATTATTAATTTCCTTTGTATTTATGAGTTTATATTGTACTGAAAGTATTTGTATGCATTTTTTCATTAAGTGGTAGTAATTCTTATATTATTATAATTTTTGTTGTTAATTATTAATATTTATATCAAGAATTAAGGCAACTCTTAAATTCAAGAAAACTTCTCTTTATTTGTTCTCATATAAGGTTTTGAGTAGAAAACTGTATTGTTATTTTTATATTAATTAAGAATTCTTATTTACTTTTCTTTTTAATGATTTTTCTTTACTTTCTTCTTTTAATGATTTTAAAAATATTAAGTGTTACAAAAATATCCAAATGAAGAATGCTTATATCATTCACTGATATATTATTAAATAACTTAAATAATGTTTCTTTTGTGAAAATCCTTTCTATTTGTATTTTATAAAAATTTATATTTTATAAAAATTTATATTTCATTCATTCACATATCTATTGTGTACTTCTATTAATTTTCTTTTTCTTTTGTTCTTGATATTGAATATTGGTTTTCACTATTTTGTTCAATAATATTATAATGCATATTGTTTTTATTAAAATAAAACATAATAAAATGTGGGAAATATTGTCTGATATTTTTGAAGTTTCAGTTAAAAAATAATTACTTATGTCATTGAATGATAAACTATTAAATGTGATTCAATTATATTATTAAATATAGTACAAAATATCATTAATCATTGGTATTTCTTAGATTTTTTCATAGCCTTTATACTTTAAACATTTAAAAAAATTTCTACTTAAATTTCATTCAGTCATCTATTGTATATTCTAATTTAATATCTTTTTTTTTTTTTAAATCAAGAATTGGTTCTTACTATTTTGTTCAATAATATTACAATACATATTATTGATGCTTTTAATTAAATTTAAAATAAGGCATGTGTAATATATGTGAAATAATTATCAGATATCTGTGAGGTTTCAGTTGGAAAATAATTATCATACAGACTAAGTTAATTGTTGATATTGTTTTAGTATTTTTCCATAAACATTTATCATTGTTAAAATTCAATAATTATTTGTTTCTGTGTATTTTAGTTGTTTTAATATTTCAGATGAAATGTGGTTTGCTGTTTCCACATCTAATGTGTGCCAAGATGCTGGTGAATCCTGCCTGAGCCAAAATACTAATTCTTTTGAAATTAGCATGCTTGTTAAGGAAATTCCTCCAAAATTATGTTTCTTTAAACCATAGCTTTTCAAAATGCTTTGAATGTCCAGTTTTCTAGAAGAAATTTGTTGCAAAATGTTTTCTGAAAAGGCATTCATTAATTCATATGGGAGAACGTCCTTTTAAATGTTAGCTACGCTTAAAAAGTTTTAAACAAAAATATTATCTGTGAAACGTCATATGAATTCATGTCATATACAAATTGAACAAGGAATATTAATTTTTGAATCAATAAAGTACATTCATTGTTTTGTTTTTGTATTCAGTAAATGAATGTTAAATATTTTTAGTTAATTGATTTTTAATAAAATAGTTTTCTTATTTTGTATTTAAAAAATGAAATTTAGTTGAAAAAAGTTTTCTTCATGAAGCAAATTTAAAAGAGTAACAGTATATAATTTACTTGTTTTTGTCAATTGTAAGTAATATAATATTATATAAAACTTCAATAATTAATAATTATAAAAAATCCAAAGTTTTTAATGTAAGCTCCAATTATTAAAATATTGAAATTTGGTAACTGTTTTAAACATATTAATTTTGATATGAAATTATTAAAATGTTTATAAAACATAGGTAGTATAAAACTTTAATGTTACTAAAGATTCTTATTATCTAGTTATTCTGAAAACCAATTGTTTCTTTTTGGCTACCAGTGTTAATATTTACTAACTGCATTTTCCTGTTTATAATTGGCACATTATATGTGTTAAAAAGTTTCAAATTTCATTGTGCATGTTATACACCACCATGAATATTCTAATAAAAAAAATTCTCCTGTAGAAAAGTTTACAATAAAGTTTTAAAAGATATGCCATTTGTTTCATAAAATGAATAACAGATGGTGCTATGACTCGGCTAATTTACTTGAGCTATGATCAGCTTTCTCAAATTACTTTCAAGAGTGAATTTAGTTCTTTAGAAAGAAATTACAGTTGCAATTGACTATCATTATTTTCTCTTGACCTGAGCTGTTTTGTTCTGAAAATATTCAAATTCCTATGTCATCATGTGGAAGTGAAAATTTTTAAGTTACTCTGCATTCACAATTTACACAACAGATAATGACTAACTTGTTAAGTAAAACACAAAACATGCACAGTACAAAAGAATAAATGTGTCCAATGTGCAGATCAAAATAAATATTTATTTCATTTACTTATTAAAAAAACAGACATATTTTATTTTAAAAATATGGCTTATCTTGTTTTTAAAGTTATTAAAAATTGATAAGTTTTACTACTAGAATCTTCTTGGAATAATCAATATTGTAATTTCACCTTAGTTTATCACATTCTGTGATGAAGTAGATACTTACAGAAATTTTTTATAATAAATATTTTTTACACAATTTATTATATTTTTAATCATAGTGTATGTTTCTTATTTTATGTGTTACCCACATTATCAGCAGCATACATTTTCGACTATTCGCCCAGAAATTGTTGCAGATTATGCAATGCTTTTTTCTTCTTTTATTTGAAAAAAAGATCTTGCACATAATATGCCGCTGCAAATTGTATACAGAAAAATATCATACATTTAAAATCAATTTTTTTTAAAGTTAAAAATGAGTTTATATTTTCTTTAATATAACTTCCAAAATTATTTATTATGTTTATAGTGAAATTATAATTTAAATAATAAAACAATGAATTTGTTAATGGTACTTATTTTTTGATACAAGAATAATTATTTGTATTATGTGTAGTTAAATATTTTTGTTACAATAAAATAATTGTTTTTAATTTTAATTGTTTTCTTTTCATCAGTCATTTTTACTTTTCTCTCATTTTCAGATCTAATTGGCAAAATTGGTTTCTTCTACTTATATTATTCTTTCTGGGTAAAAACAAAGTATATTATAAATTAAGAAAAATTTCTGATGTTTCTTCTGACTAATTATGAAAGATGAATACAAAGATCTCATTTGGAGTGTGTAAATAAACATTCATATTTAGAAATGTTTTAAAAAGACTTCCTTTTTCACACAATGAATGGGCATTCAATTACCATTTATGCTGACTATCTCCTCTAACATGGACTAACTTTCCAGTCCATGTTAGATGTTTGCCTCCATAACAATTTGATTCCAAAGTAGTTTGTCTTGTGCTTTAGTTTTTCAATTTGTTATTTTCAAGTTTTTGAGATCCTTTTCAATCTCTTCGAGCAATCTTTCCTTTTTTATCTGACCATGACACTAACCTTAAAAAATTTTTGTTGTACAATGGTTGTTATTCATTCTCTCTGTGTCCCATGCCAATTTATGTACAAAGTTTTTTAGCAAAACATAAATAAAATGAATAAAAACTTGTTTTTTTTATATTTGCATGTAAAATTTTCATTGTGGTTTAAGTACTCTTCATTTAATTCATTTGAAGTGATGCATAGTTTAATCTGGAATATCAAAATTAAACTTATAAATAAGAAATGTTTAGTTAAAAGGAAATTTTATCTAGATGAAAAAAACATTGTTAGAAATGTTCTTACGATTATTTAATAAACAATTGAAAATATTGTCACATATATATTTGATGTTTATCTTGAAATATAAATTTTGATCTTCAAATTCGAGATAAATTTAAAAATCAAGTAATTTGTTGCTTTAATTCTGACTTTCTTAAGGGAAAGAATATTTTGTTTTAAAAACTTATAAACATAAAATTAATATTCAATGCATTTTTGCTTAAATTTATTTAAACTTTATCATATTATATACAAAATGGTTGAAAAAATATTAATAGAACATTAATATTGTTCGCTAGTATGCTTTTAAAGACATTTATTCCAAAAAACTTCAACAAATTAAAAAGTTTTTAAAAATTTTATTTGCAGCTTTAATATTCTTTTAATTAAGGTAAAAACTCTTGATTCTGTTTTCAGTTATTTGATTATGAGTTACAAGTTATCTTGATATGAGATAAGATGCATATAAATTATTACTGTCTACTCTTGTGTGTAGTATTGAGTATGATATTCAAATTAAATGTCTCAAATAATTTAATATACCAGTGAAGTTATTTATCCCAATAATTATCCATTAAGTATATGATTTTTTTAAAATTTGATTCCAAATACTTTAAATTTTTTTGATTTTTGAAAATGGAGTTTCTTTAAGTGTGAAATATGATATAAATAAATATTTATTACAAAATTTTACATTGATATTTTTTGAATAGCAGTAATTAGCAATTTTATCTTATCTATATTTACCAATTCTTATGATTATTCAATGAAGTTTTCTATTTTATTCCTTAATTGATTTTATGACTAAAATGAAAAATAATTTTATATTGATTACTTATATGTTCTGTACGTTTTTCATTACAGCTCTACATTTTTATACAATCTTTATACCTTTTTATACATTTTGATTAGTCATTTTTCACAGAATTTCTATTCTAGTTTTAAACATTATGCAATCGATATTTTTTCCAATATTGGACCTTGCATTAGTAACTGTCACAAAAATCAATTACAGAAATATTTACTAAATTCATTATATAAAAGTGAGTTATAAAATGTCTGAATCAAGCATTATCCTTCAGAATAAATTTAACAGTGAATCCTAATCTAGTTAGTGATAATTTTCTTCAAATGACATTAGCTACTTTCATATCTGATTCTTGGTTACATTTAGAAATCAGAAAATGTTGTTTCATTTAATGTTGTACTTATACCAACTTTCAAATTATTCATATTTTCTCTTTAAAAGTGCTCTTTTTCTAGAAATCTTAGAACTGAAAAGTTAACTTGATTTTCTGAATCTTATTTGTTCTAATGTTTATTTTATTATTGCATGCAAAAATATATAAAATGTATTATTATCTAATCACTTAGAAATTTCATCACTTGATTTCATATTCATTGAATTCATTGTTATAAAATTGTGAAATTATTTGCTTCTAACTGAAAACAGTCACATCTTATGTTCAGCATTTCAGTTACAGTATTTTACATCATTTAATTTAAATAAGGTTTTAGTCATTGTAAACATTAAGCTATTTAAAAATTGAATAAATGTTGAAAATAGTAAATATTTTATTAACTTAGAAACAAAGCATTATCCTCATTCATAAATATAAATAATATTTTAAAATAAATATAACTACAGAAATATTTTTCCTTTTAATTATTAATTTTTTTTAAACCCCTACACATAAAAGTATAACTGAAATGTTCTCCTGACATAACAATTTTTTTGTATTTATTGCAGTAATATTTAATTTTATTGCAATAATTTAACATACTTTTTATTTATTTTTTTTAATAATTGAAATTTTTATACTTGTTAAATAAAAAAAAATTATAATTTTTCTCATTTTATGTAAAATTAAATAGATTAAATTAAAGTTAGTGATTGTTGCGTAAAAAAGCAGGTAATCAAAAAAAATTGGAAACAAACTACTTGGTAAGATATCAAGCTTGTTAAAAAAAATTTTGCTTTCAACATTTCATTTTGTGTGTAAAGTTGAAAAATTGATTTAAAAAAAGAGTGCTGTAAGATTTTTAAGCGAAAATGAATTAATAGATAGCTATGTTGAGAAAGAATTGAGGAGGCAGATACTTAAAATGCTGCAATGTTTAGTGTTCAGCTGAAAAATGTTAGTAAATTATTTTATAAATAATAAATCATTCAGTAGTCCTGAAAAGTGTTATTATTTTTAGCTTTTATATTTATTGCTAATTTATACTACAACAATTAATAAATATTTCTCAAATAATTTATTAATTGTCTAAATGTATAACTGTCTTAATATAAAAAGACATGGTGAAATTAAGTGTATAATTTTCATTTAATAATTGGATTTTCTACATTTGTTATCTGAAAAAGATATCTTTTATAAAATATATAATGGCTAATACTTTTTGGTATATTATAATGCTGTACAGAATTATGCAAAATAAATAAAAGAAAACTAAAATATTGTTTTAATAAGGCATTAGTTTTATTTCTAAAAACTGTAAATTGAAACTCGTGTAATCTTAAATTCTTTAACATTGATGGAAAAGAATATTTTATTTTTAGAATCATGGAACTTGGTGATTTCTCTTGTAAAAGTTCATGAACATTGTGAGAATAATATTACTGTTCAATATAATTTTTCCATATAGGGATTATGTTTTTTCAGTTTGAATGCATCATCTTAAATAAATGCTTTAATTTTGGAGAGGTTTTACATTTGCCAGTATTCAAATATGAATGAAAAACTTTTAATTTCATATTATTTTTATACCTTGTGTAAGAAAATATTTTCCTCTAACCTTTACTTTATATTTCTAACTGTCCACTGAAAAGTTTGTTCATTTTTATTATAAAATGTTATAAACATTATTTTTAAACATTTTTGCCAATGAGAAATGCAATTTTTTTGGGGGTAGTGGGGGGTAATGAAAAGTTTTGTAGTTTTTAAATTAAGGGAAAATAAAATACATTTTAATTTAATTCATTATATTCTCTGCTTTGACTTACTAATTAAGCTTGTTTACAGCTAATAAATTAATGAGAATATTTTTAGAATTTGATAATTTTCATGGTAAATTATTATCACTTCAAAAAGATATATTTCTCAAATAATTTATTAATCATAGATGTTATTATTTATTAATAACTGTGTGTTACTTATTTAGAAATGTAACTGAACTTATGTATGAAGAAATTAATTTTTATGGAATTAGTCCAATTTTTAGAAACAAAAAGAAATTGTATTTTCTTAAAGTAATGTCAATGTGATAATTTTAAAAATATTAATTATTTTTAAAATTTTCTTGTATTGATGGAGCATGATAATACATGAAATTATTATTCCATAACAAATTATGTAGATGTATAGATTTTTAATGATTCAAACTTTGATATAACCTATATAAACTCCTAACTTTTTCCAGTAGAATATTTAGTTTATTAATAATTAAATTAATTAACAAGTATTTTAATGCTCATTTGTGTATTCAAAGCAGTTGAAACTTTTCTTAGACCTAATTATTAGCTATTTTAAAAGTTTCTAATTGAAATAAAATTCATTTGAAGGTACAGGTTAATAGAAAGATGATTTTTTTTTTATTTGTACCTTCTGAATGCAATTTTATTTAGAAAAAATAAATCTTATGCCTACCTTTTTATAGAACAAAGTGTTTTGTCACGATATTTTTTATTTCTTCTGAAATTATAGCAATATGCTATGTATGCTGATATTTAATAAAATTTAAGGATCAAAAATATATATGAATGTTCATGCATTATATGTATTTTAAGTTTGAATCAAATGAACTGAATGGACTCTTCTCTTTTTTAGTTGAAAGTATGTGTTCACCTTCCACTGGTACTGTTTCAAAGATTGCTGCTGAAAAATCACAACTTTGCATTAGCCCATATTATGCATTCGATATAATCAGATCAATAAGACAGAAACCTTTATTTCCATGTCCAACATGTGGTAAAGAATTTAATCACAAGTCTGTTCTACAACGTCACATGGTTTGCCATACTTCTGATAAACCATTTGCTTGCACACTGTGTGACTGCAGATTTAAACATCAGGGAGCACTTTACAATCATGTTCGTAATCATGCACGAGCAATTAATTTAAGTGTAAATGATTTTTCAAAATAATTTTTATCATTTAAGAAAAAATCCATTAATAAAAGATGTTAATAAAAAATTTGAATTACCAAAAAAAAAAAAAAAAAAAAAAAAGGATTAGACATTTTTTAAAGTGATACTATTCTATGAGTTTAAAAAGAATCATTTTTATGTATATAATTTATTTTCATCTATTTAAAATTTAATTACAAAATAAATATATGCTTGTTTTATAAAAATGGGTAAGAAATTTGATTAATCTTCTCATTATGTAATGAACAGTACTTATTAGAATAATATTCTAAATGAGGGTATGTAAATAATGTTTAGATTAGTCAGCTCAAATACTTATATTGATGTATAGCAAAGCTTTTTACTTTTATAATTTGTTACATTTTTATCCTGCATTGTTTTTATTATATCGATTTTTGCTTTTAATGTAATTATGTTGTTAAATATATAAATCAGTTTACTAGAAAACTGAGTTTATTAGAAACATGTTGTAAATTATTTTGTGTAATTTATGTGTTGTAAGTAAGTAAAACAAATATGTAGTATATGGAAAAGTGGAAATTTTAGTTTTTCCATGTTTGTCAGGTGTCAGAGCTCAGTTTGTATGATTAATAAAAATTGTAATGTATCTCAAAATTTATTTCATAATTTTAGTTTAAAAAAAGTACCTCCTGTTTAATTTTTGTTGTTATTCTTAGGTATATGTTATGTAGTTATTTTTCAACGATTTTACTCAATTGAGACATCAGTGATTTGCAATGAATCATTTGAAAATAAAAGTTTATTCTTTAATATTTTAATTTCAAAAGAGGTACATTTGTAAAAATCATATAATTAGTAAAGGGTTTTCATTAATTAAAAGAGTGTAATCATTTGACAGTGTCAATTATCAAATGTTTGTACCATTTGTTTTAAGAAATGATAATTTGTTGCAAACATTTAAAGAAGAGGTTTTATATCATTTTTTTTTACTTTTTAGAAATGTAAATAATTGTAGTTTCTGATGATTAACTATATCAATCTCAATATTTGATCTAAGAAAGTATTTTGCAAATATTCTGAATCATTACATATTTAATTGTTTGGAATAACTCAAATTCTCACTATTTTTTTATCACTTTCAACAAATTCTTATTATTTTTGTTTGGATTTTCTGAAATCTCTCTTTTTTTTTTTTTTTTTTTTTTTACATGCTTAATAATTAAGTTTGCTATTTGATGTTTATAGTCACTTAAAAAGTACGGAAAGTACTCTACTGTAGTTTGTAAAATGGCCAGGAAGTGCATAAAAATGTTTTAAATTATCATCAATAATATCTGAATTTAAGCAAATGTTAAAATTATCTCATAATTAAAGATATTGTACTACAAAATGTATTTGAACCTGAAGACTATTTAGATTTAAATTTATATCAGGATTTGTACTAATCATTTTTATTTGGTTAATGAATCAGATTTTAAGAAGGTTTTACATGATATATATTTGTTGTAATTATTTTTGCCAGCAAAAGTAAAATTTCAATTTTCTTTTCTTTCCCCTTCTATTTAATATTATGTTACAATATTCTTTGTAAAATGTGTAAATATTATGAGTTCAAACTTTGCTTTAGTGAATAAGTATAATTACATTCATTAATATAAATATATTTTTACGTGCTTGTAAACGTTGCTTATTTACTTGTAATTTATTTTTTATTTTATGCATTTTTGTTAAATAATATCGCACATGCAGTAAATGCTCATTTTTATTAACTTAGGACTGATAAAATAGTTTTTAAAATCAATAGTTTGTAAAATAGAGAAGTTAATCTTAAAGTTTTTCTTATATTAAATTGCTATCTATTTATAAATAAAATATTATTAAGAAAAATTATCAAGTATAGATTTATTAGAAATACTTGTGAAATGAAATACATGCTTAAAACAATTTTTAAGCATGTATTTTATTTTGCATATGATAAAATAATTTCTATTTCAAAAACTGTATTTTTAAAAGCATTTATCCACTTTTTGAATTGAGAGCATTTTACTGTTATTTCTCTCAAAAATCTCAGTACTATTATCTTCATTCATTTGTTTGTTTTGCAGACGGTTGCTATGCATTATTCTCTTTCTGTTTGACAGCTGAAAGCTCGTTTTCATTCTTCATTAAATTCTAAGTCATTTAATCATCTCATACTTCTTATGTTCATATTATATCTGAATTCACATTCCTGAACTATATTGAAATCCTAAAATGAAATTACAAGCAGCAGTGATCCTTTTTGAAATCTAGTAAAAAACCATTACAAAAAAGTAAATGAAAAAAAATGTACGTAACCAAGTCTAAAGCTGTATAAAAATGAGTTTACAAAAAAGATTTTTCAAAATTTTAGTTTAAAATAAGAATTAAAAAATTATTGCATCTATGTGATCATATTCGGATCAAATAGTAGTTTGTTAAATTGTGAGTGTTTATAAATTAGAGGTTTGTAAAAAAGAAGCCCTTTAAAAAATAAGGTTCATGTGTATAAAAATGAGTTTGAAAAAAGATTTTCCAAAATTTTGATTTGTATTCTGAAATAAAATTAAAATATCATTGCATTTAAGGAACCATGTTAGGGACCCGCTACTTGTTCTTAAAAATGATCATATGCTGTATTATAAGATATAGATCAAGATTTTCATGTATATTCACAGTGATTTCTCTCTCAATTTAATATAGTGTTCCATTTATGTTGATAGAACGCTTCTGTATAATTTTAAAATTTCTGTACACCACTTTTTTTCATGTAGCACTTAAAATTATATGACCTTTCTTATGGAATTTATGTAATTTTTAGTCTAAACAATATTTTGTCCAATTATTTACACAGTATACTATCCAGTTACAGAGCTGATATTATTGCTCTGTAACTGGCTTTAAATTATTGATGTATTTGAATCTGAAATTTTAAGATGTTGATTTGCATTCATGTTCCTATTATGGAAAAGAAAGAAACATTAGTGGGTTAGTCACTATAAGTCATTTTATTGCACAAGAGCGAATTTGACTAATACCTACAATTTAAAGTGAATTCTATATTGCTTTAAACATACTACCTCAATATGGGAATTGATGACCCATGAACTATTTAATGGAAGGTTTAAGTTATGACCTTTGAGCCACAAACTGAGCTATAAAAAAATAAAAACTATGTGTGTAATTTTTGTCTTAAAAAATTAATTTCAAGCTGATAATGAAGTATACCCAAAACATTAAGTTTTGTATTATATAAATAATCAATTTAAATTACCGAAATTCTTGTGTTTTGTTATTTTTTTGTGTTGTCTAAGTCTTTTTGAAATTTGTTTGCAATCATTTCATTCTATGACATGTGAAAATACTTTTGAGCACACTAATAGATATGTCAATAAAATAATAAAAATAAAAGTAAATTTGAAATGCTAATGTTTTCAATTTGTTATAATAGTTATTTGATTTATTTATTATGATTGTAAGTAGTTTTTATTGTAATCCCTCGCCAATTCTTTCTGTTTTAGATGATGATTGAAATGTATTTTATTGCTATCAATTCTTGTTTAAAATTTATGTTTTAATTTTTAAGTACTTTAATTTAGTTTTTACTTGCTTCCCTTGATTATTATACTTGGCTTTAAAAGACTTTATATTGTTTTAATGAAATGAACCATTAACTTTGTTTAAATATTTTGAAAGAGCTGTATGAATCAAATTTTTAAGAGTATTATAGTAGTGTAAATGTCATAGTTTGCAGATACTTAATATTCTATCAGTAATATTTGTTCTTACTGTATTAGTCTTTCTAGAAATTGATACTGTATTACTGATTATTTTTAACAAATTATTTTCCACAAGTTATTTTTATGTTTGTGTTTATGTTAGCTAAATTTTAAATTAAAATTATTAGATACATTTAAAATTGGTTAAATTCAATAAATTTTATCATTTATTTCATTAAATATATATCATACATAAAGAATCTTTGTAAATTTTATTTTTCTGCATTTCTAAATATAAAATTATTTTAAAAGAATGTATTTAATTATAAACTTCCCTTTGATTTTTCTTGGTTCATTATTAATGCTTTATAATTGTCTAATTCTCTATTCAAACAAGTACTTAAGTATGCATTCAAGAATTTAAATGAGAAGAAGGAATTTAGAATTTGAAATTATTTATGATTTCATAAAACTGACCCTATGTATTAAAATGATATTTGAATTTCTTATTATTTTTTTTTTTAATTTTCCAATCTTTTAAAAAGAATCTATTATCATATTGAGTACTTTTTGTTGATATGAGTTTTGCTGTCTACTTGTTAAATAAAGACTAATGAGTTAGTCATCTTTGAAAAGTCAACAAATTTCAAAGCAGACCATAATGCTCACATTTACCATTTTTCCATATACTTATGTACTTAACTTTTTTGTTGTATCAATTTATCATACGAATTATTTTTATTTTCACTCATCTGTTTTTAGTTTATCTGAATCTTTTTTGATAAGGTAATTAAAGGATTATTTTGTAGCGAGAATGAGTCTCTTATTTGCTTGTGATTTTATTTTTATTAATGTTGTCTGCCAATAATTTTTTAAAAATATTTTCAATGTGAATACACAAATTACATATACAATCTTTGAAACAAAATTATTATTAAAATAAAACTGAATTGGTTATTCAAAAGTAATACATAACTAACCCAGCTAAATTTTAAATCTAATCTACATTATTTACATCTGCCATATTTTTTATACACCTAGAGCTTCAAACTAAGTATTCAGACTAACAATCTCTGATCTTATAATATGTACTCACATGCAAGAGAAATTATTATGATACTATTGTACTTTATTACTTTAATAAATCAGCTTATATAGTATGAAATAAATATTAATTAAAAATTGTGATTTAACCCATTAATCGCCTGGGGTTCCGTGAAGAAAGTGCTTCATTTTTGCTTCATAGTTTTGGTTTTCACTGCAATGCAAATTTTTCTCCCCTTAGCCCTTGTCAAGAATACAAAAGCCTCTAATTCTTGATGGGTCGTATTTCCGCTTTACTCAAGACCACCTCATAATAATCACATTTTAATGACTTACAACCAGGATGTCCATCAATCGCTGTCAGCTAAAGTAACCAACATGTGTTAATTGTTTACTTTAGTATGTTCTGCTGGAAAATGTCAATATGCCTCTATAATAATTTTTTATTACATTAAATATGAATTTTATTAAATTATTTTGAACATTTTTATCAGGAAATTTAATTTATTTCATTTATTTTAAATGAAGTAAAAAAAAAAAAATTATAGAATAAAGGTATTTTTGTAATTTCCCAGATAGTTATACATGTGATGATTTTAAATAGCTGCAACTAGTAGTTGATTTGCTATCTAATTATTATTTGCTTTTACTCATTGCAGATACTTTTCTAAATCATCATGTTTCTAAAATCATGAAATAATTTTCAAAACCATTAAAAGAAATAGTTCTGTTGCTTTAATACGTACAAACTGAAGAATACCAACGAAATTGTATGTTTTTAATTACTTAAAATATATAAATGCCAACTTAATTGCCTAAGAATAAACTTCAGAGTATGTAGTATGATATTGACTTCAGTTGAACGTTTGGTGAAAAATTTTTCGACTGTAAATTTTTCATATTTAATTCCTAGAATTAGGTTTCTGTTTCTAAGTATGTAAAAAGTATCATTCTGTATGAGAATCCATGTTGTAAATATCTTTCTCTATTTTATCTTTATATATTTCTTAAATTGTTTTGCACAAATATTAAAAACAGTTTGTCTCTCATGTGAAAATTTGTTTTTCAAAGGTAGAATAAAAGCAGAAATATAAACGGGGGATGTTTTAATTCTATTATTTACAATGGTATTTTAATAATTAAATATTTAATATAGAATATATCAATATCACATTTTTTCACATTTCAAATTAGTTCTACATTAGATGTTTTCTCTTTACTGACAATAACTGTTTTAAAATGTAAATGATTACAAGTGGTAAATTTAGAGAAAGATTAAAAGAAAGTGTCCAAAAAATATAATGCACATGATTTATTTTAAAGATTTTATTTACTATCAAAAATTCTGTACATAAACAATAAATGGGTAAAAAAGGATTATACATATTATCTAAATTTGAAAAATTAAATTTATGTTTTAAAATATGGTGTCTAAATAGTTTTATAATATGACTAATAGTTTTCAAATCATCTTTATTTCACAGAAGAAAAAATAATGATAATAGAAGAAAATATAATGAATTACCATCAAAAAATGGTGAAAATTCATTTAACATATGAACATTTTAGAATATTAATATTGTTTTAAAACCATACTTTTTAAATCTGAATATTTGATTTCAAATAAAAATTAAGTAATGAGATGCTACGATATTGAAATAAAATTAATTTTATTCTGTTAAGATTTATGTTTTAACTGTTTCATATCTTTCGTGTTTTATTTCCGTATTTTTAATTGGTTGTTATAATTATAATAAGTTATAAACTTTGAAAGTATAATTAAAACATAAATTCGCAAATATCTTCTTTAATATTTGTAAATGTCTTCAGTAAATGTACAATTCCTGCCAATACCTTATTTCCATTTTCTTATACATGTATACTAGGAAATAGTTTCATAAATATTATTTTTCTATGAAAATAATTTCATTATGAAGAAAAATTTAAGTATATTAATTACATTTGAATGTTAAAATTTTATATATTTAAAGTTTTATCACTTTAAAATCAAGTATGAGAGAATAATTAGTTAATGATTATTAAATAATTTATGAATGTTAACTAATTAATAATGTTAATGATAATTAACTAACTATTTTTATCATAATGTATAGATACTCAGAAAGAAATAATTAAATCTGTAATTCTAGAAACAAAATATTTTGGTATTAAAAAAAAAATCCACATTTTGGTCGAAAATCTGAATAAAAACTATGAAATATATTTTTATATTTTTTATAGTAATTGAAAATACATAAAATAAATTTTAATACATATTTAGAACTTGCAAGATGCTAATAAATTCCTCTTAGTAAATATATATAAAGTGCTAGAGAGATATAAGTAATAACATTAAACAGATTCATACTGATTAAAATGAAATCTATAAGAAATTTTTGGTCTTTTGAATTTAATATAACTTAATGAATTGAATTCAATATAATCCTTTCGCTCCCAATATTATGAATTGCGCAATTTTGGGTGTTGTCACTAAAAACAAATATTGTATTTATTTTCTTATTTTACGAATGCTCTTTACCTTTGCAATAGGAATATGTGTGTGTGATTTTACGTTTAATGTACTTATAGTTTACACATACCGTACTATTTAAATTAGTTATTTATATATTATATATATGTTATATTTATATATTTATTTAAATATAACTAATAAATATATATTTAAAGTTTTATCATTCACTTTAAAATCAAGTATGAGAGAATAATTAGTTAATTTTCCAATGTGCTATTTTTTAACGTTCAACAAAAATTGATGTAAGCTTTATTTTTAGATTTACATAAAAGCACCTATTTTTAAAAACGAAGATTAAGATGAAGATTCTCCATTTCTTTCGATCATTTATGAAAATAATAAGACTTTAATGATAATTCTACTAACAAATTATTCATTTTTTAAATTAATATTAGGTATAATGGGAAATTAATTAAAACCTGAGAGACCACAAGGATTATGTATTGATGGAACAAAATATATAATCATATTTTAATAAAATGTAAATATAAAAGAACTATGTAAAAAAAAATCATTGCAGAATTCTTTGAAATACTAAATTCGCTCATAAAGTTAAAAAAGAAAAATAAACATCCAATTTATTACTTATTTTAACCATTCTAATTTTAATAGAAAGTTTCTAACTTCTTAAAATTTCATATTTTTGAACATAATATAGATTCCTCATATTTTAACCTTCTCGCGAAGTCGAAATTACTTATTTTTACACTAACACACACATATATATATTAAACACAAAAAATAAGAAATGTTAATAATTTAAAAATTGATTTGTTCAAAAACATGAAAATGAATTTTATATACATTGTTCATAAATTGCAATAATTAGACAGTCTTACTATGAAAATCTAAAAGAGAGTAAATATAGAAAAATAAAACGTAATAATGAAGCTGTTGCTTCCACAAGGAAGCTGCTACAAACCAGAGAAATCTGAAAATTCTCTCAGCTCTTTCGATTTACACTCGCATTAGTTAAATCAACCATAACCATTCAGTAAGTGAGTACGATTCACGGTAATCCGTCAATTCTGGAGGCTGAACTTGAAGTAAGTTGCCCCTACCAAGAAGCTCGGGATAGCCGGTTAAGAGGTTAAAAATGTATTTTTTGCTTAAAATGTATCGCTAAATTTTTTGCAAATGAAATTATTTCTAAATGCAAATATTTGCTGTAATTGTAAACGTAGTATGCAAGGAAATTAAATTTAAAATTGATTAACCTAAAACTTTGCCCAATTATCAGTATTATGCAGGAGTTTTAAAGTATCATTCTGTAATATAAAATGTTTTCTAAGTAAATATTTAATTTCAAATTGTTTATTATAAATTTTTAATAAATAAAACACCTTTGTCATTGTATGAAACATCAATAATGTTACAAGCATATGACTTGGGTTTAACATTTATATTTTCCCTTGTAATGAAATTAATTATTGTAATTTCCTTCATGAGTTTTTTTTTTTTTTTTTTTTTTTTTTTTTTGTTAAGTTCTGCAGATTTTTATCTGTCTAATAAATATTTCAAGTCTGCTATAAGTTAATGAATGAAAAGGTTAAATATTTGGGAACTTTGTTTTCCATTAATTTTCATGTTGATTTAAAAAATAATCAGAAATTTCTACCATATGCAATTTTATTTTTTTGTTATTTAACACTTATTAATAGTTTCATTATTACATATATATTATTTGCCTATATACATAATAAATGTAAATCATAAGAATGCAAATATCTAGTATATAAAGTATAAAATATTTCTAATTTAATTCTACAATTAATAAATGCTTATTATATGTGATATATATTTCTCTCATTAATATATATATAAAACTTTAATGTTATATATTTTATTAATTACATTGACAATAAATTATTAATAATTAGCTATAACTTTATTTAAATTGAAGTCACTAGAAAGATTTCTGAAAATAATTATCACTCTTGTTAAACTTTAAGGAAAATCACATTCTGTAAGAAAAAGATTATTTATTTAAAAGTCTGTTTTGCATTAAAACATTAAGTAAACTGGTTTATTGATTTGCTTCTATATAACATCAAATTTAAATAATTAAACATATTGTAAAATTTTTATTTGAGAAAAAAAAAGCATTATGTACCATTTCATTTTCCCCTGGATTGTAAATAGATGACGTCTTTTTATACGACCAGATATCTGTTAACTAATTAAAGAACAAGACTTCAAAATAGAATTCAAAACTGAAAAAGAGCTTTGAATATATTCTTATCAAAGCTCTGATTTGTTTTTGAATGTAATTAAATCCATGTAACAATTAGGATTTGAAAAAAAAAATATTAATTTCTTTTATTTTAAATTTCAACTTCAAAAATTTTTAAATCATTCTGATAACAAAATAATAATCGATCACCCCAAATTTTTTACTCGATTTATCTGATTTCTATAAAAATCTTATTCTATTCAGTAGGTAATACCTTAAGGTATAAAGTGTCATTACGATAAATAATTAAGTCCTATCAAACCTTATATAATGTCAAAATGATTAAAGCTGATTTTTAAATGCTATTTGAAAATTTATTATAACAATAGAACTTTTGAATAGAGTATAAAGCAAGATAGAAAATATAGGGGGAAAAATCAGTATACTAGTTTCTTTATTATCTTCACATTCAATACTTATAAAACTTTATTACTACATTGGATTTGTAGTAATTAATTTATTAAATGTCATTATCAGTGGGAATTAACTTACAGTTGGGAAACGTACGTAACTTTTATTCAGATTATTACTATGTATACACTCCACCAAAATTTTAATTTTTAAAATTTTATATGTACTCATCAAAAATTTTAATTCTCTTTACCAAAAATTAGAAAGCCCAGATATTGTTATTTAAAAATATTTCTAAATAAAGGAAATGTTAACACTTATCTTACATAAAATGTTTACATTTGTGTTACTATTCAATTTTTGTATAAAACTTTTTTTTTTTTGAATGCATGAACTATTTAGCATAGAAACTTCGTGTGTTGCACCAAAATCATCTTCAAGAACTCCAGAATTATTTTGTATACTTTTGATGCTATACTTGCATAATTTTTTCACTGTGTTAAACTGATGGAATTTGAGAATTCCCTAATCATAAATATGTATAATCAGAATCTATTTATTATCTTGTCAGTATAGGTAAATTGTAAGGTGAATTTGATTCCCAATAAATTAAATTTACTCGAACCGAACACTATTATCTTATTAGTATATAGAAGATGAAATATGTGAAATTGAAATATTGCAGCAATGAAGCGATCCAATGTTATATTAAAGCTGTATTCCAAGTTATAACAGCGATATCTCAGGGAGTATGAGACCTAAGTGATCCATGTACTATGCAAATGTATCTCTATATTAAGAAATGACATTTTGTTGCAATTTTTACACTTTATTTAGAAAAAAAAGTTTTATGTGTTAGCTGATGAAAAAGTAAATTAAATCTTGTTTGCCGGACAATCAAATGCTTAGTGATGACCATGAGCTATTTTGAATGGGAAACATAAAATAATGAATAAATACTCCAGAAAAGCCTTAAATCAAGTCAACTTAAATAGCTAAGTAGGTAAAATTTACTCATTAGTTCAAATAAAAACATGCATTGAAAACAATCCACCTTCATATTGTGAGTTGAATAAATTTCTTTATTTATATGTATGATGAAACACATTGAAAATGAATTTTTAAATCTTTCGCATTTCCTAGAATGTAAAAAATATATATTAAGCATTTCTATTCGATTCTACAAATGATTCAATTAGGCCTCATATAGTTGAAGTATAAAATGTCGAATTTATCATTCCAATCATTTTCTTAGATATATAATTATTGGTTCATCTTATAGCTGTAGATTTTGAATTGCACTTACAGTTAATTAGAATTTATTAAAAAAAAAATTAGAATTTATTTAAATGGTTACTTTATATTTAGATCATTGATTAATCAACAACAATAAATCATTTAGCTGAAGACACATAATTATAGAAATAAAGATAGCAAGATTAGATCAGTGCAAGCAAAAATCCAACTGATTCTTGCCAATGAACAGTCCTAAACTACAGTCTAGGTAGGTAGGTTATGGCGGAAACTTTTGGAGACCTATGCTAAAATGCTTGTAGCTCACATTGAGTAAGATAACTGGAGGTGAATTATAATGAATTAATTTACGTTGTTTACACACAGTCTGGGTGCCCTCTGTGAATAGTAATGGAAGTTCCCCACATACTTATTCTTTATGCTTAAAATATTCTTATTTTACTTAATATTTGAAAAAAATAATTAGTTTTCATTCATAGTAAATTCTATAATTTGAAACTTATTTTTGGTCTTAAAAGTTTTACTTTTCATAAAGTTAACTATAATTTACATTGTAAATAAAAATGGGCCATATATTTTTAATATAAATTTGGGCCACCAAAAAAATAAGTAAAATAGGAGCAATATTATTATTTAGTAATATTATTTATTAGTAATAATTATTAAATAATAATCAAAAGCAATAATTATATAAATTATTACATATATTATTACATAAATTGTTATAATTATATAAATTATTACTTATATATTAATTATTCGTTATTATGTTGTTAATTATTACTTTATTCCATTAGCGAATTTTTAAACACATATTTAGATAATTTCTTCCAGTTTTTTCTTAAACAAAAAAATGAAATAAAAATAAAATAATTGCCATTAAATATGCGACTTTTAGTTTATGTTTGAAATATTCAAAAGTAATCCAAGAGAAGGGAGTTTTTTATTCTAATACAGAGTATAAAAATTTACTTTAAGACTCACTTCTCCAGTCCAAGAGAAGTGAAGCGATTTTTTTATTTACTTAATTAGCAACATCATTTCTATACCAAACGATAAGGATTGATGAATAAAATCATTGTCAACAAAACAATCCATGACGTAATAAGAAAAGAAACCAAAACTAGGAATATTTCCTCAATTTGTTCTGCTCCTATTCTATGCCAAATATGATGCCAACGGAACGATAGCAATCTTGTTATGTATCGACAATGACGTCAACCAAAGAGGAGGGATTAATGACGTATTGCTTAGAGTTAGGCGGAGTTAGGGATGTATAATGAGAAAGTTTCTTATAAGTCATCAAGTTCTTGTTGCGCTTTCTTCTGCATTTCATTTCGATGTGCTTTGCTTTTTGTCAATATACATTAAATAAAATAATGTGGGATAAATATACTAAGCATTAGTAATAGTTATTTATTAATACAATTCAAAAGTTTCATTGTTAAATAGTTTTCAACAAGTTATTAATATATTAGTCAATAATTACATCATCATATGAAATGAAATTTTATTTATTATTTCTTAAAAAACTTCTCTCTTGTAATTTAAATATTTGAATATCACTGGTTAGTGATAGTATAATTGATTCATCTTTAAAAAAACCTTAACTGAATAATTACAGGAAATCAAATAATAAAAATAAAGTAGATCAGTTTTTTTAGATATTATAATAGAAAATATTATTAATATATTAGTATTTTCTAACGATATAGTATAAAAAATACTAACACAGTTAACAGAGGATGTATTGGATTAGCTATTTGGTTCATCTAGTAAAAATTGAACCTAAAATTTGAAGTACTTATATTACAAAGTAAACAATGCTTAATCAGATTTTTTTCTTACTGTAACATTAATCTTTTCAACATTTCTTATTATTTTCTAACTCCGAAATATTCAAATTTATCTTATAAAACATTATTTCATGCATCGTAATAAGTCATTATGTAATATTTGAAAAATTAAAAGCAAAATTTTCATCTACAAGCTTTTTTTATTCAACAAACACGCACGCACACACACATATATATAGAAACTTACAACTATAAATAAATCATGAGTGAAATAATAAAAACTCAATGAATTTAATTTACAAGAAAACAGTAATTTTATAAACTGATAGCATTGTTATCTGACTAAATAGTGATGGCCTTCTTGCAACACGGAATACTATAACAAGGTTTCGTTCGAATTATATAGCGTAACAATGCGAATACATCTCGTACCGCTGCTCTAATTCTAAAGGGGTGACAAAAAATATCCAGTTTCATTTTAAAGTAATTTTTTCAGTGTAAAAAAAAAATTGTAAATGCAGCGAATTACTGAGGAAAAATGTGAGACTGTATTGATTTAGAATTATTGTGTGATGCGAATGAGTAAAATAAAATGGGTATTTTTTTTTTTTTTTTTTTTTGTTTCTTAATTCACTCATATAAGCTTCTTATCATATCCCTGCCCCAAATGACAATTATTCCACGTCGTTCGGAATGAATGAAATAATCTCTTAAGAAATATGAAAAAGTGAGATGCGTAAGTAATGTTCTCTAATAGAATTTAACATTTCTATTAGAAATGTTAAATTCTATTAAATAAATTTTGAGGAGTGCCAAGTTTCAGAAAAACAAAGTTGTGTGAATCGAGTACATTTATCCTGGGATAAATAAAGTGCTCTAAGATGAAAATAATTATCTTTGCAATCTTTTTGAAAATTCGTTACAATACTACATTATTTATGTTCAGGTTTCCTGTATGATACTTTTTCTTGATACTTTCAAAATGATCTACCACGAACAAACTAATGATAAAATACTTGTTGAACAAAGAATATCCCTTTAATTTCTTTCTCTTATATTATAACTAACCCTTAAACGATATTATTTAATTTTGGACATTTCGCCAATATCGTGAAAAAATTTTCCAGCCCCAACTTGTGGGGGAAGATCACCTCTGACCGGGTGCTCGGCTTTTTCACAGAAATTCCGCTCAGTAGCTGATTAGGCATTGTGAAAGTCAGACAGTTAACTGGAAGAGAACTTTTAATTTCGTTTTCTGCCAGGGGTAGAGACACTGAGACCAGATGGAACAGTCGTGTCTGAGACTAGTGTCTCGAGGTAAATTAATAAGTACTATAATTTCTGATTGGGTAGAGAGAGAAAAAGCCAAAGCTGTTGAGGAAGAAAGACAACGAGAAGAAAGGCAATGTGAGCGAGAAGTATAAGAGAAACTAAGAGAATGTGAGCATGAATTTAAAATGCGTGAATTAGAATTAAAAGAAAAGGAAGAGTAGAGAAATTTAGAAATCACTGTCGAATATGGACGGAATAAATTAGGAAACACTTTTCTAGATTTTTTTAAATATAATGAAAGTTGTGGTTTTAGATCCCCCGGAACAAGTAGAAGAAGGGCCCTTCTTTTTTTATCACGCAGAAAAAATGCTCAAACTTTATGAACTATCCTAGCAGTATGAAGGGAAAATTATTTTACAGTGTCTAAAGGGTCGTGCTAAGAGAACAAATGCTATTCTATCCGAAGAAGATTTAGATCAGATGATAAAATCAAAATTTTCCTTTTAAGAGAAAATAGAATAACTAACTTACAACACAAGAAGAATTTTGATTCTTATTATAAATTACGCAATGAAAGTTATGCTCAGTATGCTTCCCGAGTTGAAGCTTCATTAGAGCTGTATTTAAAATCAAGAGACGTAGAAACATTGGCTAGACTTTAAGAACTTTTTGTAGCTTACAAAATAAAAGAGACTTGGCCTACTCATGTAAAGTAGCAAATATTTTTGAAAGAGACTGAATATTGGCTCCCAGTTCCTGAATTGGTGAGAGAAATTGACAATTTCTTAGTTTCGATACCAAAAAGTTTCGCCAGTATTTCTCACAATTATACCAAATTTAATCCAGGCACACATGGAATAAAACAGAACGAAATTGTAAGGAAACCTTTTCCAGCTGAAGCCAGAAATAAAAGTTGTAATGAAAAGAAGGAATATTACAATTATCAAAAGAACCCAGAACCACGACCACAGAATCGTTTTGGAAGTAATACTGCGAGTTGTGCTCCAGGTAAAAAGTTATTAAAGTGTTACAAATGTCAAGAAGAAAGTTATTTGAAGAAATATTGTCCGCATGTGAATACAGTATCACAAGTTTCTAATAAAAGTGAAACTAAAGAAGTAAGCAAGATAATGCAAGTCGATTGGGAAATTCCAATCAGTGAAAAGGATAGTGAACGTCTTCGAGTTGATTTAAATGTCGGAGATTATGAGTTTCAAGGGATAATTGATAGTGATGCGGAAATTACAGTACTGCGGAAGTCAGCAGTACCAGAAGAAATGTTGAAGTCAAGTGGGAAAATTTACTTAAGGCCTGCAATTGGATCTACGGTTGAAGGAAAGTTTGTTTCTGTTCCACTTAGTCTTTGGTCAGGCCATATATCATGGTGGATGCTGCCGTTGTGGAAGGATTAAAGGAACAAACTTAGATCACTCCTAGAGTTTTCAGTTTATTTAAGGAACAAAGGAAAAAATATCTCGGAGAAGAAATCAATACTATCCGAGGGAAAGATATAATTTCGAAGAATACTTTCTATGGCGAGGAAAGGAAAACAGTTATAGAAGCAAATCAAAAAGCAGTTGAATTAGAAAATTCTGGATTAGAGGTTTCAACTACTCTAGTGGAAAATAACTAGCTAAATGAAGAAATAATAGCTATTTCGGATGAAGAAAATAATCGTCCATGTTCACAAGCAAAGATATTAAGAAATGAATAGTTGTCAGGTACGACATTAAATCGTTATTTTGAAGATGCCAGATAACGGAAGAACAATTACTGGCTAGAATCAGATTTATTATACCAGACAGATTATGTGAAAGGACAGAAATATGTAAAACTTGTTGTTCCAGAATGCAAAAGAAAAGAAATTTTAAAATTAGCTCACGAAACAACAATAAGAAGACATTAGCTGCCAGAAAAATCAAAGAAAAAATTGCAATGTCTTTTTGGTGGGAAAGTATGCCAAGAGATGTGAAACGTTTGTGTTAATCTTGTTACGATTGTCAACTGTGGTGAGAAACCAAAGTTAAAGGGAGAGAACCTATAAAAGCTATTGGTAGACCAGAATTACCCTTTCAAGTAATGAATGCTGATATTTTAGGGCCTATTGAACCTAAGTCTTCTAGGGGACATCAGTATGTGTTGTGTGTTATGGATCTGCACAGTCGATTGCCAGAAGCAATTCTTATCAAATCTTGATTGCAAAAGTGATTTCTGATGCCTTTATGGAAATTAGAAATTTTTATGAAGACTTGCATTCCTCGAATCATTGCTATGGATAATGAAACAAATTTTGCTGCCAAGTTAATGCAAGAATTTTTCAAAAAATTAAGAAATGTACCAAAATTCTCTACACCAGGTTATCCACAAAGTAACGGATTGATAGAAATATGGATTAGCACAATGAAATCAATGTTACATCATGCTATAAGGTCGCAAAGTAGAGGATGGGACAAGTAATTGCCTTTTCTTTTGTGGGCATATCATGAAGTGCCAAATGCTACTACTTTGGTCTTACTATACTTATTAGCTCATGGACGCTCCCCAGTAGGACCTTTAGATATTTTAAAATCCACATGGGAAGATGAAGGTTTTCTGTCTCTAGGTATTGGGGAATCAATCACTGATTATCTTCATAAAATTCAAAATCGGCTGCAGAATGCCGTGGAATACGCAGATGAACATACCAAAAGTCAACAAGAAAAATATATACATTATCATACTTTAAGATTCAAGCCAAAGGAATTATGTGTTTGATATGAAATTATCGTATTAATTCCAGACTCTTCTAACAAACTTTGTTCCAGGCGGATAGGCCAGATGAAATTATAGAACAGAAATCACCACTTTTTTATATTGTAAAATTATCGAATGGAAGCATCCATCACCTGCTTCAGAATAAGCTAAAGAAATATATCCAGCTGATTAATACCATGGGCATAATTTATGAAGCTGAAGAAGAATTTGGTGAAGTTCAACCTGCACCATTAGGAGGTCGTGGAGAAATAAAGGAGGCTGGAAGCAATTAGAAGAAAAAACTAAATGGCCAAATTTATCTCCGAAACGAAAGACACAGCTGTTAACAGTTCTAAAGGACTACAGGGTTGGTGAATAGAAGCAAGCTAAGGTACAACCACACAAAATAACCTTAAAACCTGGAATCGAAAGGAGGCAGCCACATATATACAGAATACGAAAGTCTTTACAACCTCTGGTGGAAAATCAAATAAGAGAATTATTGGACAAGGATTTGATAGAACCTTCTTCTGTAGAGATAGTTTATCCTCTTGTATGCGTCTCAAAGAAATGAATCATGCTGTCACTGAAAATATTTTAATGTATTATGAAACACTCATTCAGAGATCTTTTAACATCAGATTACTAAACTTCCGACTACAATTCTAAAATAAGCGAATATTTGACTGTGCAGAAATGAAAAATTTCCGACAAAATTATTTTAATAGTCTAAATAGAAAAAATTTCGTTACACCGAGATTATAAATGAAAATGGTTAAAAGTTAAGCGATTGAAATATTTATGAGAAGTAGTTTCTATATATGGAGCAACATAATTGCCTAAAAGTAACTATAGAACATAAATTCTTCTATATTTAGAATCTATATAGACTATTATTATCCCTATGAGTATTTCCTTATTCATGAGAAAAAGGGATCCTCCTTTCCATGAATAATGAAGAATAATACTATTCACACAATTTTATTCGTTAAATTCCTTAGACTTGTTAATAATCGAATTAATTGATAGATGAAATTTTTAGTTCCATTTTATTATAATTTATTTTTGTATTTTACAATAATGTAAAGGGAAGAATTTATACAAAAGGCAGTTAAAAATAATTAAAGATGATCAAATGACAAACTGAAATAATATTTAAATAGTATTGAAATTAAAAAAAAATTTCATTTTATTACTAAGATTCGTTTTAATTTATTTTTGGAAAATAAGTACTAAGAATTTTATGCCAGAATTTATTACATGGATTAATTAGTAATAATAAAATCTGTAATTTATGATACATAAAAAATACATGCAGAATGATAGTATGATTATTCTTTTAATACTAATTTATTCCCTCATGTTATTTACCTCATTTAAGAAAACTTTAAAAAAAGAGCTTGATATACACTGACTACTAATAAGTATTTGGACACTTATGCAAATGACAGTATCAGTGGTCCTGAGGTACGTCATGGCCTGTTGGTATACATCGTGTAAGAATTGGCATAAGTCGCATGCAAGATGCCGGGCGGTTCGGAGCTCTCTGATTTCGGAAAAGGTATAATTATCGGGTAGCACAAATGTGGCCGATCCTTAAGGGACATATCTAGCGATCTGAAGTACCCAAAATCGACAATGGCTTACGTTATTTAGAAGTGGAAGGTTAGCGGTGATTGTCGAAATGTGCCCCGAGTCGGCAGACTAACGAAATTGGGAGATAGAGACCGACGAGTGCTGTCCAGAGAAATTCGGAAAAACCGTACCCAATCGATGGGTCTCATCCGTGAGGAGTTTTAACAGGCATCCGGGAGTATTGTTTTAATGAATACCATCAGTAACGAAGAACATCTACTTGTCTTTCATGTTCATGCTGCTGCCCATAAGCCTTTGATCACAAAGTCTAACCATGCCTGCTCAGTTAATATGGTGCAAAGCACATCGAAATTGGATTGCAGATCAGTGGAAATGGGTTTTTTGGAGCGACGAATCAAGGCTCACCCTTTACCGTTCAGATGGCAGGTTCTGGGTCTGGCGCCTGCCTGGAGAACGTCTCCTGCAGAATTCATTGTGCCAACAGTCAAGTTCGGCGGAGATGAAATTATGGTCTGGAGGCGTTTCTCCTGGTATGGACTGAGACCCTCGATTCCCATTCATGGTAAGTTCAACGCCGATGCCTACTGCACCATTTTGACATTTTGACGTTGTGGCAGTTTTACCAGTTGGACTCCTGTTACTTTCAGGATGATAATGCCAGTTGTCATGTTTCGTGGTTAACCAAGGCTTGGTATGGTGACACGGGAGTTCCATTCGAATGGACTGGTCTGTGCAGAGCCCAAACCTGAACTTTATCATCAAACTCTGGGATGAGTTGAATCACCGAATTAAGGGGTGCACTACCCGTCCAAAATTGGTGAAGGAACTTGTATGTCTACTCCAAGCCGAGTGGAAGACAATACCATTAGCTGTAATACAAAGTGTTGTTGAAAATATGCCCCAGAGGGTTCACGCTGTAATTGCCTCTCTACCAACTTTTGACTTCGAATAAAGTTAGTTTTTCTTTTCTATCACAGGCGTCCAAATACTTAATGGTAGTCAATATATATCATATATTTGTTATCACACTGCGGTTTTAGTATTTCTACATTATTAATATTTGAAGTAAAAGAAGTTATTATTTTTGATGATCAGAATATATTTTAGTATACATTATATATAATATAGACTTTATTTAAATTTTTGAAAATTTAGATTTCCACAATTTCAGAGTAATTACATCATTGGATTTTTATTTCTTGTTTTTCACTAATAAATTTTATATAGTATGCATACTTACATATTGTAAATAATCTGGAAAGGAATCCCAAAAAAATTCTTAACTAATTTATCAAAAACTTCTGAAAGATTCCATTGTTAAACATTTTATCACAATTTCTTCCATTATTGTTAAATTATTTAACATCTGACAGTTATAAGTATTTGATTCTTAATCAATGTAAAATGTTTCTAATAAGATCACTGCTTAGATAATAATCTGAATGCAATTCAAATTTCCTTACAAAAATAACAATGTGTACCTGTATTTGAGGTATGGTATATAATAATATTAATCTTGTTGCTTTTAATAAAGTATAATTCATAATAAATTTGTAAGAAATTCGATTGTAATATCTGATTTCATTGACAAAATTGTGTAATATTTAATATTTTTCAAATTGTGTAGTATGTTAACATTGTGCTAGATTAGATTAATCTTGCTATCTTTCTGAAAAAAATAATAATGTTAAAATTAACTGAATGTCTAAAAGATATTAATCTAACATTAAATAATAGTTTTCAATAATAAATCTAGCTTGATTAATTTCAATTATTTAACATCAGTTATAAAGCTGGAATTTAATTTTAGATTCAGATATGTTTATTAATGTATCCATAATCTCCAGCAAAGAATTAAATCTTATTGAAACAGATTGGAAAAAGGAAAACTGTGTGAAGAAAATAATATCAATAAAAGAGTACTAATTGTTGAGTAAAGACTAAACAGTAAAAGAGTTTAAATAATTTCTGATCCTCATATTTTAAAAGTAAATGCCAAAAATTAGAAATGCATAATGGTGGTTATTTACATTAATCCTTAAGCCATATTATATATATATATATATATATATATATATATATATATATATAT